>ML663566.1:9290302-9342004 GCA_007570785.1 Antilocapra americana | reverse complement strand
AGCAAGGTCATATGGGACTTAAAAATTCTAAAAAAAAGAAAGAAGAAGAAAAAAAAAAGAAAAAAAAACAATATGTATATATATAAAAGTTTTAAAAATTTAAAAGATGTTCCAGGTACAGTTATAATGAAGGCTTTCTCTGGTGCTGGTGCATTCGGTGAAGGGAAGGGTCTGTAGATTTTCAGATGATTCCCTGGTCCGGCTTCTCCTTCTCACAGTCTATAGTCTCCTTTCTATGCAGTTATCGCCACCTGCAGGGCTTTAATTTGCTTCTCCTGTCTGTTTCAAAGCTGTTCGCTCTGCTAGCTTAAGCGTCTTCTGTCTGCTGGTCTCTTAAGTGTCTATTCAGCGCTTTGGAGTTTGCCCTGCTCCTGGTGAGAGGTCTTCCCCTGCCCCCTCTGCTCAGGCTCTCTGTCGTCCGCCCAGCACAGTTGGGGAGTGGGGCTTCTCCTCTCCCCTGGCCCGGCCGCTCGTGCACCTTCTAAGGTGTATACAGCACCGATCTGTTCAGAATCCCCAGAAGTCTTGGTTAGCCTCCCCGGGGCTTGGTTATGCCCATTGCTCTCAGGCGGGGTCTGGGCCGGTCCGCAGCCCGCAGCTGCCCAGCCTCTCTGTTGACTCCTCACTGCCCTTTGTTTTGTGCACGGGCCTGGCGGGGGGGTGGGGTGCTTTTCCTGGAAGATTAGGTCCCTCAGGCTGCTCCGTTCCCTGAGCCCGCGGCCCGCCCCTCCCTGAGCAGGAGCAGTCCGCTTGGCTGTGCTGCCGCTCGGCTGTTCCTTGTAGCCAGAGACGAACCTTGCAGGGCTTAGCTATTAATCTGCTTCTGTTCTCAGCTATATTGCTCTCCAAGATCCACTGCAGATCTGCCAGAGAGAATGCTCCCTGGTATTCGGAAACCTTTCTCCTCTTTTTTTTCTTACTCTTTATTCCAGACTCCCCTTCCGGGACGGAACCCGCCCCCAGCTCTTTGTCTCTCCCTCTACTTTTTTTTTCTTTTCTTTCTTTTGTCCTACCTCCTCACGTCGGCAATGGATCGCCTCTCCAGATTCCCGATGTCCTCTGCCAGCATTCAGTTCCTGTTTTTTGGAGTTTGCTCGGCCTTTAAAAGTTCTTTTGGTATATTTATTAGGGAGAGAGTGTTCTCCCTGTCCTATTCCTCCGCCATCTTAGTTTTTGCCCCTGAATGTTGAGTTTTAAGACAACTTTTCACACTCCTCTTTTACTTTCATCAGGAGTCTTTTATTTATTTATTTATTTAACGGAAAAGTTTTGTCCACAGAGGCATGACTCCATCAGTGCATTAGGACAGGAAGGGGAGAGACACTGGAGACAAATATCCCATCACTGACTTTTTGAGTTCTCCTCTTGACCTTTACTGTTAGGGTCTCTGGTCAATATTGACTCTCTTCTGTATCACACATATTCTAAATTTGCTGAAAGTCATTTAGAATATGTGTGTGTGTGTGTTTCTTAAAATTACATGGCACCTCAATCACATATTATGGAAGGTCTCACTGTTAATCAGTTTTTCAAACACTCCTTCCCACTGTCATGTTCTTTTCCCTTAAACAGTCCCCATTGTCCCCATTGTATATTTTCATTGGTGTTCCTTCATCAGTTCCCTTCCAAAGGACCCTTGGGGGAAAAAATGTTTTAAAATTAAATATGCACATGCTATTTTAAGTTTTTAATATGCTGATAGCTTTACTAAACATTTATTAAAAGAAAACTTTCTAATTTAAAGCTAAGAAGTGGTACCAATGAAAAGAAGAATGTGAAAGGAGGTTTAGATTGGTGATGAAAAGGAATTTCAAAGAAATGCTTTTATATTTAAAATTTTAAATTTAATATCTAAAATAACCATTTTTACCATCTAGTATAATATTCCCTTCTTTCTATTAAATAATTTGACTACTCATGGTATTTATGAAAATTATCTCATCAATGCAAGTTTCTCATTTCATTTTTACAAAATAAATTGTATTTTCCATTTTTTTTGGTTCCAAAAACACTGTACAGAAGTCCATAACTCTTTTCAATTAAGGTTGGTATCTTAGCAATTGTTTTAAAAATAAAAAGAAAATTTTGATATACCATATGGTAATAGTACTCTATGACTGGCACTTTTAAGGACAATGTTCCCAATACATTTCACAACAATCTAATGAAGTAGTTACTATGATTGCTTTAGAATATATATTAATAGAATATCTTGATCCTGACTTTTTGCCCAGACTAATTTTAATTGTAACAATCTATGAAGAATATTATGAGGGGAACCTTATAAAGACTAAGTATTTTCAAGTTGTTTTTCTATCTATTATTCTGTGAGGGTGTTTGTAATTATAAGTGTGATATTTTACCACCTAAAAGTTACAGACAATAACAAAATTACATATGGCAGTGCATCTGATGCAGAATATGCATGTCCAGGTCTCTGACACTACATTGCATTCTCAAGGTGACTAAAGGGAAATGTGACTACAGGACGGCTATTTGAGTCATGCCAAGGACAGCATATTGTCTAGCCTTCTTTTTTCTGTTTATCTCCTGTGGGTGCTCCAAAAACAAAGTTTTGGGTTGAAGGATTAGCCTCAGCAGATTCACTTATTTGATTAGTGTCCTGCCTGCTCTGCTTTTACTCAGGTTCATTGATCAAGATGATTGCATTCTCTGTCCTTTGCTGGACAAGTCAGGCAGAGGAAAGGGATCATTTGCTGAGATGTGAGTCCTTAGGGCAGGTCTATGTCTTTGAACACACAGTCAACTGGCTAGTTCACTATGGTGCTCAGTAATAAAAATAATAAAATGAGTCAAATGGCCCCTCTGTTATAAGGAAATTCCACTCTACACAGATTCTCAGTCAGGAAAGTTGGACTTTGACATAGCTAGTGAACTGTATTAGATGGTAGAATAGTCTCCCCAAAGAGGAGACAGATGATCCATAGCTCGGAGGATTTTAAAGAGAAAAGCACATAGCCTGACAAAGGACAAGAAAAAAAAGAAAAACTCGTGCTGTCAAAGGACAGCCAAATGTGAGTTTTTTCACTTGGCTCTTACTGTCTCTAATTTAACTCTGTTGTATTTAAATTCTAAAGGGAAAACAGTTTTGTACTTTTTCAGGATTTTGGAAGAAACATATGAGCTTCAATTACAGTAGAGTCATATAGGAAAATTTACATATTTCACACTGAAATATTAACATATTAGTCAAATTCTCATTAGCTTTAAATATGTTTTTAAAATAAGGACTCAGTACATTTGATAGAGAATGTTGAAATAAGAGAGACATTTTCCCAATGGAAACTAAAGGCATATTCAAAGCTTGTGGAGACAAGTCAGTGCCTAAGGCACTGAGTAGGCAAGACTTTTTTGTCAGAGATTTTATGGGAATTTTCAGTATAACAAAATGAATAAGTCACTAATTCATTTTGGTTGCTATAAGTGAAAATTTGCATTTAATGGACCAGCTAATGAAATCAGTAAAATTTAAATTAAGACATACTGTATGCTAACAAGAATAATAATTACTTCCATTACAATTTATTAACTTTTCTTTTTCACATTTTTGTAGTAAAATGCATCATCCTAAAACTATTCCTGAACCTGTAGCATTAACATTTCCCTAGCAGGCCTGATTTAAAATACCCTTAATGTGTCTGCCTCAATTTTCTACTTTATATGGCAAAACTAATATATAATTAGAGCCACAAATGTATAATTCATGGTAATGTAATGAAGCTTATGTTTCAGTATATAAATGCTTCCTTGGCACATTAATGGTATAAATGACAATTATATGCGATCAAATTTGAAAGAAAGCAGTATTATGAGGTCTTTATTACATATGAACAAATATATTTTAACTATAAATATTCCTTTGTCTATTAACTCCAGCAGGATCTCTATTTGATTATATCTTATTTACCAAATAGTTCAGGACAAAATTAAACTGCATTTATTTTTTTTAATAAAAGTGCTTTGTGTATTGTTATTTAAAACTGATCACCCCGTCAACCTTGAATTCATTCACATTGGTCATATTGTATGTGTATGTGACTATTTCTTTTCTAAAAACATGATACTCTTCAAAAATATGAATGTAACTATTGTATATTTTATTATTATAGTCTATCAATGATACAGAATGTCTTGATAATTAGCAATATGCCTTAGAATCTGCCTGTTTTCATTGGACATGTGAAAATAATAGATTTTCATATATGGAATTTTTCTAATGTGTGTAGACATATTATCCCAAGTCATTCCCATGTTTTCCCAAGTCATTCCCAAGTATTCCCAAGTCATTCTCAGTTTCCTACTATGTCCCAAAACCTCAGCTCCCTCCCTGTTAAAGAGAGCCTAGTTGAGCCAACCTCTTTCTAAAAATGGATATGACTAAAATATGTATTCTTTTTTAAGATTTTCTGTAATGCTGGAGAATTTAATTCACTTAAAATAAATTAAAGTACTAAATGAGACAGAGAGTAAAAGGTTTTCTTATAGAGAAATTTTAGGTTCCCAAAAAACTGAGAGGAAGGTACAGAGATTTTCCACATACTCCCTGTTCCTGAACATACATAGCCTCCTCTCTCATTAACAGCTCCCACTGGAGTGATACATATGTTATAATTGATGATGCTGCATTGACATATCATCATCATCCAGAGTTCATAGTTTACATTAGGGTTCACTCCTGGTGCTGTACAGTCTACTGGTCTGGGCAAACTTATAATGACATGAACCCACCATTGTAATATCATACAGGGTAATTTCGTTTCTGTAAAAAATTCTCCTTACTCCACTTAGTCATCTTTCAATTTAATTAACCCCTGGAAACCACTGATCTTTTTACTCTGTCTATAGTTTTTCCTTCTACAGAGTATCATACAATAGGAATTATATAGTATGTTGCCTTTTCAGATTGACTTCTTTCATTATTATGTATTTAAGTTTCCTCCATATTATTTCATGGCTTGATAGCCTGTTTGTTTTTATCACTGAGTAATACTCATTGTATAGATACACCACAGTTTATTTACTCATTCACTACTAAAGACCTTAGCTTCTTCTAAGTTTTGGCAATAAAGCTGCTAGTAATACCCGTGAACTATTTTTTGTGTGTATGGGCATACGTTTTCAACTCCTTTAGGCAAATACCAAGGAGCACAATGTTGGATCATACTACATACTACTGTACTACAGCATACTGTTGGATCATACTACATATAGTTTTGTAAACAGTCTTCCAAAGTGATTGTATAGTTTTCCATTTTCACTGCTGGTGGGATTATTATTAATATCTTCTTTGATGAAGTGCTTTTATGGTCTATTTTTATTGTAGCTGTGATTTCATCATCTTATATAAGAAGCCATTATTGAATGCAATATATTTCTAGGTTTTCTTCTAAGAGTTTTATAGTTTGACTTCATTTTTTAGGCCTGTGATCCCTTATGAATTATTTATGTATGTATTTGCTTGGTTTTGCATAAGGTAGGAGATAGGGGATCAATCTAATTTTTTGTATGGATATCCATTTTTTATATCATGTTATTGAAATAACTATTTTTCTTCTTTCAATTGTCTAGGAAACCTTGTTCAAATTAATTGATCATGAAGAGATTATTTCTGAACTATCAATTCTATTCTGTTGATCTATATGCCAATTTGTATGTTAATGCCACACTGTCTTGATTACTATTGTTTTGTAGTAAGCTTTGAAGTCAGGAAATCTGAGTCTTACAATTTTATTCTTCTTTTGCATATTATTTTGGCTATTCTGGATCCTTTGGTTTTCCACCTGAACTTCAACTTTCTTTTAGGAATTTCTGTGGGATTATGATAGGGACTGCATTGAATCAATAGATTAATTTGAGTAAAATATTAAATTAAATCTTTCAGTCTATGACTTTGTCTTAACACTTATTTAGTTATTTTCTATTTTTGTTCAAATATGTTTTGAAATTTTTGTTGTATAAATGGAATGGAAGCAAAATTGTCATCCCAGAATATCTCTTTTTTTAGCATACGGATTATTTCAAGTTAAAAAGAATCAAGGGCCAAAAGACTCAGAAAGAAATTTGACCTTCTTTCTAACTACCTAATGAGCTTCCTTGATAGCTCAGTTGGTAAACAATCTGCCTGCAATTCAGGAGACCCCTGATTGATTCCTGGGTCGGGAAGGTCCAATTGAGAAGGGATAGGCTACCCACTACAGTATTCTTGGGCTTTCCTTGTGGCTCAGCTGCTTAAGAATCTGCCTGCAATGAAGGAGACCTGGGTTCAATCCCTGACTTGGGAAGATCCCCTGGAGAAAGGAAAGGCTACCGACTCCAGTATTCTGGCCTGGAGAATCCCAAGAACTATATGGAGTCCTGAAGAGTTGGACAGGACTGAGCGACTTTCATTTTCATTTTCACCCATTCCAATATTCTTGGACTTCCCTTCTGGTTCAGCTGGTAAAGATTCTGCCTGCAATGCAGGAGACCTGAGTTCATTCCCTGGGTTGAGAAGAGCCCTTGGAGAAGGGAAAGGCTTCCCACTGCAGGAGTCTGGCCTGGAGAATTCCATGAACTATATGGGGTCACAAATAGTCAGACACAACTGAGTGACCTTCACTTTCACTAACTATCTAAAATAATTTATGTAGAGAGCCTATTCCTCAAATAGAGCTCTCACAAGAGATATCTGCAAAGAATACGGGCTAGATGCAGTGGGAGTAAGAGGACCTAGAGATCAGAGTCCATTCTGTGTCCAATTGTCTCTGTATGGTCCAGCAAACTTTTTTTTTCCCACCAAATATGTGCTTGTCCATCTCCTTGTGAGTTGCCTTCCTTTTCTTTTAATTCCCAAACAACTACCCCATCATCCACTTTTGCTTTTAGCCAAAGGTGGTATTTAAGGTAAAGCATCAGCCATTTTAGTGAGTTACTCAGTTTTCTTAAGTCTCTCCCATAGGTACATGTTATTAAGCTTTTGTTTGACACTAATCTGTGTCATCTCAATTTAATTCTTAGACAAATCAGAAGAAGCTAGAAGGGTAAAGGATAATTTCTTCATCTCCAACAGTGTCTTATACATTTTTTGTCAAATTGCTTAAGTACTTTTTAGTTTTTGATGTTTGTACTTTGTTCAGTTCTGTTCAGTTCAGTCACTCAGTCATGTCTGACTCTTTGTGACCCCATGAATTGCACCACACCAAGCCTCCCTATCCATCACCAACTTGGAGTCTACCCAAACCCATGTCCATCGAGTCGGTGATGCCATCCAGACATCTCATCTTCTGTCATCCCCTTATCCTGCCCCCAATCCTTCCTAGCATCAGGGTCTTTTCCAATGAGTCAACTCTTCTCTTGAGGTGGAAAAAGTATTGGAGTTTCAGCTTCAACATCAGTCCTTCCAATGAATACCCAGGACTGATCTCCTTTAGGATGGACTGGTTGGATCTCCTTGCAGTCCAAGGGACTCTCAAGAGTCTTCTCCAACACCACAGGTCAGAAGCATCAATTCTTTGGTGCTCAGCTTTTTTCACTGTCCAATTCTCACATCCATACATGACTACTGGAAAAACCATAGCCTTGACTAGATGGACCTTTGTTGGCAAAGTAATGTCTCTGCTTTTCAATATGCTATCTAGGTTGGTCATAACTTTCCTTCCAAGGAGTAAGCATCTTTTAATTTCATGGCTGCAATCACCATCTGCAGTGATTTTGGAGCCCAGAAAAATAAAGTCTGATACTCTTTCCCTCTCTATTTGCCATGAAGTGATGGGACTAAATGCCATGATCTTAGTCTTCTGAATGTTGAGCTTTAAGCCAATATTTTCACTCTCCTCTTTCACTTTCATCAAGAAGCTTTTTAGGTCCTCTTCACTTTCTGCCATAAGGGTGGTGTCATCTGCAAATCTGAGGTTATTGATATATCTCCTGGCAATCCTGATTCCGGCTTGTGCTTCATCCAGCCCAGCGTTTCTCAAGATGTACTCTCATCATGTATCATGATATATCATCATGATGTATTCTCATGATATACTCATGATGTCTATATATGTATGCATATATACATATATACACATATGCATATGTGTATATATATATATATACATATGATGATGTATCATCATGATGTACTCTCATGATATATTCATGATGTGTATATATATATATATATTCATATTCTGGGAGCTCAGTTTATGGTATGGAATCTCCCTGCAATGTAGGAGATCCAGGTTCAATCTCTGGGTCTGGAAAAGTCCCCTGGAGAAGGAAATAGCAACCCACTCCAGTATTCTTGCCTGGAGAATTCCATGGACAGAGGAACTTGGTGGGCTGCAATCCATGGGGTCACAAAGAGTTGGGCAAGACTAAGAAACTAACAAACACACATATTCTTTTTCAGATTCTTTTCCCTTATATGTTATTAAATTTTATTGAGTATTGTTCCCTGTGGTATACAGTATGTCCTTGTTGATTATATATTTTATACATTGTAGTGTGTATATGTTAATCCCAACCTCCTCCCACCCACCTTTCCCCTTTGGTAACAATACTTTTTTTTTTCTTTTTTTTCTGTCTGTGACTTTCTTTCTGTTAAGGAAATAAGTTCATTTGCTTGACATGTAGTAGGAGATCAACATGTATTTATTGATTGCATTATTGTGTGAATAGAGTTATCATGATTAGTGGGAATAGTAATTTACTTTAAAATATTGTACTGTCATTTGGGAAATAAGTTAAATTGCAATGAGAAAGCTGAAATCACCAAGTCATAGGTAAAATGGAAATTGGATTTACTATTATTATATTGAGTATTAATAGCAAACCATTCCATAATTTAAATGCATACTATAAAGAGTTTAAATACATATTTCTTTCTCAACATTTTCTAATATGAAAAGGCATTAATTTTAAAGTTATATATTTTTTGTGCCTCTGAAAGAGAAAATAAATGAATACTGAAATACAGGGTTATCATGTGCAAGAACATGTCCAGGGGACAAGAACAATAGCTGAGTCCTGGCATGACTTGAGTAAGGAGAATTTTATTGTTTTTTTGCATGGCTTTTGTTCATTTTAACCTAAAATAGAATATGAAAAAATCAAGAAAATCGTACTAAATAAAGTACACTAGACAAAAACAAATATCACGTGATATCACTTATATGTAGAAACTAAAAGAAAAGGTAAAAAAAGGCACAGATGAACTTATTTCCTAAACAGAAAGAAAGTTACAGATAAAAAAAAAAGTATTGTTACCAAAGGGGAAGGGTGGGTGGGAGGAGGTTGAGATTAACATATACACACTACAATGTATAATGTAAGTGGGGTTTAGGAAGCATCACTATGAATAAAGCTAGTGGAGGAGATGGAATTCTAGCTGAGCTAGTTCAAGACCTAAAAGGCTACACTGTTAAAGTGCTGCACTCAATATGCCAGCAAATTTGGAACACTCAGCAGCGTTCACAGGACTGAAAAAGGTCAGTTTTCACTCCAATGCCAAAGAAAGGCAATTCTAAAGAACGTTCAAGCTACCACACAGTTGCACCCATCTCACACGCTAGCAAAGCAATGCTTAAAATTCTCCAAGAAAATCTTCAACTGTACATGAACCGAGAACTTTCAGATGTTCAAGCAGGATTTAGAAACGGCAGAGAAACCAGAGGTCAAATGGCCAACATCTGTTTGATCATAGAAAAAGCAAGAGAGTTCCAGAAAAACATCTACTTCTGCTTTATTGACTATGCTGAAGCATTTGATTTTAAGGATCTCAGCAACTATGGAGAATTCTTAAAGAGACAGGAATACCAGACCATCTTACCTGCCTTCTGAGAAATCTGTATGCAGGTCAAGAGACAACAGTTAGAACTGAACATGGAACAATGGATAGGTTCAAAATTAGGAAAGGAGGACATAAAGGCTGTATACTGTCACCCTGCTTATTTAACTTCTATGCAGAGTACATCATGCCAAATGCCAGGCTGGATGAATCACAAGCTGGAATCAAGATTGCTGGGAGAATTATCAATAACGTCTGATATGCAGATGACACCACCCTTATGGCAGAAAGCGAAGATGAACTGGATGACCTCTTGATGAAAGTGAAAGAGCCAGAGAAGAAAAGCTGCCTTAAAACTCAGCATTCAAAAAATGAAGATAATGGCATCTGGTCCCATCACTTTATGGCAAATATATACGGAAACAATGGAAACAGTAACAGACTTTATTTTCTTAGGCTCCAAAATCACTGCAGATGGTGACTGCAGCTATGAAATTAAAAGACACTTGCTCCTTGGAAGAAAATCTATGGCAAAGTTAGACAGGATATTAAAAAGCAGAGACATTAGTTTGCAAACAAAGGTCCGTCTAGTCAAGGCTATGGTTTTTCCAGAAGTCATGTATGGATGTGAGAGTTGGACCATAAAGAAAGCTTAGCACCGAAGAATTGATGCTTTTGAACTGTGGTGATGGAGAAGACTCTTGAGAGTTCCTTGGACTGCAAGGAGGTCCAACCAGTCGATCCTAAAGGAAATCAGTCCTGAATATTCATTTGAAGGACTGATGATGAAGCTGAATCTCCAATACTTTGTCTACTTGATGCAAATAACTGACTCATTTGGAAAAGACCCTGATTATTGGAAGGATTAAAGGCAGAAGGAGAAGAGGATGGCAGAGAATGAGATGGTTGGATGGCATCACTGACTCGATGGATGTGAGTTTGAGCAAGCTCTGGTAATTGGTGATGGACAGCGAAGCCTGGAGTGCTGCAGTGCATGGTTTTGCAAAGAGTCAGCCACGACTGAACAACTGAACTGAACTGAGTACTGTAAGCTAATACATTTCTGTTATTTTAAGTCATAAAGTTTGTGCTAATGTATTAAAGCATCCCAAAGAAATAAAAATTGATAAGGGCATATTAAGCAGGGTAAGTGATTGCATGGTAAGCAAAACAATTTACACTCTGATTAATGAAGACATTCTTAAAAATAAGAAAGTAATAATCAAAAAAATTGAATAGGTAATGAACAATACATCTTCAACTACAATGCAAGTGCATAATCTTACCATATATGCATTTTCTAAAAAAGGGGATTTTTTTAATAATAAGCACTCAGTCTACATATATATATATATATATATATATGTTAGACATAACTGATATATTTATATATCAGTTATGTCTATATGCTTTATTTTCCTGAAAAGACTGTGAATCCTAAACTTATAGGCCATTTTTTCCTTTTGATAATTTCATCAAATCTATCCATATGCCATAGGAAATTCTGCAAATGTATAAAATACTGCCTACAAATGTATGATGGTGGTGGATTTAGTTTTGGTAAGTCATATCCAACTCACTGCAACCCCACAGACTGTAGCCTACCAAGGCTACTCTGTCCTTGGGATTTTCCAGCCAAAATACTGGAATAGGTTGCAGTTTCCTTCTCCAGGGGATTTTCCAGATCCAGAGACAGAACTCAGGTCTCCTTCATTCAGGCAGATTCTTAACCAACTGAGACACTTTGGAAACCCCAACAAAATGTATAGCCCTTACAAACCTTCTGAAATGGAATCATCCATTCCATGGAAAGTAATAGAAACTTTGGAAAGGATAGATTGTAAAATGATTGACTGATCCCCATTACAACTTGAAAATCAACTATGTACTGTTTCAAGATGTGGGTTCTAATTTTTAGTCATAGTGGAAAATGGGCAGAGAGAAAACCAGCCTACTGGATGATTTGCTGACAGTGAGTTACAGTGAAATGCAGTTTGGTTTTACTCCCTCTCTGCGTAACCAGCAGCATGGCTTTGAAAAAGTTACTTTGAGGTTTTCTGTTTCAACTTCCCATTTACACATTTCTGCAGGTATTCTCTAAGGCGTGTTCCATTTGTTCTATTCCATGTTCTAATCTCTATGGTAGAGAAGTAAGGCCAGATAAAAACTTTAAAACAATTTAACTATTCAGGAAATGTTGACAAAGAATAATTCAAAGTTAGAGCTGAAGAAATAAGTGAATTGTGAAACAGTTGGCATTGCTATTCTTTTCTATCAGTTTTGAGAAGACTGTTCGATTTTGACATGTAAACCTGCTTCTTAGAGCATATAGACATTCTGGATCATACCATATATTATCTGATTCTTGCTAATCAGGCAGATGGAGGCTTCCCTGGTGGCTCAGATAGTAAAGAATCTTCCTGCAACGCAGGTGATCCAGGTTTGATCCCTGGGTTGAGAAGGTCCCGTGAAGAAGGAAATAGCTACCCATTCCAATATTCTTGCCTGGACATTCCCGTGGACAAGGGAGCCTGGTGGGCTACAGTTCATGGGGTCGCAAAGAATCAGACACGACTGAGTGACTAACACACACATGGGCATAATCAGGCAGGTGTCTCTATCTACCTTAGGGTGGTTAGTCACTGAAAGTTTGTTTCATGGACATGGCCTCTCCCACTGTGAGAAGCATCCATCTTGAAAATAATCTCTCTTGAAAATAAAAATACACAAACATAAATGGCTGAAATGTGCACAAACTTCAATACTATCTGTCTATTAAAACAGCTCAGTAAACAAGTAACCTGCAAATAGTATATCTGGGAATTCAAAAGAGAAGAGCATGCATTTATTGATACTATTGATTTTATGTCTGCATTCTCACATTTTTCTATATGCTATGGTTATCTAATATGAAGGATGAACTAGAAACTGTAGATGGCATTGACTATATTTGTTCTATACAGTGTTTAGGACACGGCAGTGGATAATATGACGTTTGGTATATGTTTTGATCATGTTTGAGCATTTTGAATTATCCTTGTTGTTCTTCACTTCATTCCAACTATAACAAAGCTGAAATTGCAATAGTCTTTATGAGTCTGGACTGTTTATTTCTATACCAAGAAGTAAGATTTTAGTATATTTGTAAACTCATTATACGTCATTAACTCTTACATTCCTCATGTAAACCTTGATGTTACTTAAGCTGTTGCAATCAACTACAGTACAATTTTACAATTATTGATAGAGTTAAAGATTGCCATTATGCATATGACACTGTCTGTATTTCATGTATGTATGCATATAAAGACCTCAGGGTATTATACACTATATATCCTAAATTGAAGCTTATTATAATAATAACATTCCTATGTTGCCTAATATTTCAATAAACTATGCCCAAATTATGCAAATTAAATTAATATAAGGCATATTATTTTTAAATATTAATGATTTAAGTGCCTAGTTTGATAAAATAAATGTTCATACTTGATACAAATTTAATTTTGCAAACTAATATCCTAAATGCACTAACCAAACTTAATAGCTAAGTAATAATACAACTACTAATGTAGTAAGCACGTAATCACCTGCCACTAATATTTTGAGTATCATTTTATAAATCTAAAATTTCACTTTTGGAGTGAATGCATTTAAACATACAACTACATAGCTATAATCATACTGTGAAATCATCGTAAAAATGAACTAAATCCTTAGATACAATGGATTGACTCAAAATTTTGTGCCTGCCACATTAAAATGGTTTTTTTTTTTGGTATTAACATTGTTACTTCACCCATTTGACAAATTGTAAATCCAGGTAAAGAGAAGTAACATGATTTGCCTATTACCTAAGGAAACATTTGTATTCAACCATCACTAGTAGCACTGAAGACTCCAATTGCTGGTATTAATTTCAATTCCGATAAGCGAAATAAGAATGCTAATTTCTGACCTCACATTTACAGAAAAAGTGAACAATGTAGAAGGAGAATAAAAGAGACATTTAACAGATGTGTACATATATGAGTCAAGATGACTGATACAAGTATATCCTGAAGCACGTACAGGGTCAATCAAAATTATTTTCTCAAGGGTTTTGGCCATTCTGATTATGTGGATAAGAATGGGCTGCTTACACAGTAGACACCAATCACCTCTTTGAACCAAGCAAGGATATAAATCATCAAGCAAAGGAAAGTTTTCCAAGTATTCCAAACAGAACTTCCACACCCAACAAAGCTGTAACAAGTAAAAACATTACATGGATCAGCCTGTTGTTCGGCAAACAGAGAAGGTAGCTTTGCTCAACGCAGGCTCTGAGCTGACCTGGGGCTTAAAAGGCAGTCACAGCACCAAGCTCTGCAAACCACAACACTGGCCACAAATCAAAGCACAGGCTCCTCCAGCATCCATGTCTTTTCAAAGAGCTGAACTCATAGGCTATTAAAAATGACAGTGTCAGACAGGTAAGGAGGACACATCACCTGGACATATGTGCATGTAAATATTTATGTAATTTTCCTAAAATACATATTCATTTTAAATAATTTTAAATTTATGTAATGGGTTGCATTTGTTATTTGAACTTTTTAAAATAAATGTGAATTTTATTAAAAAGAATCTGGACTATTTCTCAAGGCCACAGTATCCCATTTTTAAAGTTCAAAAGCAGTATTTCAAAGTAATTGAGACTGACATAATGGCATTACATGTACACATGTAGCATGGCTTTGAAGTCAGTTTACTAACTTCATCACCATCCACATTGATTTTGGAGGCCAAGAAGGTAAAATATGTCAGCATTACTAATTTTTCCCCTTCTACTGGCCATGAAGAGATGGTATCGGTTGCCATGATCTTAGTTTTTTGAATGTTCGATTTTAAGCCAGCTTCTTTTTTTTTACTATTCTCTTCTACCCTCATCAAGAGCCTCTTTAGTTCCTCTTCACTTTCTGCCATTAGAGTTGTGTCATCTGCCTATCTATCTAAGGTTATTGATATTTCTCCCAGCAATCTTGATTTCAGCTTCTGTTTCATCCAGCCTGGCATTTCACATGATGTACTCTGCATATAAAGTAAACAAATAGGGTGACAATACAGTCTTGTCATACTCCTTTTCCAATTTGTAACCAGTCAGTTATTCCATGACCAGTTCTAATTGTTGCTTCTTCACCTGCATTCAGGTTTCTCAGAAGACAGATAAGGTGGTTTTTTATTCTCATCTCTTTAAGAATTTTCCAGTATGTTGTCATTCATACAACCAAAAGCTTTTGCATAGTCAATGAAGAAGGAGTAGATTTTTTTTTTCTGGAATTCCCTTCCTTTATCTATGATCCAATGAACACTGGCAATTTGATCTCTGGTTCCTCTGTCTTTTCTAAATCCAGCTTGTATATCTGGCATTCTTGGTTCACGTACTGTTGAAGCCTAGCATGAAGGATTTTGAGCATTATCTTACTAGCATGTGAAATGAACATTCTTTAGCATTGCCTTTCTTCAGGATTGGAATGAAAACTAACATTTTCAAGTCCTGTGGCCACTGTTGGGTTTTCCAAATTTGCTGGCAAACTGAGTGCAGCACTTTAACAGCATCATTTTTAAGGATTTTTAAATAGCTCAGCTGGAATTCTATCACTTCTACTGGCTTTGTTTCTAGTAATGCTTCTTAACGGCTACTTGACTTCACACTCCAGAATGTCCGGCTCTAGGTGAATGACGACACCATCGTGGTTACCTGGATCATTACGACCTTTCTTGCATAGTTCTCTGTACACTCTTGCCCTTCTTAATCTCTTCTGCTTCTGTTAGAGTCTTACATTTTCTGTCCTTGATAGTGCTCATCTTTGCATGAAATGTTCCCTTGATGTCTCCAATTTTCTTGAAGCGATGTCTAGCCTTTCCCATGCTATTGTTTTCCTCTATTTCTTTCAGTGTTCACTTAAGAAGGCCTTCTTATCTCTTCTTGCTAGTCTCTGGAACTCTGCATTCAGTTGGGTATATCTTTGCCTTTCTCCCTTGCTCTTCACTTCTTTTTCCTCAGCTATTAGTAAAATCTCCTCAGATAACTTTGATTTTGCATTTCTTTTTCTTGTGGATGGTTTTGGTCACTGCCTCCTGCACAATTTTATGAACCTCCGTTCATAGTTCTTCAGGCATTCTGTCTACCAGATCTAATCCTCTGAACCTATTCATCACCTCCACTGTATAATCACAAGGGATCTGGTTTAGGTCATACCTGAATGACCTAGTGATTTTTCCATACTTTTTCAATTTAAGTCTGAATTTCATAATAAGGAACAGATGATCTAAGCAAAAGTCAGCTCCATGTCTTGCTTTTGCTGACTGTATATAATGTCTCCATCTTTGGCTGCAGAGAATATAATCAGATTTCAGTTTTGACCATTTGGTGATTTTCATGTGTAGAGTCATCTATTGTGTTGTTGGAGTAGGGTATTTGCTCTGACCAGTGTGTTTTCTTGACAAAACTTTGTTAGACTTTGCCTTGTTGCAATTTGTACTCCAAGGTTATATATGTCTGTTACTCCAAGTATCTCTTGACTTCCTCCTTTTACATCCCAGTTCACTTTGATAAAAAGGACATAGTTTTTTGGGGTGTTAATTCTAGGAGGTCTTGCAGTTCTTCACGTGCACCTTAGTCATGTCTGACTCTTTGGGGCCCTATGGACTGTAACTTGCCAGCCTCCTTAATCCACTGAATTCTCCAGGCAAGAATACTGGAGTGGGTTGCCATACCCTCCTCCAGGAGATCTTCCCAACCCAGGATTCAAACCTGCTTATCCTGTGTCAAGGCTTCCCTGGTAGCTCAGTTGCTAAAGAATCCACCTGCAATGCAGGAGACCCTGATTTAATTCCTGGGTCAGGAAGATCCATTGGAGAAGGAATAGGCTATCCACTCCAGTATCCTTGGGCTTCCCTAGTGGCTCAGCTGGTAAAGAATCTGCCTGCAATGTGAGAGACCTGGGTTCCATTTTGTGTCTCCTGTAGGTCTTCATAGAACCAGTCAACTTCAGCTTCTTTGCCATCAGTGGTTGGGTGGGGCATAGACTTGGATTACTGGGATGTTGAATATTTGCCTTGGTAATGAACCAAGATCATTCTGCTGTTTTTGAGATTGTACCCAAGTATTTTATTTCATTTTTTTTTTTTGCTATGTGTGCTACTCCACTTCTTCTAAAGGATTCTTGCCCACAATTGTAGATATAGTCTTCATCTAATTTAAATTCTCTTATTTCCATCCATTTCGCTCACTGATTCCTAAGATGTCAATTTTAACTCTTGCCATCTCCTACTTGACCATGTCCAATTTACCATAATTCATGAACCTTCCAAGGTTCCTGTGCAATATTGTTCTCTATAGCATCACATTTTACATTCACCACAAGACTCATGCACAACTGAACACCATTTCTGCATTGGCCAAGTTGCTTCATTCTTTCTGGAGCTATTAGTAATTGCAGCATAGTGAACACCTTCTAACCTGTAGGACTCATCTGCTGGTATCATATGAGTTGATTGCCTAAAAAGTTGGAATGATGCAGTAATCAAAGTGTTCCATCTGATAGATAAAATCAGAACTCCAATTCTAGCAATAGCCATCTGTGACCTTTTTAAAGATATTATTTACTCTCTCTGTAACTCAGAATACGAATAATCACATTCTACTCAGCAATGTCTAAAATGTCTAAAATATCTAAAATTTGCCTGTGCCATTGTTTAAAATATATTTACCAGAAGCAAAAAAATTTTCACCCACTGGAATTGATTATATTAAACAATAAAAAGCTGTACTAAAGAGCTACATGGGTTGATTTATCTCACAATAAGAATACAGAGGTCATTTGTTTTCAAGTAAAATTGGCAGTTGGCCTTTTGAAAACCTCTAGAGAATAGGAAATACAGGCTCATTTATGAGAAAAGATTTTCTTTACTTACCCAAATGTAGCAGAGAAAGTATCTTTAAATTGCTTTGTTTATGCATTTTACTGAGTGCTGAAATACTATTTTGTGACACTCAGAAGCAGTATTATCTAAAGGTATGACATTTTTTAGTATATACCAAGAGATTGTGACTTTAGTTTTATGAAAAAGGGATATCATATGCTTAATTCTCATTACTGCTGGTAGTAGAAAATAGAACTCCTTTTATTTTTTTTCCCCCTTTTATTGTTTTTGCCATACAATGCCATGATATCACCATGGGTTTACATATGCTCCCCCTCCAGAACCCCCCTCCCTCCTCCCTCCCTCCTCCCTCCCCCCGGGAAATCTAGATGCACCAGCCCCAAGCATCAATCCTGGGCTGGTGATTGATTACACATATGATAATTAACATGTTTCAATGCCATTTTCCCATATCATCCCACCCTTTGAAATAAATAAAATAAATAATAAAACTGTATGTAAATATTTCTTCTCACTGTGGATAAAACATTTCCTTATATGAAATTTAATAACACAATTGATGCAAAAATGGGAAATATTTATGATACAGAGAAAAATTAGTACCTATGAGAAAGTTAACTATTTGATTTGACTGCTATCTGTACCAGAAAAACTAATTCAATAGTAAATTAAAAACTTATATGAGGAAAGCATAATGCTAAGCAGTTTATTAGAATATCTTCAGGAAGTCATGGTGCATACTATTTCTTATCAAGACTCCAAAAACATAAAGCACAAAGTGAAAATGATTAGTTTGACCACACTGTTGCTGTTCAGTTGCTAAGTCGTATCGGACTCTTTGCAACCCCATGAACTTCAGGATGTCAGGTTTCTCTGTCCTTCACTATCTCTCACAGTTTGTTCTAACTCACATCCACTGAGTCAGTGATGCCATCCAACCATCATATCCTCTGTCACCCTCTTACCCTGCTCTCAATCTTTCCCAGCATCAGGGTCTTTTCCAGTGAGTCAATTCTTCACATCAGGTGGCCAAGTATTGGAGTTTCAGCTTCAGCATCAGGCCTTCCAATGAATATTCAGGACTGATTTATTTTAGAATTGACTGACTTGATCTCCTTGCTGTCCAGAGGATTCTCCAGAGTCTTCCCCAACACCACAGTACAAAAGCATCAATTCTACAGCGCTCAGCTTTCTTTACAGTCCAACTCTCACATCCATAAATGACTACTGAAAAAACCATAGTTTTGACTGTATGAACTTTGATTATACAGACCTTTCAGTAAAACCTCTACTTCTGCTTTATTGACTACAGTAAAGTCTTTCACTGTGTGGATCACAACAAACTGTGGAAAATTCTAAAGGGATGGGAATATCAGGGCAACTTACCTGCCTCCTGAGAAACCTGTATGCAGGTCATGAAGCCATAGTTAGAATAGGACATGGAACAACTGACTGGTTCAAAATTGGGAAAGGTATACATCAAGGCCGTAAATTGTAATCCTGCTTATTTAATTTATATGCAGAGTACATCATGTGAAATGCCAGCCTAAATGAATCACAAGCTGGAACCAAGGTTGCTAGGAGAAATATTAACAACCTTAGATATGCACTCTAATGGCAGAAGGTAAAGAAGAACTAAGAAGCCTTTTGATGAGGGTGAAAGAAAGTGAAAAGTTTGACTTAAAACTCAGCATTCAAAATACTAAGATCATGGCACCTGGTCCCATCACTTCATGGCAAATCAGTTCAGTTGCTCAGTTGTGTCCGACTCTTTTGCTACCTCATGGACTGCAGCAGGCCAGCCCCCCCTGTCCATCACCAACTCCCGCAGTTTACTCAAACTCATGTCCATTGAGTTGGTGATGCCATCCAACCATCTCATCTTCTGTCATCCCCTTCTTCTCCCATCTTCAATCTTTCCCAGCTTCTCCTTCAATTTTATTCAACTCAACAAATGGCAAAATAATATTTCTAGCTGCACACATCTAGTTTATTTCTCTTCACCTCCATTGTAGAGAATAACATTGAAAACTTCATTTTTATGGTCATTTGGTTTGTATCAGACAGCAGAGGATACCAATCTTTGAAGTAGTGGAAGTCAGGAAATCTGATTATCTTTATAGTTTGTTTTTCTTGAAGATTCTCATATCGCCAAGCATCTGGAACACTAAAGGATTATTTTATATTTTTACCAATTATTTAAAATAACCAGTACTTTTTATCTTATACTTTGCATTCAGTTTTGTTGATCTTTTCCACCTGATGTTGTAAATTAAAATTTTTAAAAATCTGCTTATAAGAGGAAATTATTTAGCCCTATTTATAGCTTGCTTTTGTAGCTATGGAAACAATTTTTAAACATAAGGAGTTTATTGGACATGGACATTTACCATTTGTGTGCACTATGCAAATATAAACAAATACTGATATTGGAGTAATCACAAAGAACTCTAATTGCTTTCTACAATAATTGTATGGTAGAATAAATGTTGACATGTGGATGCAGATAGGATGGGAAGTGATGATTTCTGGCTTACCTGTAGCTTCCTGTGCTCAGTGGCCCAGTTGTGTCCAACTTTTTACAACCCTATGGACTATACCACCAGGCTCCTTTGTGCATGAGATTCTCCTGGCAAGAATACTGGGGTGGGTTGCCATTTCCTGTTCCAGGGGATCTTCTGGACCCAGGGATCCAACTCACAACTCCTGAGTCTTTACCATTGATTCATCTGAGAAGACCTATTTGTAGCTTATGCCTCCATAAGATCCTGACGTGAGTTCTAAGAAATGAGGTTTTTCCTTGCTCTTCAGAAAATGTCAGGGAATTTTCATAAAATGTACACAAAGGAGAGCAAGTCTATAGCAAAGAAGATCTTCATATGTTGACCACAGGTGACAATAAATGTTAAAGTCAATCCTAATACAACCCACAATAACTCTGAACATGTATTGAGAAAACATCACATAGTGAAGTAGGGACAACACAGTTATAAGGGATTATAAGATTGCTTTGGTTTTTTGAAAGTTTAGTATTTCCTCTATTGTGTGAATACAAAGTATTTGCAAATAAACCCTTTAGTTATATTTTTGCTTATTTCTTGAGGGGAAAAAAAGTAATTTAGATGATAAAGTCTCTGAAATTTAAAAGATCTATTTACTTACAAAGAACTTAAATAAATCTAAATAAGGGAATTCAAAAGTTTCCTACAATAAATAAATTTAGCTCTAAATGCTATAAACAAGTGGTTACTTTAAAAAGTTTTAGACATCTGTGCTGTAACTCTGAAAACAAATTTTTAACATTTTAGCAACGAGATAAAAATCACTGTAATTTATAAAATATAAAAGAAAGAAAGTCAGATAGAAAACCAGCCCAGGTTTGATGCATGATACAGGGTGCTCAGGGCTGGTGCACTGGGATGACCCAGAGGGATAGAATCGGGAGGGAGGTGTGAAGGGGGTTCTGGAAGGGGAACACATGTATACCTATGGCAGATTTATGTCAATGTATGGCAAAACCAACACGATAATGTAAAGTAGAAATTGATTAAAAATTTTTATGCTACTTTTTAAGATTTTTAACTCATACTAATTTGTATATAAATACAAACAAATCATGCATTAAGTTCAAGAAATATTTCTAATCAAGGCACATCTTTGAGTAACATTAATTTTTAATAATTTTGTTTAAAAACAATTTTCTCTCTGATTTCATCTCAGTATAAAAATTAAATGATTGCATAAGCCTGGGTCTACTTCTTCACTCTATTATAATTATCTATTTCTTTTTATTCTTATGCAAGTACTTCCCTGTCTTGATTATCACAACTTTTAATCAGGTTGCAACTGATGATGCAACTTTGTTCTTTTTTAAGTTGCATTGAATAATCTAGATCTTTTCCATTTCTGTTTAAAGTTTATAATTTCTTTATCAATTTTCACAACAAAGCCAACAAACAGATTATAATAATTTCCACTCAATCTATAGAGCAAACTTGGAGAACTGTCATCTTAAGAATTTACTCATATTCATATTTATTTTCTTTTTTTATTTTGCTTAGCAAAATTTTATAGATTTCAGTGTACCTTTATATATATATATATATATATATCTTCTATCAAATTTATTCTTATTACATTTTGATGTTGTGGATGAGCATAACTAAGTGATGCCCGGAAAACAACTTTTGGCTGAACGGTTAAGTATTTGTCAGGTTAATAACAGCCAATATATGCTTTGCTGCACTGCCTGGGTGGGCTCAGCAGAGCCCTTACACTATATATATTTTTACTGCTGGCCTCAAGCTATCACCGTCACCCCCCTCTGATGCTGTAAGAGCCTTTTTGCTCATGGGTCATACCTCTTTCTCAGGAATGACCTGGGTTTGCTTATGCCTGAGTGAAAAATAAGCATGTGCCATTTTTTTTTTTTAATAGATGCTGCTGTGATGTGGTGTGTCTTGACATCTGGCCTTATAAAGGGAAAGAGGTTGAACTCTAAGCCATGGTCCCAGCAAAGGGCTGGGTGATACTGTAACAGGCATTATTGCAAATAAAATTCTTTTAAATTTAATTTCCATTTTTTTTTACCAAATGTGCATAAAAATTGGAATTAGCTTTTGTGTGGAACCCATTAAATTTGCTAAATTCATATCATGTCCTAGTTTTTTGTAGATCCCTTAGGATTTTCTCTGTAAACAGTCATATCCCTCAGGAATAAATACAGTTTTATTTCCTCCTTTCCAAATGGCTTCCCTGGTGGCTCAGATGGTAAACAATCTGCCTGCAATGCAAGAGACTTGGGTTCAATCCCTGGGTCAGCAAGATGCTTGGAGAAGGGAATGGTACTTACTCTAGTATTCTTGCCTGGAGAATTCATGGACAGAGGAATCTGATGGGTTAAAGTCCACAGAGTCAAAAAGAATCTGACATGACTAAGTGACTAACATATTCCCTGTATAGGAGGGTATCCAATACTGTGTAGAAATGGGAACAAAAGAAATCCTGGTGGTGTTCTTAATTCTAAGAGTAAATCTTTCAATATTTTTACTACTAATTAAGTATGTTATTAGCTGTAGACTTTTATTTTCTGTTTTCTTCTCTTCCCCCCTCTTTTTTTTCCCCATAGATTTCCTTTTCTGTTAGAGGAAACTGTCTTCTATTGCAAAATTTGCTGAGAGTTTTTGTCCTAATATTGAATGTTGAGCTTTTGCATTTTTCTTGGCATCCATGAAAATAATTATTGGGTTGGAAAAAAAGTTCATTTGTTTTTTCCATAACATCTATGAAAACCCCAACAAACTTTATGGCCAAGCACATACATTTTTCTCTTTCATTCTATGAATTATAAGTGTTAAATCACCCTTGAATATTTAGAATAGAACCATATTGGTCATTATTTTATGTATTAATTTTATGTCATCACTGATATTCATTTAATTTATTGCTAGATTGTATTTACTAATATTTTGTTAAGTTTTGTTCTTATATATTATTTCATAACTTTGGTTAGGTTTTTAACAGCAATTTCATACAGTATTCTTTATAACTCATTGAATTTAAAAATTTTTAAATTGCTGAATTCTTAGGAATATTTTCCTCTTCTATGTTGTAAAAGTAAGATTGTTATCATTTCTTCTTTAACTGAGTGATTGAAATTATAATTTACCATAAAATCATTGGTATCTTAAATTTCTCTGTGGGAAGATTTTGAGAATAAATTCAGTGTATTTTACAGATATAAGCCTCTTTAAATTTGTATTAATCACATACTAGTTTTGGTTGGTTTTAATTTTCAAGAAATTTATCCATTTCATATAAACTAATTTATTTTCACAATGTTATTCATAATATTCTTGTGACACCTTCTTTCTCTGTCTGAAGAATCTGTAGAAAATCTATTTTCCTTTCATGCCTGGTTTTGGTATGCATATTCTCTCTGTTTCCTTGATTACTCTAAAACTTTTCATTGTTTGGAACATTCCAAAAGCCAGCATTTGGATTGCTAAATTTTCTCTACCATTTGTTTTATATCACTGATGTTTCAGTATTTTACTTTTTCCTTCTTTTTATTTGCTTTGATTTATTTTGCCATTTCCCTCTATCGTTCTAATTTAAAAGTTTGCATCTTTGATTTCAGATTTTTCTTTCTTTCTAACACAAGCATTTTTTAAAGTTTCAAATTTTCCACTGAATACCTTTTGATCTATGTTCCACAGATTTTGATATGTCTTATTTTCCTTATATATCTGCTCAGAATATTTTTAAATATCCCTTATAATTTTCTCTGTTATCTACCATTTATTTAGAAGTTTGTTGCTAATTTACAGTGGTTATTATTTTTGTATGTCTGACAATTTTGGTTATATCTAGTTTTCTCAATTTAGAAACGGGATTAATTTTTGCTTTTCCTGCTCAGGACTTTCACTTCATCAATGTCTTTGATCAATTTGAAAAAGTCTCAAAAATAATTTTCATGATTTTTTTTTATTCTCTCTTTTAGAATTTCTATTAAATTTTGGAAAAAGTGCTATAAACTTTTATTAGTTTTCTGGGCTGCCATATCAAATTACCACAAACTCAGTGGCTTAAGAAACAGAAATTCCTGAATAAATTTATTCTTTCACAGTTTCAGAGTCCAGAAGTCTGATCAAGGTGTGGGCAGGACTATACTCTCAGGAAAAGAATTATAATATAAAATCCAAAATCATCAGAGTCTGAGAAGAATGAAAATGTCTAGAAAACACATCTAGTCTACCTATCTTGGGATAGTTTGTCTTAGATTCTGTAGGGAAGAATCTACTTCATGCTGTAAGTATCACCTTAACCTTAAAACTCATACTTTACACTCCAAGTCTTAACATAAGACAGAATATAATAGTTTAGTCACTAAGCAAACAGAAGGAGACTTCTAGTTACTCCTCAAGGTCCACAGATAATATACTGAGCCATATCCTATAAGCTATTTTACAGATACCTAAGTCCCCAGCAGGTCGAAGAAGATGACAACATGATGATCAAATTGAAGCCATGACATAAGCTGCTCCACTTCACACAGTTCCAAGATTTGGCCTCAAAGAAACTGGAGCAAACTCTGGAACTCAAGATCAAGTGTATTTAAAACAGCCAAGATGCTGCTGCTCAGACCACCACGTTACTATTTTGAAATTATGGTCAGAGCTGACTGTGCCATTTTGCTCCCTCCATCTGCCTATACAACTCGGAAACTTCCCTTTAAAAGTTCCTGTCCCCTGAGTAACAATAGGGAGTTGGTTCTCAGACAGAAGTCCACCATCTCCTCCAGTTTCCTACCTCTGAAGTAAAGCAATCTTTCCTTTACTATCAACATTGGTCTCTCATAAATTGGCTTTCAAGCAGTGAGCATCTGGACTTGGGTTTGGTAGCAATGCATATAGGCCTCCCTGGTGGCTCAATGGTGAAGAATCCACCAATGTTTGCCAAGCAGGAGATGCAGGTTCAATATCTGGGTTAGGAAGATACCCTGGGGAAGAAAATGGCAAGCCACTCCAGTATTCTTGCCTGGAGAGTTCCATGGACAGAGGAGCCTGGTGGGCCACTGTCCCTAGGATTACAAAAAGTAGGACATGTCTTAGCAAAGAAACAACAGCAATGCATATGGCTTCTGGTAATAACTGATCTTTAACTTAAGGCCACATCACTCCAATTTTGCTTTCATCTTTACATCAATGTCTTCTCTGTTATCTGTCAAGACTCTCCCTGTCTTATTCTTATAAAGACTTTTCATTAGATTGGGCCCTCTTAGTATCTAGGATGAACTCAGTTAGAGGCTTTACATAATTAAATTGAAAACAAAAACAAAAAAAACTTCTGAAAACTTTTTCCCAAATAATATAATGGTCAAAGGTTCTGTGAATTGGAATGTGGATATAACTTCGGGAGATAACATTCAACCCACTATAATCCTTTTCCATGTCCCAGTTCATGGGGTCACAGAGAGCTGGACATGACTTAGTGACTGAACAACAATAATCCTTTCCCTTGCTTAAAATTAAAACAAGTACATGCTTTATGTATTATTCATGGTTCTCTAAAGATATAGGAGAAGAAAAATTTATATACATGCATGCTAAGTCGCTTCAGTTTGTGTCCAACTCTGTGTGGACCCTATGGACAGCAGACCACCAAGCTCCTCTGTCCACTGGATTCTCTAGGCAAGAATACTGGAGTGGGCTGCCATTTCCTTCTCCAGAAAAATTTATATAGGTGGAGATAAAGACAGAGAAAGAGGTGATTATACAATTATAGGAACTGGCAAGAGTGTAATCTGCAGGGCAGGAACACACAGAGAAGAACTTACTCTGTGCTACTCAAATTCAAAGACAGTTTGGAGGCATAATTCAGCAGATTTTCTTTGAAGGTTTTCAATCAGCATTACTCAAAGTCTGCTAATTTAAAATATACATTCACTGGCCATCTAGATGATTGTTTGACCAGACATCTGGTTACTGTGGGCTAGCCAAGGTGATATATACATTAACCGTCAAAATTTATTTCCATAATTTTTTGTTTTTGGTTAAAAATATCTCTGCTTTCTTTGCTTAGTCCTTACATCTGTTACTTCCTTCTCTTTATAATATTTTATAGATCTTCTGGATTCTCTGTGCTCAAAGAATTCTTTGTAGCTTTTTAAATCTTATCATCTAGGACTACCTAATTTATATTATTTCCTTATAGTTTTTTCCCTTTTAATTATGCTCTTAACGTTAACCATAAGTGTTTCCTTTCTGTGAGAATCTCATTTGCTTGCTGACAATTTTTACTTATTTTTTTACACTTTGCTGAGATTCTTACAGCATAGAAGGTACTATAAATCTGAGCTTCATATCCTCTAGCATAGATTTCCCAATTTTTTTTTGTTTTTAATATAAGGTAGGAGCAGTCCTTGCTCAAGGACAGTCCTTTATTAGAATTTTTGATAATCTGAAATGGAAAATTTTTGCTCATCAGACACCTTGCTTCTTAAGACTAGTCTTCCATTAGAGAAGTAACGGAGGTAATTGCTCCTTTTCATTCATCTTTCTGGATCAATCTCTTCTACTCAATTTTTATGGAAAAATTATTATCCTGCTTGACATTTTTGGAAAATCCATATAAAGATCCTACCTTTGAGGTTTCTTTAAATCTTCTTTCTGTGTGTTCATTTCATTCAACCTGGAAAGAGAAAAATAATCCTTTGGCATACATTATAGGAAAGATAGGAATGGAAGTATGTTGAAAACAATCAAATTAGCATTTCATGATATATCCCTACTTACACAGACATGCACAAATTTTCAATCTATAACCTAGATCAGGGATAGAAAAATAACCCAATGGCCAAATTAATTTACAGCCCATTTTTTAAGGTTTGGGAACAAATGTTCATTTGTCTATGTATATATTTCAAGCTAAAAAGGTGAAGTAGTGAAAGCAAAGACATATCACCCATACAACTTGAAATATTTACAGTTTGGCCTTTAACGATGACAAAAATAAAACTGGTGAGCCCTACTTTAAAAGGCCTATTGGAGAAGGGACCGAGGTGTCTTTGAAGGGAGAAGAGGGAACGGTCTTATTTTTTCAGCCTAAGAATTGATCTCTAAAAACGGCTTTCCCTGCTCACCACTGTTCTCATGTAGTGTTCCAGGAACTGCTAGTGACTGAGGTGGTGCTATGTTCTAAGACTTTCTTTCTTCCAGGCTACCATCCCTAGACAGAATCTTGAAAAAACTTACATCTTATTTATTTACTTTTTTACTTAGCTTACTGGGATAAAATCCAAATGCATCAAAGTCTGAGGAGAATTTATATGTCTGGTATGTCATATCTAGTCTAGTTATCTTGTCAGAATTAATTCTACAAATCAGTGTCTCTTGGCCAAAATATCTGAGCATCCCTACATAGATATTTCATCTCATAGTCTTTGGCACAGTGTTCCAGGTGACTCTTTAATTTTCCTTGTTTCTATTGGCAAACAGTTAATACTAGCATTTCTAAAGCATGTTAGATTTCAGTCCCACAGAAAAACTAATTCCTCAGAGGAGAGGGGCCCTTTGGTAGACTACAGTAAAACATGGAATAATTTCAATTTCATATATCCAGAAAGACCTCAAATTTCTTAATATAGAAGATGTTTATGGAAGTTTGCCTAAAAGTAAATTTACAGATTGCAAGTTCATTCTGGTTTGTGTTGTACTTTATGAATTTAGTAGACTTTCCTGGAAATATAAAAATGTCTTTCTCATTGCAGCATATCACACATATCAGATTCTCTCCAAACTCACAATTGTGCTTTACTACTTTCCCTTAATTTTAGTGCATAAGTCCGACCAATAACAGCCTTGTAAGCAAGATATTTACTAATTGTAGCACAGTCAGATAGGGAAAGAACTTCAAGTTAGAGTAACAGTTTGTTCCAAGGTGCATATGGGAATGTATTATACTTCAAACCAAAAATATCAGAAAGTCTCAAAATGCATTCTATAAAAATTTGACTTCCCTAGAACAGCATTACAGTAAGAGAAAAATCACATCTAGTGCTAAATATTCTTTTAAAACAGAAAGTTGTGAGTTTATGGGTGAATGGATAAATCTGTAAGATTCCTCTCAAAATATCTCATTTTGCCCCTTTCATGCAATGCTGCTGCTAAAATACATCTCATTTGTCACCTAGTTTTCCATCTTCCTCCACTATTACCTTCTTCTCTATCTCTCCCTCCTCGTTTCTCCTACTTTCTCATTCTGCCCTTCCTCCTTTCATCATTATTAGAGGTATTTTCCAAACACTAACACTCATCACTATCACACATTCTTACTACGAACAGCCCCCTGGGAATTACTATTTTTCTCTTTTCAAACTTTTCTTTTTCGTTCAAGGTGGATCCTACCGGAATTTTAGTAATTACATCATTCATTATCTTTCACAAATAAATACTACAATCCTTGTTTTTGATTCTTTTTTTTTTTTGAGTTGCCAGTAGTATGGCTTCACGCATGCTGCATAAAGATTTTTGTTCCATAAGCCATTATTAGAAGTCTCCTCTCTATTTAAGAAAATGCTGTGCATCAAGAAAGTTTCCAGGGAATAGTAGCAGGTGATTTATAAAAATGTAAGCATGATACAAGTTACAAGGGGTCTACAGCGCTTGCATGCTTCATAGTGATTTTAGTTGCTGAATGGGAATACAACATTGTTTGCTCAAGATGTTACAGGCATTCTGTGATTTATATCAATGATTTTACATTTTTTAAAAATTTACTTTAAAAATTTTAGAGTATTTTTAAGTTTACAGCAAAATTGAGGGGCAGGTATAGAGATTTCCCTTATAATTCTGGGCCCACACATGCACAGCTTCCTCTGTTATCAGTATCCATCACTACAGTGGCATTGCTACATCTGCTGTAATCAGTGAACCTACATTAACACAACATAAGCAGCCAAGGCCATAATTTTAATTAGGGTTCACTCTTGGTGTTGTATATTCTATCGCTTTGGACAAATGTATTCACCATTATGGGCTTTCCTCGTGGCTCAGTGGTAAACAATCCACTTGCTGATATAGGAAACACAGATTCAATCCCTGGGTTGGGAAGATTCCCTGGAGAAGGAGATGACAATCCACTCCAGTATTCTTGCCTGGGAAATCTAATGTACAGAGAAGCCTGGTGGGCAACAGTCCATTGAGTCATAAAATAGTTGGACACAGCTGAACAACTAAACACACCACCATTATGGTATTGTATACAGTATTGTTACTGCCACAAACATTCTCCATACACCAGCTATTTATCTCCCACACGTTACTCAATTCTTTGCAACCATTGATGTTTATACTATCTCCATTTGCCTTTTTCAGAATAAGCAGGCTTCTCAGATTGGCTTCTTTCAATTAGTAATAAGCATTTAAATTTGTGTATGTCTTTTTATTGCTTGATATCTCACTTCCTTTCAGTCTTGAATAATATTCTATTGTCTGGATGTATCATAGTTTATTCAGTTTATTTATCCATTCAATAACTGAAGGACGTGGTAGAATTTTTGTATTCATATATACTTTTAAACACAGTCACTACTTATAATGTTTCCAGCTTACAGATCTGTCCTTAAAACTGAGGGACATTTGCAAACTGTATAAATCTATATTTTTAGAGAAACTGGACCATTAAAGATGTTATGAAACCTAATGATACTATGGTTTTATTTATAATATTACTATTCTTTTCAATGTAAAATGGCAAAAGTAATGTTTTGAAATAATTTTCTTTTTAGAATAGTCAAATTTTAAATGTGCAATTAAACAATTATATAATGTCATGAAAGATGTTTGTATTTTATCATTGGCAGTTATTTTTTTCACATTTATTGGCTTTCTACAGACTCTTTTATGACTATTTCAAATTTGAGTTATATTAGAACCTTCTGAAAACTTACTTCAAAAAATATACTAAAAAGTTATGTCACTGTGTTCCCTTACATTTTAGATCTGCTGAGGGAAGAACATTTAATCTTTAGAAACAGCACTTGTTTTCATAAATGAGTATTACTGTGTTTTGATTTATCTCTAATAAGAGTAAAAACTATAGACAGACATTTCACATATAGCTTGCTTACATAATATTATTGTTACTAATGTCAAAATTGTCTACAATCACACTATTCTGAGAAGTATACACAATAAAAAGTTTAGATTTCCTCACTAAAACTTTGTTGCAGCTATATAAAAAGTACCGTGCCAAGTTCATAGTTAACATTTTATTGTAGTTATTTTACACCTTGTTGATCTGGAAACTGATATTTCAGCATTCTAGAGGAGTGTTACTGTACTGTTTATAATACAATCTCATACTTATCATATTATATAACTACATCATTTCCATTTCTACAAAAACAGTGTTTATTACTGAATAGTAAAGCTTTTCAAGTGTAGAGAATATCATGAGACTTGCTGGATAAATTAACTGCCTTGCAAATGGTGTAAGAAATGTCACATTTTATGAATCAGAGTTAACAAGATTTAAAAAATGGCATGCCACAATTTTCACAGTGCATTACTGGAATATTCTATCTGAGTATATTGCAGGCATTTATGATTAAATTTCAAAGCATCAGCCAAGAATCTTTCCCTAGCAAGTTTTAGAAGTAATTTCAACAAGATTACTGTAAATATTATAAATATACAGCAGATTTCTCTGTAATATACATGAGAGCATACTGAGAAAATATAGAGGTATGCATTTTGTCTGGAGTATACCAATTTCTTAATTTTTAAAACTTCCTTATCTTTCATTTCCCAATAAGGTATTTATTGTACATTGCTATTTATTCTAAAAAGCAGTGAAAATTGCCTGGTATGTTTCAAATATATTTCTGTATATGGAAAATTTAATGCATTTTCAATATTCCTTCCATAAATATGAGGCAAATAAAATCTATTAGGATTCTGTTTACATAAATCAACTTTTAAAGAAGGTTTTTATATTGCTTTTGATGAGCTTATTTTGAAAGACCATCTTGGAATGTAAAAAGATATCACAGAACAAGATAATCAAATCTGTGTATGCTTGGTAGCTAATAATTTGTTACAATGATAAAAGTGCTACACTGATAAAAATAATAAAAGGAAATAATTATGATGATTATAACATCCCATACACATGCAAAAGACTACTTTTATCTTACTTTTTTAAAATTATGACCTGCTTCATTATAACTTATTAAAAGTCTCCTTGGAAATGGAAATGCATTGTCTCACTATTGAAGCTAAACATAACCCATCTGTAATAGGCTAGCAAGTTGTAATACAGTCCATTGGGTTGCAAAAAGTCAGTCATGACTGAGTGACTAATACTTTTACTTTTTTAAGTTGTAATAAATCTTTATTTATTACAAAATAGAAATCATTAAAGATTATTGCTCTGATTTTAGATGCTACCAGATATGGTTATACATGTTCACTAAGAAACTGTATACACTGATTAAATAATCCAGACTATGAGGTGCCTATTCACAGTTCCCTACATGCATAATTTAGGGAGCATTGTGAATACTGCTTTTAACAGTAACAAAAAGCATTCCTATCTGTGTTATTTAAGAACTCTCTTAATGTTTGCAATTTAGCTTCACCCACGCCACTTCCTAGTACAGGGTAGAGGTATAAGCATTAATACAATTACCAAAATGTCCTAGATCTTATAGGACACATGATAGAACAACCATGACTCTACAAAATCTTACTGAGTAAGGTCTAGGGTCTTTTGTGGAGTGTCTCATGTTCTGTGATCCACATCTCTTTCTTTAGCTGAATTCATCTCTGCCATGAGCTGTGTCACTGTTTACAAATATGTCACCAAGACTGGTGAACACCTTGATATAGATGTTAATAACTAAATGGCATTGATGCTTCAAAACCTAGAATTGTATATTGTGACTTAGTGAGATGAAAGCCCATTTTTCCCATCACTAAACACCCTGTACCATAATAAAAGTAGATTTCTGGTTTATGCCGTAGAATAAATTAGAGTATTAGGAAATGCCCTAATAATTAGCAACTCCTCATTATTTCCTGTTCTCAATTTTCCTCTTTCCTGTCTTTCTCTCATTCTCTCCCTCTCCCTTTTTTTTTTCCCTTCCATCCTTTCATTTTTATATATTGCTGCTTCTCTGTATGCTGGGATCAAAAAGTCATGCTCCCTCTGGCTTCAATCCTTCTCAATTTTCTTTCCTAAGCTGAACAGGTTTTCCCCAAAAGGCATATTTTTAATTACATGGTTTATGATGTCACATTTTAGTAACATCAAAGGATAGAGTGTTGTCATGAAAACCACTGTGCTTAGTCGCTCCAACTCTTTGCAGCCCTATAGACTGTAGCTCACCAGGCTCCACTGTCCATGGGGATTCTCCAGGCAAGAATACTGGAGTGGGCTGTCATGCCCTCCTCCAAGAGATCGTCCCAACCCAGGAATTGAACTGGGGTCTCCTGCATTGCAGGTGGATTTTTTACCAGCTGAGCTAAGAAATTAGACCCCCCCACCAAAAAAAATTGCTGAAGAAAAAAAAAATTGGTAATCTAGTGTTCAGGTAAAATGAAGGCTAAGAATCAACCTTTGGGTTTAGCTATGTTCAGATTATTATCAATACAATGTGTGTGTGTGTGTGAGAGAGAGAGAGAGAGAGAGAGAGTTTTAACATAAAAGAAATAACTTCAGAAGAGGGGAAAGAGAGAGAAAGACTGATTTTGCGATTGAATTCCCAGAGTGATATGAACAGACAAGAGAATATGGGTTATGTCAATATGATAGAATGACATTAGTAAAAATAGAGATGATATATCTTTAATTATAAGAAGAAAGAGAAAGTGATTAATGATGCTGATCAATTAGTGGGCTATTTTTTCTAAATAAAAAGAGAATGTTAGTCAGTAAAAGACAAAATGTGACCACCTACAGCAGTAAAGAATGTGGGAGGTATTTAACTTACTTGGGAGGAGAAGAGATGATATACATTTTCTAGAAGAATCAAGTAATAAATAAACTATGAGACAAAAATACATTCTCAGGACAGCATTTAGGGCCTACTTGAGGTGAGTGGGATAGATCTGAAGAGAGACCATTTAATCATCTTATATCTTCTATCCCTATTCAGAGACATCCTGTAAAGTAAATTATTTGTAGTAAATGTAAAGGGCACTGGAGAATAACAACTCAGTTTTTCTGTGCAGAACAGAAGAGATAGGAAGACTACGCATTATCTTTGAGGATGAGTGTCAAACCTCATATAATTTCTCTAGCTGATGCATTTAAGAAAGAAGACGAAAAAGAAAAGCTATAAAAATAGCCATCCTTGGGTTCTTTATGTGCTTATAGAGGTCAAAGCAGTCTTCTTATCAATGGAGTTAAAGAATATTTCAGGTATCCTTGAGTTTGTAGATGGTCAGTGTATGCAATCATTATCTAGATTTTTGCCTCCATGAAATGAGAAAATATGTTCTGTGATAGTTGTGTTATTATGATTTTTTTGTGAAATTTCTACCTTACTAGCAACATTTTTCACATGTGTATTAGGATAGGTCGCTGAAAAAACGCAAGGCTTAAAATGTACATACTTTTATTTAACTATAAACTGTTATATTTTTTATATTCTCCTGATTCACATTTGAGATTGTCATCTTTTCTGCCCTCTGCTGATGGGATTTGCTTATATAAGTTTCAAAGCCTGCTCTATTTTGGGAACCAGTTAAGTTAGGAAAGGATTTTTAGTTTACATTAAAGCTAAATCATTTGACATTTTCATTTATCCCTAATTAGTTTTTAATATAAAATTGAGGAGTCTAGAATGTCACAATTATAAGGAAAACTATAATTGGGTTAAGTATATTTTCTGCTTTTCTATCATATATCAAAATCACTATGAATGAGTTTACACTGATGTTTCCAAACTATTTTCATCATTTTGTTATCAGACATATCATTTAAAATCAGGATACAATAATAAAAAGAAAAAAAACTGGTTCTTGTCATGTGGGCTGAATAAATTATAATCTATTTGTTTTTTACATTCCTAACCTTGAACTGAGTAAAGAAGCAAAGTAAAAAATGAAGAATGACATGTGCATTCTTTTTTTCCAAAGAACAGACACCTTCAGTGATTTGTACAACAGTATATATAAAAGTTGGCTTAAAACTCAACATTCAGAAAACAAAGATCATGGTATCTAGTCCCTAAACTTCATGACAAATAGATGGGGAAACAGTGCAAACAGTGACAGACTTCATTTTGGGGGGCTCCAAAATCATTCCAGATGGTGACTGCAGCCAAGAAATTAAAAGACACTTACTCCTTCGAAGAAAACTTATGACCAACCTAGACACCATATTAAAAAGCAGAGACATTACTTTGCCAACAAAGGTCCATCTACGCAAGGCTATGGTTTTTCCAATAGTCATGTATGAATGTGAGAGTTGGACTATAAAGAAAGCTGAGCACCAAAGAACTGCTGCTTTTGAACTGTGATGTTGGGGAAGACTCTTGAGAGTCTCTTGGACTGCAAGGAGATTGAACCAGTCCATCTTAAAGGAAATCAGTCCTGAATATTCATTGGAAGGACTCATGCTGAAGATGAAACTCCAGTACTTTGGCCACCTTATGCGAAGAACTGAGTCATTTGAAAAGACCCTGATGCTGAGAAAGATTGAAGGTGGGAGGAGAAGGGGATGACAAAGGATGAGATTAGATGTCAGCGCTGACTCAATGGACATGAGTTTCAGTAAACTCTGGAAGTTGGTGATGGACAGGAAGGCCTGGAGTGCTGCAGGCCATGGGGTCACAAAGATTCAGACACAACTGAGAGACTGAACTGAACTGAGTAATTTAAAAATAGAGTCACTGTAATAGCAAACAATAAATGCTAAACTAGATAATCTTAAGAAAGCAAGACATAATTAGACATACAACATATGGCTTAAAATTTATACATATATTGCAGTTGCTGTTCATTTGCCCAGTGTGTCTGACCTTTGTGACCCCATAGACTGCAGCATGCCAGGCCTTCCTGTCCTTCACCATCTCCCCAAGTTTGCCCAGGTCATCTTCACTGCATCAGTGATGCCACCCAACCGTCTCATCCACTGTCATCCTCTTCTCCTCCTGCCTTCAATCTTCCCCAGTACAAGAGCCTTTTCTAATAAGTCAGCTCTTCACATTAGGAGGCCAGAGTATTGGAGCTTCAGCTTCAGCATCAGTCCTTCTACTGAGTTTGCAGGGTTGATTTCCTTGAATTGACTGGTTTGATCTCCTTGCTGTCCAACAGATTCTTAGAATTCTTATCCAGTACCACAGTTGGAAGGGATCAATTCTTTGGTGTTCTGCTGTCTTTACAGTCCAGCTCTCACAATCATTCATGACCACTGGAAAGACCACAGCCTTGACTATATGGACTTTTGTTAGTAAGAGTAACGTCTCTACTTTTCAACGCACTGTCTAGGTTTGTCATAGTTTTCCTGCCAAGAAGCAAATGTCTTCTGATTTCATGGCTGCAGTCACAATCTACAGTGATTTTAGAGCCAAGAAGAGGAAATTTGTCACTACTTCCACATTCCCCACCCCTCTATTTGCCATGAAGTAATGGGACCAGATGCCATGATCTTTTTTGTTGTTGTTGTTGTTTTAATATTTAGTTTTTAAGCCAGCTCTTTCACTCTCCTTTTTTCCCCCTCATCATGAGGCTCTTTAGTTCCTCTTCTCTCTCTGTGGTTACTGTGGTATCATCCACATATCTGAGGTTGTTGAAGTTTCTCCTGCCTATCTTGATTCCAGCTTGTAACTCATCCAGCCCTGCCTTTATAATGATGTGCTCGACATACAGATTAAACAAGCAAGGTGACAGCAGATAGCCCTGCTATACTCCTTTCTCAATCTTGAACCTATCAGTTGTTCCAAATAAGGTTCTAACTGTTGCTCCTGGACCTGCATACAGGTTTCTCAGGAGAAAGGTAAGATTGTCTGGTATTCCCATCTCTTTAAGAGCTTTCCACAGTTATTTTGATCCATACAATCAAAGGATTTGGCATGGTCAATGAAACAGGTAGATGTTTTTTCTGGAATTCCCTCGCTTTCTCTATGATCCAGTGAATGTTGGCATTTATCTATGGTTCCTTTTTTTTTTTTTTTCTAGACCCCAGCTTGGACATCTGGAAGTTCTTGGTTCACATAATGCTCAAGCCTAGCATGCAAGATTTTAAGCATGACCTTACTAGCATGGGAGATGTGTGCAATTGTCTGGTGACTAGCACATTCTTTGGTACTACCCTTCTTGGGATTTGGGATAAGGATTGACCATTTCCAGTCCTGTGGCCACTGCTGGGTCTTCCAGATTGCTGACATACTGAATACAACATGTTTATGGCATCACTGTTAAGGGTTTTGAATAGTTCTACTGGAATTCCATCGCATACACTAGCTTTATTAATAGCAGTGCTTCCTAAGACCCACTTGACTTCGCTCTCCAGAATGTCTGGCTCTGGATAGCTTACCACACCATCATAGTAATCTGGATCATTTAGATCTTTTTTATACATTTCTTCCATGTATTCTTTCCATATCTTCTGATCTCTCCAGTCTTCTAGGTCTCTACAGTTTCTGTCCTTTATTGTGCCCATCTTTGGGCAAAATGTTCCCTTGATATCTCCAATTTTCCTGAAGAGATCTCTAATCTTTCCCCTTATGTTGTTTTCTTCTAGTTTTATACACTGTTCATTGAAAAAGGCCTTCTAGTCTCTCTATGCTGTTCTTTAGAAACTGCCAATTCAGTTATATCTGAATGAATTTTTATCTTAAATAATGTTTAGGAAGCTATAACAAAAAATTATACCAGATAAGAGTATTATCTTAACAAAATATTCTGCAAGTTCAGGATTATTATTCCTTGAGCAGAGAGGTTGACTTTACAAGCCATCTAACTGAGAGAGATTACTTTATAATGACACAGAAAATATGAAACACCACAAATTTGTTTACTTAACAGATATTTCAAAAACTTTGTGTTAAGCATGATGTTATACAGTGGATATATACCTGTCAATAAAACAGAGATAGCCTGTCCACTCATAAAACTCAGGATGGAAAGACAAATAAAAATAGATAAGTCATCAAAATGAAAGTTATTAAAGCTATTATAATTGCTTTGATTAAAAATGGCAAATTCTGAGATAGATATTAATAGGCTTATTAATGTAGTCAAACTAGACAGAGATTGAGGAAAAATAGTATATTAAAATGGGAATCAAATAATGAGGCAAAGCTAGACCTGTATAGAAAAATGTGAACAGTAAAAGCAAAAAGTCTAAAATGGATGAGGTGCTTTGGGAATTGAAAGTAAACCAATTTTCTGAAGCATATTAAAAAAGAGTCATTTGAAGTGATGTTGGAAAAAATGAGAGGAAATCATGATGGGTGTTATAGACCATGTTAAGGAATCTGTATTTTCAGGGTTATGGAAAGTCATTGATTAGTTTTAATCAACAAATTAATAAAATCAGATTTATAATTAATAAGGATCACTTTGTTATATGGAGCACTTTTAAGTTTTGTAATATGCTTTGAAAATGCTTTATTGACAAAGTGGTTTGTGAGTGTGTGTATGTGTATGTGTGTGTGAGAGAGAGAGCTAACATTGTATTACAAACATGGGAAATGTATGTTTAAAGCCTATAGTGCCTAAATCCATGATTTCCATGGAGGGGCAAATTAAGAATCTGAGGATAAAAAGAAGTCATAAAGATGTCAAGTTAAACATTGTGACCTTTAAGCTGATTGGCTAGAAATGACATATGTTAAAAGTAAGAACCAATTATAAGTGTAGAATCAATACTAGTAAGGCTATAAACTGCTGTAAGTCCCACCTTTTCAGGCACTTCACTCCCTCTCAGTGTTTATGCTGAGAGCTTTGTAATTTATTTCTCTCTGAAATAAATCCTGTGTGCTTGCTACCATGAATGTTTGCATGTTTGTGAAGTTCATCCTTCGATTCTGAAAACAAGAACTCAGATTTCTGTTTCAACACCCTAAGGACATAATGCTTTGCATGTTAAGTTGTATCAGTGGTGTCCGACTCTTTGTGATCCTATGGACTGTAGCCCTTCAGGCTCCTTTGTCCATAGGATTCTTCAGGCAATAATACTAGAGAGAATTGTCATGCCCTCCTCCAGGGGATCTTCCTGATCCAGGGATCAAGCTTGTATCTCTTACGCTTTCTCCACTGGCAGGTATGTTCTTTACCACTTGAGCCACCTGGGAAGCCCAACTAGACTTAATAGTACCAATTATTCCCTTTCTTCATTTGTTGACTGCAAACTGGCATTTGCCAAGAGCATTTGCCAGTGAATGATCAACAACAAAGACATCTGCCCTCTGTCTCTGTGGAGACTGAGCCCTGAGCTGCTGCAACTACTGACCTTCAAAACCCCACCTAAGAGGAAATCAGGGTGGAGAGTGAGGCACTCTCTGCTCCAGGAAAACTGGTGAACAGGTTTTTAGATAGATATTTTCAAGAAATGATTTCATGACCCCAATCTTTGCATCTCTTCATATCTAGAGCATCACTAAATCCATTAGGGGAAGCACAATGACTGAAACTGCCCACCCTAGCCAGGCACTATAGTAAGTACTTGTGTGAGTTATTTTACAACAGGAGGTCCTAGTAAGGAACATGGAACTAATAAGCCACCACCAACCAGAAAAGTTTGGTGGTTCAAAGGAAACATCACATTTCGGATCACTTCCTAGAATCTTCTCACTGGTATACATCTTGGCTGAGCAATGGGCGTGCCACTAAGAAGGACTTTAAGTCAGAATGATTGGCTAAAGACAATCCAGAAACTAATCCCATCACCATAGAGACTGCAAGCCACATGACACAGCAGTTCTCCTGGGTTCCCTTACCCTTCTGTTCTCCAACCAGGTGCCCCTTCCCAGTAAAATCTCTTGTTTTGTCAGCATCTATGCCTCCTTGAAAATTCATTTCTGAGTGTTAGACAAGAGCCCACTGTTTGGCCCTGGAAAGGGTCCCCCTTCCTGCAACAAATGCCTTCATGGTGACTAGGAGAAAATCTTTGTAAAGCATGCTTGATTGCACTGAACTCCTCCTTAACCAAAATCTTATATATTGACCTTTCTCCACTGCATCTTTGGAGCAGTCTCTTAGAGCTATTTGTGGTGCTGAATCCCAGGCTACAGTCCTCATTTTGCCCCAAATAAAACTTAACTCACACCTCTCACATTATGCATCCTTTTAGTCGACAGAACAGTGGTAGACTTTATTTTCTGGGGTTCTAAAATCACTGCAGACAGTGACTGCAGCCATGAAATCAAAACATGCTTACTCCTTGGTAGAAAAGCTATGACAAACCTAGAGAGCATATTAACAAGCAAAGACATCACTTTGCTGACAAAGCTCCATATAGTCAAAGCTATGGTTTTTTCAGTAGACATGTATGGATGTGACAGTTGGACCATAAAGAAGGCTGAGTGCCAAAGAGTTGATGCTTTTGAACTGTGGTACTGGAGAAGACTCTTGAGAGTCACTTGGAGTGCAAGGCGATCAAACCAATCGGTTCTAAAGGGAATCAACCCTGAATATTCACTGGAAGGTCTGATGTTGAAGATGAAGCTCCAATATTTTGGCCACCTGATGCAAAGACTCAACTCACTGGAAAAGACCCTGATTTTGAAAGTTTGGGTGACAGAGGATGACATGGCATCATAGACTCAATGGACATGAGTTTGAGCAAACTCAGGGAGACTGTGAAGGCCAGTGAAGTCTGACATGCTATAGTCCATGAGGTCGCAGAGTCAGACATGACTGAGAGACTGAACAACAACCACAACAGATCATTAGGTATTGTGCTAGGCACTGAGAGAAGAGCACTAAACACAATTCTTAAGTTCCAGCGAGTAAACATAAAATGATAAAACACACAACCTAAATACAGAATGAAATGCCAGGTTTCAAAAGAGTTATGAACTAAGTAAAGAACTGTTTTGATGTTGTGGTTTGTCTTAGAGAGTGCTGTTTGGACTCTCAGGACTCTCAGATAAGACATTTGAAAAGAGATCCAAATGAAACAAAGTCATAAATGAATGGCATGGAATCCTAAATAAAGCATTTTAAGCAGTGGGACTAGATTTCTCTGAAATGGGAACGTGTTTAAAACACTGGCACAGAAGTTGGGGATTCAGAGAGGTTCAGTATTGGCTGGAAGTGCAGAATAATCATAGGATGTCAGATTAGCCACGCTGTTTGTGGGCAAAGCATGTTATTGGTGTAGGATGATATCTTATTTTCCACTCCCAATGTTTTTCTTAAAAAAGACCCTAATTCTCTACTGCTTTCTCTCTTCTATGCCTTGTGAGCCATAGAATACTTAGAAAGAGTGTTCTGACTTATTTGTTTAGAAGATGAGTCTGTGCATGCACTAGTTTATATTCTCTCTCTGTCCTTTTCTTTCTTGGAAAAGAGTCTGTCTTCAGTCAACCCGATTTTTCCATTTCTTTGTTACACGAAAAAAGAAAATGGAGGGGGTCGGGTAGATTTCTGCTCAAGTAGGTTTTGGATGGGGTAGGACACTAGTTGTAGAGAGTGAGTTCAAATATCAGTGATAAGATTCTGATTACCTTTTTATTGTACATATGATGAGAAATAAATACAGGTTTCAGGTTTAAATAATCAGCTAAACCAAAAGAAAAAAGATCCAAGAAACAAAAGGTGAGATGGATCCATGGTGTCACTGACTCAATGGACATGAATGTGAGCGTAGTCCAGGAGATGCAGAAAGACAGGGAAGCCTGCCGTACTGAGTTCATGAGGTTGGAGAGAGTTGGACACAACTGAGCCACTGAACAAAAACAAAAATAATACAAAAATAATTACACCTTCTTCAGAAGCTTTATTTTAATCTTTCAAGTTTAAAGTTACTGGAAACTATTTGGAAATAATATTTCTTATTAGTCATTTTTATATAAAATATTTACTTTTATTTCTTTTGTTCATGCTCAAAATGTAAACTAAACTTTATTTAAAGATACTGTTATTAGACTTTACAAGAAATTTTAAAATCTTTTTTATAAATTTTCAAAATATCTTTTCTTGAGCATTTGCTGCAGCTATAACTAATAAAATTTTTTATTTAATAGACAAATAAAAACTTTAAATTTCAAAAAAAAGAAAAAAGATCCAAGAAAGGAAATCAGTGTGCTGGGGTGAAAAGCTCCCAATGTGAAAAGATGGTATTCTTTGATTTGGCTACCACATAGTATCTTGTTAAAGGATTAAAAAGGTCCTTTTTTAAGATGAGGCTATTACTACCTTTCTACCAATGGATTGGAATGTTTCGCAGTAACTCAGCTAAAACAAGTATATGGAGTGACTTTCTCTTGTTTAGAGCTATAGAGCAAGAGATCTCTTTAGAGAAAGATATTAAAAATTCAGAGGCATATAATACCCTCTTCAGGCTATATAATAGCCTATATCTTTGAGTTACTTAAAAGAAAAGATATTATAGATCCAAACTGTGAAGGAGTCCATTATCACATGAACTTGACTCTGTGTGGCTTCACCACTTATCCATCTCAGCCAACATTCTAAGCAAGGGGAAGAGCTGTCTCTTGACTACTGTTTTCAATAATGAGTCCGGAATCAAGTACAATGTCTGGAATATTTAACACAATGTCACTAGATGAATCAATATTATTGTGTGTTTGTGTGAAACAGAAAATCTGGTCGAGCATCTGCTTCATTGTCCTAGTCTGTACACATATAATGATCTGCATATGGAAATGAGTGGCTATTGTGCTTTGCTTTCTGAGTTTTATGTCTAAATTGTAAATTTTATATATAATATTAATATTTTTATATATTTTGGAGGGATCTATGGGTATATTAATTTTAGACAAACAGCGATCTCCAAACACATTTAGAACATAATTTCAGAAGAATGGCTCCCTTAGCGCTGCCTGAAAACATCTCACTTGTTGGCAATAGAAAGCTATTTTCCAAAGCACCTTTAACCCAGACTCCCCATCTAAAAACACAAAAGCACATATGCGTTCACAGTAATTCACAAAAAAGTCAATTAAACTGTTTTAGAAGAACAAGGAAATGAAATGTCTTAGCAATAAAAAAAAAAAATATGTAAATCAGGTTTGAAAGCAACAGACCATGTTGCAAACTGTAGTCTATTTCAGCCAGACTTTTTGTAGTAGCTAATTCAACACACTAACGCTATCCAATAATTTCAACTTTAATTTCTACAGGTTATCCTTAGTTTATCAATACATAAAGCCTCCTTTTAAAGACCTTAAAGAAATGTAACTTCTTTCCTGCAGCTTTCCTGCTTCCTCATTTCTTCATATCATTTTTATGCCCCTTGCTTCTATATATATGTTCATGCTTTGATTATTACATATTTTAAAAATTTAACCTACAATATAATGAATCATTTTTCTCCTTAAACTCTCCCATTTCCATATCATACTATCAGCTTGCACACATAATTGTCAGAGTCCTACTCACATTGCTGTTCTATTTATCTTTCATAAGCCCAGAACTTTATAGAAGCCAAAATAAGTTGGCTGTATTTAATGATCTGTGAAAAAGAGAAAACAAGAAAAAATTAGACAATGCTAATACTGATGCTTATAAAAATAATAACTAAACATTTACATAACTATTAAGAGTTGCAATCAGATTTGTAATTTTAATCAGCTTCCCTGGTGGCTTGGGTAAAAAATCTGCCTGCAATTCAGAAGACCTGGGTTTGATCCCTGCATCGGGAAGATCCCACTTCAGTATTCTTTCAGGGAGAATTTCATGGACAGAAGAACCTGGAGAGCTACAGTCCATGAGGTCGCAGAGAGTCAGATAGGACTGACCCACTAACGCCCTCATTTTTTTGTAATGTTAACAAATACAAAATAATTAATTTTCTATGTGTTAGCCACAATACTGCACATTTACATAATTATTTTAAATCCAGATATACAATATAAATCTACCAGGAATTTAGTTACATCACAATGTTTATACTGGTTTGGCAAAAGACAGCTTTCAATGCACTTTAGTGCCATGATTTTGGTTCAGGTTCTGACACTATCATACAGTTCTAACTCTTTGTCTTGTTTTCTTTTCTTTTGCCTCTTTTCATGTATTCTCTTTGCTTTTTCCTCTTTCCAAACCCTATCACTGAAAAAATTCTCAGGAAGGGTTAAATTACTGACCCTGATTTTTCATAGTAAAATAAGAAGCATACATTTTAATGCTTAAAGGACATACTAAGATGTAAAACTGACAAATAATCTGTGACCAAAACTGATCAAAAAAAAAAATTGAAATCCACTATATATATGTTTTTTTCTAATAAGAATTATTTAATCCTGCCATTTTGTTAAAGAAAGAAATACTGGAGATATATTTGGGTTGTCAACTTATAGATTTTTAGAATTTTAAATATTATATGGAATTTCAATACAGTCCTTTTACTCCATAGAGAAGGAAACTGGATTTTAGACAATTTTTCTGCTAGTAGTGTATGTGCTGGCTTAGAACCTTCAGTCTATTCTTCTGGCTTCTGGCTCCTGGCTCTTCTTATTACAATGGAACTGTTTTCAGAACAATTCTTTTATTGTATTTTTTAAAAAGACAAATATATCTTATAAATCAGAAAATAAGTATGTAGAGTTTTTGAAAACTTTCAATTCATGTATTATATAGTCTATACTTAAGGTTCTTTCCAGTGGTATTTTGTTTTGATAAGATAAACTACATTTTTCTGTCACTTGGGAAAGACAAATTTTTGACACTTCCATCATACTGGGTCCATGAAATACAAGAAACTTTCTATACTGACTTATTTGAATGTAGAATTCACATCTTGCTCTGTTTTACCCTGAATTTATGTTGCCACATCTGTCCATTCTCAGGCTGGCAGTAATGAAGATTTGCAGGATGTGGAGTATTTGAAAATGGTTGGTACAAAGCCATTAATTTAATTGGAAAAGAGCACCATTTGTGTTATTATTAGGTTGATACAAAAGTAATTGCCATTTTGAATTGTTGAAATTTGCCATTTGATATTGGAATGCTACTTAAATGAATGAGGCTATGTCATACACCATTTTAATGCACATTTCTTGCTTTATGTTTCGTTTGCTAATAACTTGCTACTTGCTGTGTATATTTATGTTAGACTAGGGAAATAATGTTAGACAAAAAGCAAACTCAGAGGATTTTATTATTTGAGTTCAAAATGGGTTGTAAAGTAGAGGAGACAACTCACAACATCAGCAACACATTTGGCCCAAGAACTGGTAACAAATATACAGCGCAGTGGTGGTTCAAGAAGTATTGTAAATGAGATGAGAGCTTGAAGATGAGGAGGGCAGTGGCTGGCCATTTGAAGTTGACTATGATCTGTTAAGGGGATCACTGAAGCTGATCCTCTCACAACTATAGTAGAAGTTGCTGAAGTACTCAACATCAACCATTCTATAATCATTCACATTTGAACCAAACTGGAAAGTTGAAAAAGCTTGATAAGTGGATGCCTCATGAGCTCGTTGCAAATAAAAAAAAAAAAAAGTCATCATCTTGAAGTGTTGTCTTCTCTTATTCTATGCAACAACAATGAACTATTTCTTAATTGGATTGTGATGTGTGACAAAAAGTGAATTTTACATGACAACTGGAGATGACCAGCTCAGTAGTTGTACTGATAAGCTTCAAATTCTTCCCAAAGCCAAACTTGCACCCAAAAAACATCATGGTCGTTGTTTGATGGTCTGCTGCTTCTCTGATCCACTACTGCTTTCTGAATCCCAGTGAAACCATTACAGAAGTATGCTCAGCAAATCAATGAAATTCACTGTAAACTGCAAGTCCTGCAGCCGGCACTGATCAATAGAAAGGGTCCAATTCTTCTCCATGACAACACCCAACCACATGTTGCACAACCAATGATTCAAAAGTTGAACAAATTGGGCGATGAAATTTGGCCTCATCTGCCCTATTCTCTTGATCTCTTGCCAATGAACTACCATTTCTTCAAGCATCTTGACAACATTTTTGCAGGGAAATGCTTCCATAACCAGCAGGAGGAAGAAAATGCTTTCTAAGAGTTTGCCGAATCCTGAAGCATGGATTTTTATCTTACAGGAATAAACAAACTAATTTCTCCTTGGCAAAAATGTGTTGATTGTAATGGTTCCTATTTGATTAATGAAGATGTGTTTGAGCCTAGTTATAATTATTTAAAATTCATGGTCCCAAATTGCAATTACATTTGCACCAATCTAATGTAAGTAAACACTTTATTTTAAGGAAGATTGATGCAAGTAGTTCCAAAACAAATGATTATTTTAATTTTTAAAAAAATTAAAAAAAAACCTAGCTAACATCATTAAACATAGTCTGTGTGCTAAGGTGATCATCTTTATTTATTTATTTATTTTTAATTAATTTATTTATTTATTCATTGATTTTCTTTATACTATCATGTTGGTTTTGCCATACATTGACATGAATCTGCCATGGGTGTACATGTGTTCACCTTCCAGAACCCCCCTCCCACCTCCCTCCCGATTTCATCCCTCTAGATCATCCCGGTGCACCAGCCCTGAGCACCCTGTATCATGCATCAAACCTGGGCTGGTGATTCATTTCACATATGATAATTTACATGTTTCAGTGCCATTCTCCCATATCATCCCACCCTTGCCCTCTCTAAAAGACTGTTCCATACATCTGGGTCTCTTAAGTAAACCAGAAGGAAAAACAGCAATACAGTATACTAACACATATATATGGAATTTAGAAAGATGGTAATGATAACCCTGTATGTGAGACAGCAAAAGGTGATAGTTTGTAAAAAGTATTTATGTGTCCTTATTTTGGGAATATTAAAAACTTTAAAAGACTTCAAGCAAGAATAAGGATCAGATATAAAGGCAAATGTGCAAAGGGCTGCTCATATTTATAGCAATACTGACATATGATCGATGTTATACCCCACAAACATGATGACATAAATTATTTGGAGGTAATGACATAAGCATAATAAATCATGCTATGAATCACCATTTTTCACATTGCATTTGAAACGTTGTTACTTTGAGAGAAAATTCATGATGTATTTTATCTCATGAATGATATCTAATGAATAAAGGAATGATTTAAAATGCTTAATCTTAAGAGTCTCTAAAATCAACATTTAATTTACTCATAAAAAGTTAAATCTTGTACCATCAGCTAAAAACTTCAGAAAGTTCCTTAAGTGTTTACTCAGTTAAAATGAATGAACCTCTAATTCCCCATCTGAGAATATGGTACGTTATGCTATGATTTTTTGGATAATCCCATACATTCTTAACAAATAAATCTAATTTAAGGGAAATTGACTCATTGAAATTTTTGAAACACCCACCTAAACAAGAAATTACTCTATGGCCAAAAAAGTACTGGAAAACATCATAGGCTCTCTTTCTTGCCTTCTTTGGACTTTACTACAGAGAAGGTTGTCTCAACAGTATCTCAAAAACTACCAACCTAGACCTTCCCCAAAATGCTTCTTTTAACTAAATCTTCTATCTTTCTATAGTGTGATTATCTAAGCAGTTGAACTTGACATATTTCTACTATTAAATTTATTAACATCTTTGTGACATTTATTATTGTTCTTTGCATATCTCTAGGGAAATTTCTAAAATTCTGGTAGGCAGAGAGTCAATAAATTTCAAGATTTTTTACACAAAGTGATTTATAATAAAGGGGAGCTTTTAGCCCTTTGCCATAACAAAATAGAATACTGCTGTCACTTCTGGAAATGAAGAAGCTAAACAACTACTAGGGTTTCTGTAACATAAGGAAAAGAAAGGAATAGTAGAAGGATCACATTAAATCAAGGTGACATATAGCCTCTTACATATGGGGCCCAAAAGACCTGTTTCTATAAGATAAAGGGAAAGACTTTATGGACCAGATAGTATCAGTATTTAAACCAGGTACAGAGATGAACATTTGTAATCGGCAAAAAGTAAGATAAAATATCAAGTTTTTTAGCGTAGTTAAAAAAATATCAATGCAATAAACTAACATATATCAGCATGGTCTGTAATTCTAAGATGCTTGTGTGTTAGACAGCTGAGTCTGGCTCTTTGTGACCCCATGGTCTGCAGCACACCAGGCTCCTCTCTCGATCCATGGGATTCTCCAGACAAGAATACAAGAGTGGGTTGCCACTTCCTTCTCCAAGGAAATAATTCTAAGATTTATGGCATTAACAAGAGTTGAAAGATACTAATATGGATAGTTGAGATTTGACTGGAAAATATTTTAGATAAAAGAAAAGTTAGCAACAACAAGGCATATCATCGAGGTATCCATATATATATGGAAAACCTTTAACCCATAATCTCACATGTCACTTCAAGGGACCATAGGTAATCAAAGGCCTCTGTATTCACTCTGCACCACTTTGCTGCTAAGTTAGTTAGTAAAATAAATAGATGTATGAGAAAGGAAAGTTGCATTTGTTAACACAAATAGTTATTTGAGATTCATGCAAATAGAGAGGGCATTAAGGTCATTTTCTTTAAGTATTCTGAAAGAAATTGCTTATTAAAAAGTTTAAATAAAATGTTAAATAAGTTTTCCTTCTTTTTCTTTCTCATTGTTTTTATTTTCTTCTTCTGGGAATAGGATCCAGAGTCCATTGAAGGAAACTCACAGAAAAGACTCAAACAGCACTGTTTCTCAGATTCACACTATCATCAATAAAATTTTCTACTAGATTACAAAGTAAACATTAGGTAACATATATAGTATTTTGGGAAAATATTGTATGGTTTGAAATACACAAAACAGAGCCACAAAATTTGAAACCGATATAGCATAATAAACAAAATTAATGATTATAGAATACTGCTTCAATCCGATTCAGTTAGGAAATATAAAGGGAATATGTTAGCATTTTGTTAAATTAATTGGTAATTTTAATCATAGGATAGGATAATTAACTTGGTGAATTTTAATCATATACTTTTTAATTTCAATTTTTAGTAATTAATCATAATAGCAATGGATAAATTGTATAATTTAGATTTTTTTTCTACCTCTTAAAGTGATAGAAACTTATGACAAAAAGATCTTATGGCCTAGTTTCCCAATGGGACTATCAGACAAAATAAAGGACACACGGTTAAATTTGAAATTCAGATAAACAACAGTGACATTTTTTAGCACAGTGTGTCCTAAATATCACATGGAATACTTAAATAGAAAACCTGTTTGACATTCATTTCAAAATTAAATTTAACTGTGCACTCTGTGTTTTCATTTACTATGTTCTGGTATCCTTATCTTATAAATTCTATGACCTTATTTTATATTTCAAATGCATGTTTTTCTATTTACAGCAAGCTGAAATAAATAATCTGGTTCAGAACTTATAAATATGCCTTCATGCTTGAACATTTCACTATCCCTAAATTCAAAGTTAGAAATAAGAAAAGGAAACAGAGATTTTATCCTTAAACATGCAAAAGGGGGTGAAATTGTGCCCAAGATGTACTGGGAAGAGAGGGAGCATCAACAATATGGTGAAGCATCATCAGAGAAAGAAATAAATGATGCGGTATTGCTTTGTACACAGACCCTATGACATCTTTTCTGCAGTTTTAATCAACATAAAAACTATTTCCTACACCCAGCTATTTTCTCTTAAAATAATCAAAAATTCTTTATAATGAAATCACATTGGCCCCCAAGTCCTAAAGCATGAAAATGAAAATGCCATCAATGTGGTTATTAAGTAGAGGATTTTCCCCTCAGTGGAATTCATTTTGGTTTTTGTGTGTTTGTTTGTTATGAATGAACAAATAGGCCTACTGAATTGGCACAGTCTGAGATTACCACTAAACCTTTTTTTGTGTTTGCAGTGTGTCCATTGTGAAGACTGGAAGCTACAATTTGTTTGCATGTCTTTTTCTTTTTGATTTTTTCCCCTCTTTTCAGGTTACTTCACCAGTAACAAGAACAATAATGCCAGAGGAAAAGATAGCTTGAATGAGACTGCATGATTGCCTTTCCAACTAAAATGAGTAGAAAATGAAAACACTTTAAATGAAGTATCTCAAATAAACATTTAATTTAGGATAAGACAGCAACCGCATACATACCACCATATCAAATATTGAAAAAGCATTTATTGAGGAGTTGAAAGACTCATTTGTGGGAAAATAAATGTAGCTCTAAAAGTGAGCTGCTGAGAGTAAATATGTAAAACCACATTTAAGCAGCATGCAATTAACGTGAATATAGTAAAAAAAAAAAAAATGAAGACCATGATGAGATTTGGGGGAATTACATATTTGAACAAGAAACTGCTTTTCCTTTTTCATCATGAGTCTAGCTGTGCACTGGATGCTTTTTAACAAGCTGTAGATTTCAAATAAACTGGAAAGTTTTCCATTCATACATTAGAAAAAGTGGGTGCACTGTTTTCTCAGACCCCTCTGTCTTTCTTTAAATGTCTTTTACTTATCTCCTCTACATGTTTATATATCAGTGTCTCCAACCCTAGTGACTTTATCCTTCTTAACTCTCTTTTCTTAATAATTTACGCTTTTTATTCTTTCTTCCCCCTAAGTCCTCATGGCATTAATATTTCTCTGTTCCTTGCTCTTTATAACAGTTTCACCTCGCTCCATCCCTTTATTTATTTCTAGCCACATAATTTACCTTTATATATATCTGGGCATTATAAATATTTGTGTAGTTACTAAAACTATAACCCTAACAAGGAGATAGAAAATTACATGTTTTTAATACATACAGAATTGGTATTGTTATTAAAGTACTTTGTAAGCCATAAAGTACTTAATAAAATTATAATAGTTGCTTTTATTACAATTATTATTGGAAATGTTGAGCTCACACCACACATGACTAGAATAATCATCTAATGGTTATACTATATAATGAGCTACATTTTATAAAACCGTATATAACTATAACCTTATGTAAATTTATTTTAATCATACAAGCATAGGTCAGTCTAATTAAAATATATTCCAGTTCAAAATAGAGTAAGTAGAAAATGCACTGATAAACGATCAGAATGTCAGAATGCTAGGCAAGTTCTTCTCTTAATGTTACCACTTTAATCAAATAGGGAGGTAGGGATTATCAATGAATATACTTTTAGAACAAAAGTAGATGATGTCCTGATTGCTTTTACAGCCAAAGACATTAACAAAATAGAATTCCCAAATGGTTTGCATCCACCATCAAATGTTTTCCTGGCCAATATCAGTTATATTATGTTCTGCTAGTTCAGCATTCAAAAAATCAATTAAGTTTAAAGAAATGGAAATAAAAATGATAAAGTTTTAGTTTTCTGATCCAATGCTAAAAAGAAAGAACATCAGTTACTTTATGTCTAGTTTAATCCTTAGTCAGGATATGGTTTATTTCATTCTTGTATTTTCATACACTAATTCTGAATATTTTACACTGATATATGATCCCAGTTTTTAAATATTTTATACTATCTTTAGATTTATGGTCTATTTTTCTAAGGGTTTTCAGTGGAGTGCAAATTTCTCATTCAAATTTTTTTATTCCTAATAAAAAATAAAACTCTAATTATAAAGCCTAGATGAAATTACTATTCTGTCACTTAACTCACTGACTTTGTTTTCATTCTTCCTGAATTTTAATCAACTCTATATAAAAAAATAAAAGTGTAAACAAGCCCAATGGCCTGAAAGATATAATGGTAATGCTACGAATTATCAAAATACCATATTGAACTTTATTTTTTTTAAATTTTTTTATTAGTTTTGCCATACAATGACATGATATCACCATGGGTTTACAAATGCTCCCCCTCCAGAACCTCCCTCCCTCCTCCCTGCCTTCTCTCTCCCCCCGGGAAATCTCCATGCACCAGCCCCGAGCATCAATCCTGGGCTGGCAATTGATTACACATATGATAATTAACATGTTTCAATGTCATTCTCCCATATCATCCCACCCTTGCCCTCATCCACAGAGTCCACGAGTCTGTTCTATACATCTGTGTTCCTTTTGCTGTCTAGCATGCTGGGTTCTCGTTACCATCTTTCTTTTTTTTTAAATTTATTTATTTACTTATTTTATTATTATTATTTTTTAGTTAGTTTTGCCATACAATGACATGATATCACCATGGGTTTACATATGCTCCCCCTCCAGAACCCCCCTCCCTCCTCCCTCCCCCAGGGAAATCTCGTTGCACCAGCCCCGAGCATCAATCCTGGGCTGGCAATTGATTACAAAATTAACATGTTTCAATGCCATTCTCCCATATCATCCCACACTTTCCCTCATCCACAGAGTCCACGAGTCTTTATATACATCTGCGTTCCTTTTGCTGTCTTGCATGCTGGGTTCTTG
>ML663566.1:9244208-9264304 GCA_007570785.1 Antilocapra americana | reverse complement strand
CGTGTTTTTATTTCCAATATTCTGGGAGGTGGGTCATGGAGTATCCCTCTTTGGGTTATGGCAGAGAGTGTTTTGCCTATGTTATCCTCTAGGAGTTTTATAGTTTCTGGTCTTATGCTTAGATCTTTGATCCATTTTGAGTTTATCTTTGTGTATTGTGTTAGAAAGTGATCTAGTTTCATTCTTTTACAAGTGGCTGTCCAGTTTTCCCAGCACCACTTGTTAAAGAGGTTGTCTTTTCTCCATTGTATATTCTTGCCTCCTTTGTCAAAGATAAGGTGTCCATAGATGTGTGGATTTATCTCTGGGCTTTCTATTCTGTTCCATTGATCTATATTTCTGTCTTTGTGCCAGTACCATACTGTCTTAATGACTGTGGATTTGTAGTATAGCCTAAAGTCAGGTTGTGTTCTTATCAAGCTTTTCCAAGCACCAATTTTTAAAGAGGGTAGAATGTAGAAAAACTGTGAAATGTAATAACAAAGAGCAGAGCAGAGCAGGTTTTCTCCAGTCCTGCCCATCAGTCAACTCAAAGCATATTCTCCTTGACCCCTATATTAGCTTGAGCAATGCATGACTTGTAATAAATGACTAAAAAATGTCAGTGGCTTAATCCAATAAAAGTTTATTTCTTCCACATACAAAGTTTATTTCAAATGTTTTTCATTGGGGAACTTGTGGCTTTACTCCAAAGAGTGACTCAGGAATCCAGACTCCTTCCAACTTGTGATGTCACCCTCTTTGACATGTGAACCCCAGTGACACAAAGGAAAGTGAAAGACTGCAAGGGAGGTATATGGTGACCCACATCATAACTGAACTGGTCTCACTCAGATGTAAAAACGCACTATCGACACAGCACGTGCAGGTCCACAAGTCTTAGGTGTCCCACAAATCATCTATTTCTGCCACACACCTCATCAGTGATTAGTATTTCGCTTTATTTCAAGTGCCTATTTGTCCATGGGTTCCCAGTGTCTTTCATCAACTAGAATTTATGCATAAGCTAATAGCTCCATGTAAAGCAGTCCGTGATCTTGAATGTTTGAATTACACTGAAGACATATATTGGTAGGGTTCTATCTTAGGCTCTGGACACACTTCTTCAAAGAATTATTGGTGAGTAAAATGGTTTGCTTTTATGTTTTTATGAGGACTATAAAATACATCAGGGACATTATGGACCAAATAGGATTTTGTGGAGTGGAATTAGAACTAAATCACCTCATGTAACAATTATTATGGTATTATTGAAAATTTTTATTTAACATTAAATAAAGTATATAAATTGATGCCTGCACATAATAATATTTTGGAGGAGGATCTAAATGGAAATATGTAGGGACATGATGATTTTTTATTACAGGAGCAGAGTGATGTCTGTAAGAGCACAGAACTGCCGCATATACATATATTCTTTCATAGGGTAATTTTTAAAGATAACTTGTTTATTAATTTCCTTTGGGAAGACAGCATTAGATTTTTTTTCCCCTACACATAAGAGACTATTTTATCTTGATGATCTCAGGTGATAGCACAGTGTTTAGCTTATCTGTGGAGTCCAAACACTTGCTAATTTGAATGTAATGCTTGGAAAGGGTTTTATTTGAGTTCCCACGTGGCACTGGGGGTAAAGAACACACATGCCAACGTCAGAGATTTAAGAGACCTGGGTTCGATCCCTGAGTCAGGAAGATCCCCTGAAGGAGGGCATGGCAACCCCTTCCAGTATTCTTGCCTGGCAAATCCCATGGAAAGAGGAGACTGGTGGGCTACAGTCCATGAGGTCACAAAGGGTCAGACAGGACTGAAGCAACTTAGCACACATGTATGAGGAGAACAACTAAGAGCTACTGAAGAAAGCTCATTGATTTACATAGATATAATAGAGGAAGACATTCTGAATCCATTTCTCTGATAATGCAAACAACACATGAAACTAACTCTGCAATCAGTAAAACAACAACAAAGATTATTTTGAAGACATTCTCTAAGGAAGCAAAGATAAATTTGATGGGGTCATTTATTTAAGGAGCAAAGAGTCAGATATGACTGAGCAACTGAACAGCAACAACATTATCTATGAACTCTATTGCTTCTCTGGTATGGTTTCTCAGATGGTAAAGAATCTGCCTGCAATGCAGAAGACAGTAGAGACTCGGGTTCAATCCCTGGGTTGGGAAGATTCCCAGGAAGAGGAAATGGCAACCCACTCTAGCACTCTGCCAGGAGAATCCCATAGACAGAGGAGCCTGGCAGGCTACCATCCACGGGGTTGTCAAGAGTCAGACATACTGAGTGACTAAGCACAAGCACGTACTATTTTTCATTTTATAAAATCTATTATGGCTCTGATATTTTTATGTTTTTTTAATGTTTTCTGATTATCCGATGATAATTGTATTCTATGTTTGCTCTTTTTATAGTGTTAGATTTCATCATAAGCCATACTTTGAAAGAATTCTCTGCAGTCATTGTTATTCTAGACTTGCTTCTATTATATTGCTAATCTTTTAGAGTTTGTTCTGTGCCAAGCATTGTAGGCTGAAAGGAAAACGCACAAGATTCCCTGGCCTCCAGAATGTAGGAATCCATGACAGGAGAAGAAGAACAACAAAATTCACTTTGATAAGGGCTTGATTATACATGCAATAGTAGAATGCACGTTATATTCAATATGAGAAAGATAGTTAATGTTTGAAAGTGGGAGAGGAAGATATTGTAAATGGTGAAAAACACTTAAAAAGATACTACATCACAATGTAGCTAATTGTGTTGCATACGTGCCTTTTTATCATTGATTTATTTTTTATGTTTAGACAACTGAATTAATTAGAGGGTCAAAAGTAGGACTTATTCATTTACAAAATCCTAGTGCAAAAGTGTCTGACTTTGACTCATATTAGTTGACCTAAAGGATTATGTTTTTGTTGAGCTGGCAAAAAGAAATTACCTGATCTATTATGATGTACCCTGTGACCTTCTAATGGAATTTTTCAGGGCTATTGTGCATCATGGTGATATAGAGATGTCATATCCCTCTTTTTGAATTTATAGTTGTTGAGGACTTAATTATAAACCTAGTTTAATGCTTTTATAACCTTATTTAATCTTATAGCCTGTAATGAGGTAGATACTATTGCTACCTAACTTTCATAGATAAAACACTGAAACTAAAAGAAATTAAATGACTGACTTGAGGTGATGCATCTAATTGGGGCATAAAAAAGATTTCAGGCACTATATCCTGATCTCTTAACTACAACACTTCTACCCTTTACTTTTTTCCCTCATTTTTCATAGTGGTAGTGTTTTGTTAACTCTCAATTTGTTCTGATAATTTCTTCTAAACTAGTAAGCATTGCACATCTAATGACTCAAACTTATTATATGAGCTCAAAAGTTTGTTCAGTTGTTGCACAAACTAAACTACAACTTAACAGGTGTTTTTACAAATATTATTCTTTGTATTATGCCTGAGACATGTATATATTCATTAATGGTATATCTATTATGGAAATGGTAGAAAGCTAGTTATGACTTGAGTAATGGTAAAGTAAGAAAATAATGTAAAGTATTTATAGAAAAAAATTAAAGATATCACTTACTGTGATATTTACTTTATAATGGGACCCATGTTTTTAAAAGATGCTTGATCCTTGGGAAAAAAGCTATGACCAACCTAGATGGCATATTAAAAAGCAGAGACATTACTTTGCCAACAAAGGTCCATCTAGTCAAAGCTACGGTTTTTCCAGTAGTCATGTATAGATGCGAGAGTTGGACTATAAAGAAAGCTGAGCACCAGAGAATTGATGCTTTTGAACTGTGGTGTGGGAGAAGACTCTTGAGGGACCCTTGGACTGCAAGGAGATCAAACCAGTCCATCCTAAAGGAAATCCGCCCTGAATATTCACTAGAAGGACTGATGCTGAAGCTGAAACTCCAATACTTTGGCCACCTGATGCGAAGAACTGACTCCTTAGAAAAGATCCTAGTGCTGGGCAAGACTGAAGGCAGAAGGAGAAGGGGATGACAGAAGATGAGATGATTGGATAGCATCACCAACTTGATGGACATGAGTTTGAACAAGCTCTGGACAGGGAGGCCTGGCCTGCTGCAGTCCACGGGATCACAAAGAGTCAGACATGACTGAGCGACTGAACTGAACTGAATGAGTATGAATACAGTAAGGAATGTAAAAGAGATTAAGAGCAAGAATTACAGAACTACTGGGCAGACAAAAATATGAATATATCTACAGCTACATTCCTATCTATATACACATTTTTCACGAAAGTTTGGTGGGGGGGTATTTTCCTAAATCTTATCTCCAATAGACTAGCTTTTTCTTCCTTTACATTCTTACATGGGAAAAAATTCTCACCATTTATGTATTTTAGAGTTTATACCATTTACAGAGCTTAATTTGCTTTCTGGTAATCCCATTTCAAATTCTCAAATTTGATAGCCTCCTGATTCGATCATATGTAATTTCCAAGAACTTTCAGTCATCCAGTCATTACAGAGAAAAGGTCATGCAATGCAAATATTGCTGCTTAGGAAACAGCAGTAGGAAACAGCCCTGAAATCTATGTGACTGGATCCTATTGTGGTTTAGTCATTATTGTACAACCACATGGACTGTAGCCTGCCAGGCTCCTCTGTCCATAGGTTATGCCAGGCAAGAATACTGGAATGGGTTGCCATTTCCTTCCCAACCCAGGGATTGAACCCAAGTCTCCTGTAGCTCCTGCATAGGCAGGTGGGTTCTTTACCACTGAGCCATTAGGGAAGCAGTTCTCAGAAAAATAGAACTTACTCATAAGATAGGTTTTCATGATATTACATCCCTTGATTTCTGGATGCATACATCTTTTTTTATCTAAATATGCATCTCCACTGGTAAAAGATTTTATCAACATATAATTATCTTCAGTAAAATCTCAAGAACACCTCCACTTTAACAAGGCATCTCAAAATCTAACCAATCTATTGTATTCACAAGCTATGACATGAAGCCACTTTTCTCAAATATAGGTGTCCATGACACCTATATTTGAATTCCATATTTCTATTAGTGTACTCTCATTTTCATACAAGTATTATGTTTTTATTCTGCAGAATATGGATATTTCTAATACTCCTAACATAATCATTAACATTATTAAAGTGTAGCTTCCATTTAGAATCAAAAAACTGAAAAGAAATAAATTTCATATTGTAAATTGGCCAATGTTCTAAAATATGTAATATGTCCTGTTTGAGATGGGAAACAGTGTGCATGATACATCAAGTATTATCAAGACCATCTATCAAACTTCCTTGGATGTCATTCTGGCTGCCGTAATATATTTCCCTGGCCCAGGGGTTTTTAAGATCACCTATGAGAAAACAACTGGGGGTGAATTCTGTGTGTGTGTGTATATGAGTGTGTGTGTAGGGTGTATAGAGTCTGATACAACTGTGGTATTTTCCTTTGAATCTGAGAATCAGGTATCTGAATGCTTTGATTTTTTTTTTTTTTTTTGGTTTGACAGTGATTTGTTTTCATTACCTTTTCTGTTTGTTCAGTTGTTTTTCCCCATTCTTGGCTAACTAGAATTGTGTTTGACTACAGGGCCAGTTTTACCTAAAGGGAGGGGGCAAACTGTTAAAAGCCAATAAAATTTCAAGTACATATGAAGACTACCATTAATGCCCTCAAATTTGAAGATGCTAGAGAACAGAATCTGACTGGCTTAACTCTGGTCAGATGCCTATCATTTTCCTTTTCTATCAGTTATTGTCAGAAAGGCAGGTTAGGCATCAACCTTGTGGTTGCTAAGGACCTACCCTGTGAACAAGTTGGATACTTATCACTGAAGTACGGATGGGAAGAAATTCCATGTGTAAATTCACTCAAAATTCCAATACTCTATCCACTAAGACAGTATACCTATTGATTAAATGTGCAAGTAAAAGAGGCTGCCCTGTGAATTTCCAATGAAGAATTTAGCAGACAAGCTACAGCTCCTCACCTGATGTTACCATTTACCACTTTTTATTGAAAATAAGAGTAATTGCAGGAAGTTATTGAGCACTCTCAGATATTTCTGACAGTCTAATAGGAACTTTCCATATTCTTTGTGGAAGTGAAGTACAAATGGAGGAAACAAACTGATGGAGATGCTAACACTAGGACTGAATGAGAAAGAAACTGTGGCTGTTTTGGTGTATCACAGGAGAAAAAGCATGGTAGAAGATTCGGAGAAAACTATCAAAATTAACAATGTGATGTATTCTGCATCCTAGGACTGTTAAAGTTCAATCCTTGAAGTAAGCAAAGCAATTTATCTTCTTTTTTACTATTTTGTCTATCATCTTCTCTCCTCTATATATTTTCTCTTGTCAAAAAGAAGCACTTTTCTTTATTGACGATATAGAATTTAAACTACCTGGACCCAAAGGGTCCATTGTGGAAAGCTTCATACCTGACAGCTATATTTCAGCCAATGAAAGAACAATAAAATATTGGCTTCCCTCCTCCTTTGTTCCTGCTTTCCAGGCAGTGCACACTACGGTTTGAGCAGTAACCCAGCACGCTTGCTATCAGTCTGCGCTGTTCCTTTGTGCCATTTTTCACTATCCTTTGGCTATCTTTCCATTTATATATTGGGAAAATAATTTTAATTATATGTAATCTCCTACCTAATAAATTATAGTGAAAAGATATAACGGAATTGTATAGGACTAGTAAAAACAATGAGAAAGTGCTAGAGACACTAACAAGAAAAAATTCAGGATATAATGTCCATTGGGGAAAAATTGTATTGTAATATTTGTATACATAAATTTATAGTAAACTTTGCATATTAATATGCAAAAGCAAAGATCATATTTACTATGTCTCTGGGTGATAAGATGTCATGACACTTTCATAGATCTGTGCTATATTGTGTATTTATATGTAAATGAAGGTTTATAGTGTAGTGATTTTACTATGAGTGGGTTATACTTTTTGAATCCATCAAGTGATTTTTAAAAATTTAACTGGCTATAGCTTTTATAACAGTTATTCAATCTTTTCTACAAAATGCATTGATAACAATACCGAGTGATGTTCTTATGTATGGGCAAGGAAAAATATAAATAGATGTAGATTTTTTTACTGATTTGAAATTTTTATTATATTTTATGCTCAAAGTTTAATACTATAGAATCACATATAACTGAGCTTGAAATTCTTAAAAGCATAGCTACATAATTGCCACCATATGCTGAATTGCAATATAAAATGTTTTAAAGATATTATGAAAAAATACAACTGTGTGAAATAATCATAAAAACATCCTATGTGAATTGTGTTCCACTAATATTTTGATTCACCTTTCCAGAATAATAAACACTTTAGGCTGTCTATTTAGCTATTTCTCATTTTCCTTATTGACAACTCTATAACTTCACCCATTACCTTGCGACTTGGGAATACAGACTGTGTCATTTGGAATAATGCTGGTGATTTATCTAGTCTGGCATTCTCTGTTGTAAAAATAAATCTTGAAGATCATTTTCCTCTCTGTGCTTAAGAAGACCACATGGTTTAGAATTTACAAAAAAGGGGAGAGATTAATCTTAGGCAAGAGTATGTCAATTGCATGTGACATTTATCCTCTCCAGCCAGATGGCAGTGGGATGGAATTTGGGTCTTTTTTTTTCCTTTATATATTATTCACAACCTAATTCAATGTTCAAATCATAAAACCAACAGCAAACCTGAGCAACTTCATTGTGTAATCAGCCATATCTTTCATTAAAAAGAAGGAAAGTTTCAAGTCAATATATTATTAGTAAATTATATTTTGTTTAACAGTTTTAATAGCATTAATAACCAGAATAATGCTCACTAGCAAACATTCCATGAGCTGTTATATAAAATTAATGTTTGCTAAGGAACTTCAAAATCTACTGGTCAGTTCTGTTCCCTTTTGCCCTATGCAGAAGAAAAAATAACCTTTGTTTTCTAAATGTTTAGAAGTATTCCAAATATGGAAAACAAAAATGAAAACCATTTCAAATTCTTCTTTTAAAAAACAGGCATTTAATAAAAATCTAACACTTTAGAATGATGATAAATATCTGTGGAGTTGTTAATATTGAAAGGAATATATTAAGTTTTTCAATCTCGAATAACTTCATGAAATAAATGCTGTATTTATCTTCCTACCTTAAAGAAGAGTTTAATAAGCTTCTTCAGAGATGCATAAGTAGTTAGCTGAAGAGTCAGGTTTGAATCAAACATTCTTGGTCTAGGGCCTGTACTCTCACCAATTTTCTTATCTATTTTTTTCAGGGAACACTGAGCATTCTTTTAAAGGAAAATAACATTTCCAGAGGTGAAGGTATCGTCATTAATCCACTGGACTTTTGAGGGAACAAGAGGACTCGTAAGGGCTAAATGGATTCTTGGATGCTAATGAAAAAGCATTTTGTTGTTTATACTAAATCAAGCTCTGAGGATGCTGACAGGTAGCATTGAGTCTATTGTGATATCTGGAATGAGGGAGCCACTTCAAGACAAGTACACTCTAGAAAATTAGAAAGATATGTTGAGGAAAGAGAAACAGAGACAAATGAAGGTGAACATGATCTAATTTACTGTATTAGGAGGTTCTCAGACAAATTAGAGACTCTCCTACTGGTGATTCTCTGCCTACAGATAGCTCAGCATTTTATATTGGATATTTGGAAGAGGTCTTATTTCTTTGAGGAAGTAAGTCAAATGTTGGTATATTATGGAAAAGGAAATTCCATTCAGACTCCTTTCAAGTAGCAGTTAAGGCTTTGAATAGTGTGCTCTTTTTACATTTTGCCAAGATAGGCTGTGGCCAGGTCAAAGACACTAAGCACCAGAGAAACTGGATGTGTACCTGTACTGGTCTTCCCAGGTGGCGCTAGTGGTAATGAACCCTCCCGCCAATGCAGGAGATGTAAGAGAGGCAGGATCAATCCCTGGGTTGAGAAGATCCCTTGGAGAAGGGCATGGCAACCCACTCCAGTATTCTTGCCAGGAGAATCCCATGGAGACAGGAGCCTGGTGGGCTATAGTCCATGGGGTTTCACAGAGTAGGACTGGACTGAAGCGATTTAGCATGCTTGCCTATACTAAACTTATAACTTCTCATGTTATGGGAAGTATACTTTTCCCTCCCTCATTCTTCACTCTACATAAAACCTGCTCCTAATCCTTCCAATTGTTTCCCTTAATTTCACTTTCCCAACAGCATCAGCCTCCTAGATTGCACAACTGTGTATGCACTCAGCTGCTTAGTCATGTCTGACTCTTTGCAACTCCCTGGACTACAGCTAACCAGGCTCCTTTGTCCATGGGATTTCCCAGACAAGAATTCTGGAGTGGGTTGCTCTTTCCAACTCCAGGGAATCTTCCCTACAAGAGATCAAACCCAGGTCTCTTGCATCTTCTGCACCGCAGGTGGATTCTTTACCCCTGAGGCCAACTAGGAAGTCCAAGAGCAATCTGAGTATGTCTCAATTCTAAAAATAGCTTCCTCCATGCCTTGGTACCCATTCCTATTGGGAAAGATTGAGGAAACTGTTGATAAGAAAACCTCTTCAGTTTCATTCGTTGTTACATTATGTTATGTCAGCCTTTCCCACATAATTTGTTTGTATACCTTTAAAGGGGCTTTTCAGGTGACTCAGTTATAAGGAATCTTCCTGCCAAGCAGGAGATGCGGGTTTGATCCCTAAGTCAGGAAAATCCTCTGGAGAAGAAATGGCAACACACTCCAGGATTCTTGGCTGGAGAATTCCATGGACAGAGGAACCTGGTTGGCTATATATAGTCCATGGAGTGGCAAAGAGTCAGACACTATTTAGAGACTAAACAACAACAATCCTTTGGAAATCCTGAAAGCTCCTCCGTTAATGATGGACTATATCAATGTCTTATATAACCTCTGGATTACATGCTGAAAGGTAATGAACAAAAACAGGGAATACTGTAGGGTAAACATTAAAGAATGTCTTTAATTTTAAATGTATCAATATTGAGCTGCTTATGAGACATCTGTGTAGACAGTGTCTCATAAGTACTTAGAGAAATGCAGTTAGAGCCCAGAACAGAGAGAATGGCAAGAAAAATAAAAATCAGAATCATCAGCCTAAAGATTCTGTCTCAAGCTAGAGGATTTACATGATTATCTAAAGCTCACAATTGTATTTCTTCTTCTTCTTTTTTTTTTTTGAGTCCAGTAAATAGCACTCATTGTCTCTATTCAAGTTACAGATAAATTGAGAAATAGACAGCAGATGCAGCAACAGACAAAGACCAAGAGAGATCATCTTTATGACTTATAAAGCTAGATTGGAAGACACATGCTTGATTTAAGTATTAGTGGACTTGAGATCTCCCTAATTATACCAGAGTCTACTCAGGATATCCCATTCAAACAGAAAGCAAGGTCTGTAAATTATACCTCTATTTTTATGGACTGAAATTTCTGTGTCTAGGTATGTTCCTAAATTAACGGCAGTTAACACCTTTACATCAATATTAGCTGGGAAAATGAATGGAGTAATGAACAAAAGAGGAAAACAGAAACTTGTGATAGATTGTATAGATTTTAGAACCAGAAATATCTCTAGTGGATCAGAGATGTGACCTTTGATTAATTTAATTAATTAAATCTACTCCAAAATTCACACATTAGTCAAGATTGAGTTTCTCAGATTATCTGCAAAATGCCCAATATGGCCTATTATCAGTTCTTCAATGAAATCAAATATCAATATAAGAAGTACTGAACTAAAAAAAAAAAATATGTCATTCACATAGTCATGCTATATATTAAGAAATTTCCTGGAATAAGAGTAAATATCCAAAACCAAAACTGTCTTGCTTATTAAATCTCAAAAATACTAAATGACAAGTAAGATCAGCTTTAAATACTTGTCATTTAGTATTTTTGAGATTTAACCTGCAACAGTTTGGTTCTGGATTTAAACCTGACCTAAACCTATCTTGGAGAAGGCAATGGCACCCCACTCCAGTCCTCTTGCCTGGAAAATCCCATGGAAGGAGGAGCCTGGTAGGCTGCAGTCCATGGGGTTGCTAAGAGTCAGACACGACTGAGCGACTTCACTTTCACTTTTCACTTTCATGCATTGGAGAAGGAAATGGCAACTCACTCCAGTGTTCTTGCCTGGAGAATCCCAAGGATGGGGGAGCCTGGTGGGCTGCCATCTATGGGGTCACACAGAGTCAGACACGACTGAAGCGACTTGGCAGCAGCAGCAGCAGCAAACCTATCTTGCATTTGTCTGTCAAAAATCCAGAAATGTGAAATCACCCCAATTCCTTATACAGATTAGTTTTAGTTAAAAGGACTTTCAGATTTACGCAGAGTAGGGGAATCATTTAACAGCTTTAGCCTTTGTGTTTTTCAGAGATCAAAGGGTTTATAGACCATACAAGATTTTGTTCAGTGCTAGCTCCTCTAAACGATTTAAATCAACCCCTAAATTATTTGCATTCTTACTAAGTCACTTCAGTCATGTCAGACTCTTTGTGACCCTATGGACTGTGGCCCACCAGGATCCTCTGTCCATGAAATTTTCCAGGCAACAATACTGGTGTGGGTTGCCAATTCCTCCTCCAGGGGATCTTCCCAACCCAGGGATCAAAGCCACATCTATTCTGTCTCCTGCATTGGCAAGAGGGTTCTTTACCACCAGTGCCACCTAGGAAGCCCAACTCATTTTCTCCAGGCAAAATTACATCCTCGGAAAATGGTGTTAGAAAAGACCTATTTCATTTTGTTTCTAACAGAAAACTGGCCAGTTCTTTCCTGAGTCCATCTGTGTAACTGGTCAAAAACAGTCAGCACACTCAATCAAACATTAGGTTTCCGTTTTCTAACCACTTCCCCCAGAGCTCTGGTCAAGCAGATAGGTAATATACATTTCCAGTTACTACAAGTGACAGTTTCACCAAAAATTTTGCCTCCTACTGCCAACTCCTCTTATTTTAGGCTTTTGTTATGGCAGAAATCTACGTTCAGTTGTTATCCCTATTAATTGCTCCCACAAGTTTGATATTTCTATATCTTCCTGCTCAATTGGAAGTCTGAATAGGGAAATAGTGACTACCTCCAGTAATGTTATTTTAAAGCCTACTTTATTTATTATTAAATTACCTGTATCAACTTCCCTTTGGTTTGTATCAGTATTTTAATCATATAACTCTTCATTGTTTTTTTTACTGTTCAGATCTATGTGTTCTGATAATGTAAGTAGCTTTGCTATAGACAAACTACAGCTGGTTTTGAATTCAACTGATATCGTCTTTTAAGAATTGACTATATTTATGTTGATTTACAGCTCTGTGATTTTATTTTGTGTTTTCTATTTGTCCACATTGTTCTATGTGTATTTTTTCATGGTAGACCCAAATAACAGACTTTAAGGGAAGCTAATCTTATTCTTAAACTGAAACTAAAAAGGGCAGGCACTGATTAAAAAAAAGGCATCAGCATCTGCCAGCTTCCAAGAGAGAACTGAGAAGCTATAATGTTCTCCTCTTCAACATAAACAATTTCAGAGAACAATGACTTTCTCTGAAGTCACTGTGATTATGATGGCATAGGACAAAAGACGACTTTATAACAATGTCTGAGCACACACAGAACTGAAAAGAATTTCTAACAGCAAGGGTTTTGTTTCTTCATGACTTAGAAAATACTTGGCAAAATCCTTTCTCCATGTCTTTAAAGATATAGGTTTTTAGATTACTTGGCAAAATCCTTTCTCCATGTCTTTAAAGATATAGGTTTTTAGATTCCATGTGTAAGTGGTGCAAGGGGACAGGGAGGTGGAGGGACAGGCTGGCTGCTGTTCAAGGGAAGAAACTGGCAAAAAGTAGTAAAGCAAGTTACAGATCTCATGCACAGAATTGCAAGTATGGATAACAGCACTGTATTACAATAATCAAATTTTCTAAGAGTCTAGAACTTTATTCCAACACTAAAAGAAATAATTATGTTACATGCTAGAAATCCTAATTATTACTATGACAATTATATTACAATAAACAAATGTATAAAATCAATAAGTTGCACAGCTGAAATTTACACACTGTTATATGTCAAATATATTTCAATTAAAAAAAAATCTTTTTTGTTCATTGAATCACTGGCTTTAGATGGAAGCCTCTAGGCTACTTTTTAAGCTCACTTTTGACATTATTTCTTTTACTTTTCCTGTCACCTTTTGATTAATTTGGAATTTATGTTTATACCCTGTTCATGATTCTTCCAGAAATTTGGATATGTTTGTGTTTAAAAGTCTAACTTGATGCATAATTTGTCTTACAATTAGCATTTTATTAAACATGCATTTCATAAACAGTGTTTAGCATATTAGAGCTAACTCATTTTAACCTTATTTAGATATTTGCTGTAATGTTTTATGTATTCAATAGATATACCTATTAGCATAATTTTCTTTGTGTATTAGATCATAGAACTTCATTTGAAATTATATTCCTTCTCTGTGAATCATAACTTTATGCTTTATTTTAATAGTAGCTTTTGGTAGCAAAGTCAGGTTTTATTAATTTCAAAATATCTTACTTTTACCCTTATTTTTTATTTGAGTATTAAGCTGTAGGTTGAAAGTGATTTTATCTGTACAGATTTGTATTAAATGTCTTCTGGCTTCCTCTTTTTTTAAAAGTAATATTACATTTTAATTTAATTGATATTTCCTTCTTGGTAATCTGTTCTTTCTTTTTGAGGGTATATGATCTCCAAATCATGTAAGTGTTAGGTGTTCAACAGATTTACATAAATATGTCTAGGAGTTCACATTTTTATGGATTCTCCCTGTTATCTTTTGTTCTTTCTGAATATGAAGTTGAGTCTTGCTTACAATTTAAGGAAAATTATCAGATACTATCTCTTTATATCCTCTATATTAGTGTATTCTGGAATGTCTTTATATCCTCTATATTAGTGTATTCTGGAATGTCAGCTAAACACATGTTAAAATTTTCACTTTACCCACCTTGGCCCTTACTTGGCCCTTAATTTTTTAATTGGAATTTCTCCAGCAGCACAGAAAATGTGAATTTTGGGTTCCATCCTTTTAATGAATAATGACTTCTGGTTATTCTCCAGAACATTAGCACATGTTCTCATAAGTTCTGCCCCATACAGAGTAAAAATTTAAACATACCAGTCTCTTTTTCTGCAATTCTCTAGGACTTTTAAAAATTCCCTCCCTTTGAGAACATGGCCTAAAGGAGACCCAGATTTTAGGTCTGAGTGACCACATGGCTCTTTACATTGCCCCTGTCACCCAAGTGAATTATGATACCTAGCTTCCAGGTCTTCAAAGATTGACCATTACCATGTTGTAGGGTGTGGCAATTCTGCAACCTGTCTTACTCCAATAAAAGAGTAAGCACGTTGTAAAATAATGTTTTAAAATCTATCAGCATTTTTAGAGAAAGATTTCTAAAGAATTTATCTCTATTATCACCCAGAAGCACAAGTCTAGAGTTGACTGAAATGAGTAAGCTATTTTCTGTATCTGTCTGGGGCCCTCATCCTTTTAAGTCTATTACTAACTTCTTATATTTAATTAGATGCTAGAATTTTCAGTGACTAATGGTTCTAGTTAGATATTTTTCAGAGAAGGAAAATTTATCAAAATATCTCTTTTAATAATAAACTTCCTAAAAATACTTTGCATTTCAGTATGCTGAGATACACTAAGATTAAAATTATTTTAAGAATATCTTCTGTATGAAATGTTTTTTAAAAAAATCACAAGGTAAAAAAACTGATCAGCAAAATTTTAGTTATCTGATATAAGTTTATCTCTTTGCACTTAAATTATTAGAGCTACAAGATATATAATAATTTAGTTTAGATATGTTGGATTTTCTGCACTGAATTATTTTTATATTTTTTAATGACTTTCCAGGTGGCACCCTGGGAGGATATATATATATATATATATATATTTCACAAATGCATGTATATGAATGCATAAAGGCAATGCTTTTAGTTGTTGAAAAGATGGAAGTGACATTTCACAAATGCTATGCTATTATACTACTTATATTTTACTAAGATCTTAACGCCTTTAAGCTGGTCAGAATGCTCATGGATAATTCATAAATGCAGATTATATTGCATAGAGCATTTCCTATTTCATTTTAACTTCAAGTCTCTAAATAATTGAGGAAAATGTGTGCAGTAGATAAATTAAGTGTTATTGCTTCTATTAATAAAGATTTCATACTAATTGACAAAGAAATTGTAATCATTTCTGAGAAAAACAAACAAAAAACATTACATACCAAGTAAGTATAAGAGCAATGTTTATATTTATATGAACAAAAAAGAGGCAAACTGTGAAATATGAAAAAAAATTAGAATATTCACTTATCTAATTTTGGTCATTTTTTAATGAAAAAATTCAGGGATAACCAGGAAAACACTGTCTTATATTTCAGAAAAAGATATAAATTGCTGCAATATTTAAAAAGTAAGTTAGGTAGTTTCTCTTCAGAACTATTAAAGATTGTGTTACCAAACCAGGTTTCCTTGCTGACAAATAGCAAGCCAAACACAGAAACACTGAGGTTTGTAGCACAGGAAGGGTTTATTCACAAGGCAACCAACAGAGCAGAGCGAGAATAATTCTCAAACTCATCTCCTTGAAGGTGAGGTACTTGGAATACTTATGAGTGAAGAAGACAGCGTGTCTGGAGCTGCGGTGGAAGGTAAAATGTCTCTTCATGGATACATGTTTAGAAAACGGTGGCATGAGTATGATCTGAGGGTAAAGTTTTGGCCTCAAATGACCAAAGGTCATCTTTCAGACAAGCAAGTCTATTCTGCACAGACTCCAGTAAACCACATCATTGTTGTTTGGTTGCTAAGGAGGATCTGACTCCTTAGGACCCCGTGGACTGCAGTACGTCAGGCTTCCCATCTCCCAAAGTTTGCTCAAGTTCATGTCTGTTGAGTTGGTGATACTACATAATCACCTCATCCTCTGCTGCCTTCTTCTTTTGCCTTCTATCTTTCCCAGCATCAGCGTCTTTTTAAATTAATCAGCTTTTCACATCAGTTGGCCAAATTATTGGAGCTTCAGCTTCAGCATCAGCCCTTCCAATGAATACTCAGGCTTGATTTCCTTTAAGATTGACTGGTTTGATCTCCTTGCAGTCCAAGGGACTCTTGAGAGTCTTCTCCAGCACCACAGTTTGAAAGCATCAATTCTTCAGCCCTCAGCATTTTTTATGGTCCAACTCTCTTTAAAAAATTAAACCACGTTAGTTCCACCCAGTTTCAACCGTTTTGCTGTGCTACAAGGGAATGTTTTTAACTAACTGTTCTTTTATCTATTGCTCTATAAGACAAGCTTGAGAATTTCTGTTAACCATCAGTTTCTCTTAACATTATGAAGCTTGGTTTCAGGATTTTTTTTTTAACCTTATGGGATATGCTTTCAATGTCATATATGCAGACATAACTGAAGGTTTATGTAATATATTTTACAGTGGTTATTTTAAATTAAAATTTTAAAAAACTATTTAAATATCCAATAACATAGTAAAACTTAAATAAATTCATTTTTACATCTTTATTGAGATATTATTGTTATATGTCCTCAATCACATATGATTATTGAGTAGCAGTACTAATTTTAAAAATTCATGGGAGATAGTATTAAATTAATAAATTGGGATAAAAATATATGTTACAGGAGTTAGTTATATAATCATCACACACATTATATGCTGTTATAGCTCAGTTGGTAAAGAATCCGCTTGCAATACAGGAGACCCCGGTTTGATTCCTGGGTTGGAAAGATTCCCTGCAGAAGGGAATGGCTACCCACTCCAGTATTCTGGCCTGGAGAATTCCATGGACTGTATATTCCATGGGGTCACAAAGAGTTGGGCAGGACAGGGTGACTTTCGCTTCAAATGGCTACTTTTAGGTGAAATGTTGAAAGGTGCTCTTTTAGTTGTTTTTGTAATTTTTTAATCTAGAATGTGCTAAAAACATGGAATGAAGTAAATAAAATAATTCTTGTCTTGTCATATACAATGATGCTAGAATATTAACTTTTTTCCTACCATGCTGATAAAATCCTTAAATTGTTAGGAAACATTTTTAATTCATGGACCAAGATAGGTTTTGATTAGAAAATAACGATGGAATCTTAAAAATGAATGCCTTTGTATATAATATAAGATGATATCAAGAAACACAAACTAAGGCATAGTAAAAGAAAAATAACTTATTTTAGTAAGATAAATATTTATAAGATATCTCATTTAATATGATACTGAAGGGACTATTAAGAATACAAAGTGATAGTCATCCCAAATATAAGAATTGAAATCGCTGAAGCACAGAAATAAGTATCTCACATGAATTAATAGATTGTATTACTAAAAGGGCAAAAGTAAATACAGGCGTTCAAGTGAGAGATGTTATGTGACATAGGTGAAATACAGATGGGACACAGCATAGTAATAATCAAGTTAAATAATTTTCAAACAATTTATTACTTCTTGTAATATTTCAAAAACAGAGAAAAATTAAAAATTGTCCAAATGTGACTAATGAATGCTCCTAGTGGTAGAGTTACGATTGAGCATTGATAGTAGGATTTCTGACTTCTAAAATTACTGCATATAACTTTGTATCATTAATTAACTGTTTTTAAATCAACTTATCCCTAGTTATGGCTTGGGCAGTAGCTCAGTGGTAAATAATTTGCATGCAGTACCGGAGATGCAGGGGATGTGTGTTCGATCCCTGGGTGGGGAAGACATCCTAGAGGAGGGCATGGCAACCCACTCCAGCATTCTTGCCTGAAGAATCCAATGGGCAAAGAAGCCTGGAGGGCTACATTTCATAGCTTTGCAAAGAATTGGACATAACTGAAGTGACAGAAAAGCTATGGTTTTTCCAGTAGTCTTGTATGGCTGTGAGAGTTGGACTATAAAGAAAGCTGAGCATGAAGAATTGATGCTTTTGAACTGTGATGTTGGAGAAGACTCTTGGACTGCAAAGAGATCCAACCAGTCCATCCTAAAAGAGAGTGATCCTGAGTGTTTGTTGGAGGGACTAGTGTTGAAGCTGAAACTCCAATATTTTGGCCACCTGATAGGAAGAGCTGACTCACTTGAAAAGACCCTGATGCTGGGAAAGATTGAAAGCAGGAGGAGAAGGGGACGACAGAGGATGAGATGGTTGGATGGCATCACCGACTCAATGGAGATGAGTTTGAGTAAACTCCGGGAGTTGGTGATGGACAGGGAGGCCTGGTGTGCTGCATTCCATGGTGTTGCAAAGAGTCTGACATGACTGAACTGAAGTGGTGGACCATACAGGCATGCCTAGTTAACCAACTAATTTAAAAATTTCTCTTCTGTATCACTTCTACTTCTTATTCTGCTGCTGAGAGATACTTTTAATTCATTCCTCTCTTTTATCTAGTTTTCAATTTTTTTTTACATTTATATGTCACATTACAACTATTCATTGATATCTGTTTTAATTCACATTACATTTTTTGACTAACTGCATGGGAATAAGTGATTTAACTTTTTAAAAACCTACCCCTTCAACATCCATTCTTTAAATATACCTGATATAATTTCAATTTTGTGGGACAGATGAGCAATTACAGCTTACTATATTTAGAGTACAAAATTTAGAAAGACAGTAATGAGAACCCAACATGGGAGACAACAAAAGGAACGCAGATGTATAGAATAGACTTGTGGACTTTGTGGATGAGGGTAAGGGTGGGATGAGATGGGAGAAGGGCATTGAAGCATGTTGATTGTCATGTGTCTAATCAATCGCCAGCCCAGGATTGATGCTCGGGACTGGTGCAGCGAGATTTCCCGGGGGGGAGGGAGGAGGGAGGGGGGACCCGGAGGGGAAGCATATGTAAACCCATGGTGATATCATGACAATGTATGGCAAAAACAATAATAAAAAAAAAAAAAAGAAAAAAAAATGTAATCAATAGTTGAGCCATACTTGCCTGATTTTTTTCCTTTGATAAATTATTTCACATATTTATATGAGACTATATATATTTATATATGTATAATTTTTAATGTGCTTGGTTTATTTGTGCTTATCAGTATTTTTTCATTCAACTCTGCCAGAAGTGATATTACCTACTGAAATATTTTAATGCCTTAGGTAAGTAAAAGTTATACATTGTGTGTGTGTGTGTGTGTGTGTGTGTGTGTGTGAATTCCTTCCTGGGGCTATGCCTCACCCAGCTCCCCAGCTGTCGGATATTTAGGAAGAGCTGATATTCTGAGATGCACCTTGAAATTTCCTCTGCCTCTGCTCTCACCTGTGTTTCATCTTCATATTCTCAGTCTTGTTTAATTCCTTCACTGAGGTAGAACTAGATCCAGTGGGACTTTCTGATAAAATGGGCCAAATAAGAACAATTTTTTTATTCTCAAATGTCTGAAAAAGTCCTCCTTCTTCTCTCCAACTCTCCTTCATATCTATTTTATACTTTATTTCTCCTTAAATCACCCTATCCTTACTCTCAGATGATGATAATCTTGAATCATACATCACTAACAGAACTGAAACAATCAGAAGAAACCTTCAGTCCATCAGCTTCTATCTATCAGCTTGAATCTCAGCTGACAAACTATTTCATCTATCCTGTTACTAATGATGCACTGTTCTTTCTTATTCCAAGCAAAGGTAAGCTCTCCATAATTACCTGGTATGTCTTAGACCCAATTTCATTTCAAATTCATAAAGATATTTTTCCATCAACTTTCCCATGTTGTTATCATCATCATCATCATCATCATCATCATCTCTCTCTTCTTCTCTCTCTCTTCTGGGTCATTTCATCAGGATACAACCATGCTATTATTTCTCCAGAAAGAAAACTTGCCCTGATCTCTCTCTTCTTTCAAATACTGTCTCATTATTCTTCTCTTCTATGGAACAAAACTTTATATGTTTTTATTTTTATTCATTTATTTATTTTTCCAGAAAAACATCAATTTTTTT
>ML663566.1:9165498-9234208 GCA_007570785.1 Antilocapra americana | reverse complement strand
GTATATTTATTGGGGAGAGAGTGTTCTCCCCGTCCTATTCCTCCGCCATCTTAGTTCCCTCTCTCCTACCCCTACCTTTTTATACCTGAAAAAATAAATATGCAGTGAATTTTATTTTAGGGTACAAGTATTTTACTGCATTTATCACAGATAATAACTAGAAACAAGATCTAAAACTTCATAGGCTGGTAGATATGGGCCAACAGAATTAGCCTTCATAACTTTAGGGTGGTGTATATTATACCTTCAATGAAAAGCAACTATCAGAACTACAGATTGAGTTTCCAAAAGCTTCTGGAAGGTAAAATCTGTATTTCTCAGTGACCTCATAGCTATTAGGCTGTTAATGTCTAACCTGGGAAGCATACAGACATTCGTTGGATGTAATGGCAAATTTCACCAAAGTCAACCTCAAAATATAAGCATAGAAATGGATTAGAAACCAAGAGTATATAAGGAGATTAGATTCTAGCGAGCAGACTCTAACAGTTGATATAGTGCCATCTGCAAATATGATTTGGCCAAAAGTAAGACTTTATCCAGGACTAACATTCTCCAGGTATGCCTTCAGAGGGACTCTTCAGCCCAAACAACCAATGGGCCTTGGTAACTCTCATCTTAAGCCACTTTGCCAACAGAACTGTATTTGATTTAGGTCTGAATGGTCTAGTGGTTTCCCTACTTTATTCAAATTAAGTCTGAATTTGGCAATAAGGAGTTCATGGTCTGAGACACAGTCAGTTCCTGGTCTTGTTTTTGCTGACTATATAGAACTTCTCCATCTTTGCCTGCAAAGAAAATAATTAATCCGATTTCAGTATCAACTATCTGGTGATGTCCATGTGTAGAGTCTCATCTTGTGTTGTTGGAAGAGGGAGTTTTCTATGACCAGTGCGTTTTCTTGGCAAAATTGTAATAGCCTTTGCTCTGCTTCATTCTATACTCCAAGCCAGATTTACCTGTTACTCTATGTATTTCTTGACTTTCTACTTTTGCATTCCAGTCACCTATAATGAAAAAGACATCTTTTTGGTTGTTAGTTCTAGAAAGTCTTATAGGTCTTCATAGAACCATTCAGCTTCTGCTGCTTCAGCATTACTGGTCAGGGCATAGACTTGGATTACTGTGACAAATAGATCCAAGGGATTATATCTAATAGACAAAATGCCTGAAGAACTACGGATGGAGGTTCATAACATTGTACAGGAGGCACAGATAAAGACCATCCCCAAGGAAAAGAAACACAAAAAGGCCACATGGTTGTCTGAGGAGGCCTTACAAATAGCTGTGAATAGAAAAGAAGCAAAAGACAAAGGAGAAAAGGAAAGATACATCCATTTGAATGCAGAGTTCCAAAGAACAGCAAGGAGAGATAATAAAGTCTTCCTCAGTAATCAATGCAAAGCAATATAGGAAAATAATAGAATGGGAACTGCTAGAGATCTCTTCAAGAAAAATAGGGATACTAAGGCAACACTTCATGCAAAGAAGGGCACAAAAAGGACAAAAATGGTATGGACCTAACAGAAGCAGAAGATATTAAGAAGAGGTGGCAAGAATACACAGAAGAACTATACAAAAAGATCTTCAAGACCCAGATAATCATGATGATGTGATCACTCACTTAGAGCCAGACATCCTGGAATACAAAGTCAAGTGGGCCTTAGGAAGAATCACTAGGAACAGAGCTAGTGGAGGTAATGGAATTCCAGTTGAGCTATGTCAAATGCTAAAAGATGATGCTGTGAATGTGCTGCACTCAGTATGTCAGCAAATTTGGAAAACTCAGCAGTGGCCATGGGACTGGAAAAGGTCAGTTTTCATTCTAATCCCAAAGAAAGGCAATGCCAAAGAATGCTCAAACTACTGCATATTGCACTCATCTCAACACTAGTAAAGTAATGCTCAAAATTCTCCAAGACAGGCTTCAACGGTACATGAACCATGAACCTCCAGATGTTCGAGCTGGATTTAGAAAAGGCAGAGTAACCAGAGATCAAATTGCCAACATCCTTTGAATCATCGAAAAAGCAAGAGAGTTCCAGAAAAACATCTACTTCTACTTTATTGACTATTCCAAAACCTTTGACTGTGTGGATCACAACAAACTCTGGAAAATTCTTCAAGAGATGGGAATACCAGACTTTCTGACCTGCCTCTTGATAAATCTGCATGCAGGTCAGGAAGCAATAGTTAGAACTGGACATGGAACAACAGACTGGTTCCAAATAGGAAAAGGAGTACATCAAGGCTGTATATTATCACCCTGCTTATCTAACTTCTATGCAGAGTACATCATGAGAAACGCTGAGCTGGAAGAAGCACAAACTGGAATCAAGATTGCTGGGAGAAATATCAATAACCTCAGATATGCAGACAATACTACCTTTATGGCAGAAAGTGAAGAGGAACTAAAGAGCCTCTTGAAGAAAGTAAAAGAGGGAAGTGAAAAAGTTGGCTTAAAACTCAGCATTCAGAAAACTAAGATCATGGCATCTGGTCCCATTACTTCATGGCAAATAGATGGGGAAACAGTGGAAACAGTGACAAGCTTCATTTTGGAAACTCCAAAATCACTGCAGATGGTGACTGCAGCCATGAAATTAAACGATGCTTGCCCTTTGGAAGAAAAGTTATGACCAACCTAGATAGCATATTAAAAAGCAGAAAAAAAAAATAAAAATAAAAACAAATAGAAAGCAGAGACATTACTTTGCCAACAAAGGTCCATCTAGTCAAAGCTATGGTTTTTCCAAGAGTCATGTATGAATGTGAGAGTTGGGCTATAAAAAAAGTTGAATGTTGAAAAATTTATGCTTTTGAAGTGTGGTGTTGGAGAAGACTCTTGAGAGTCCCTTGTACTACAAGGAGATCAAACCCATCAATCCTAAAGGAAATCAGTCATGAATGTTCATTGCAAGGACTGATGCTGACGCTGAAACTCCAATACTTTGGCCACTTGATGTGAAGAGCTGACTCATTTTAAATTACTCTGATTCTGGGAAAGATTCAGAGTAATTTAAAATGAGTCAGCTCTTCACATCAAGTGGCCAAAGTATTGAATAGACACGTGGACTTTGTGGATGAGGGTAAGGGTGGGATGATATGGGAGAAGGGCATTGAAACATGTTAATTATCATATGTCTAATCAATCGCCAGCCGAGGATTGATGCTCAGGGCTGGTGCAGCGAGATTTCCCGGGGGGGAGGGAGGAGGAAGGGGGGTTCCGGAGGGGAAGCATATGTAAACCCATGGTGATATCATGACAATGTATGGCAAAAACAATAAAAAAAAATTACTCTGATTCTGGGAAAGATTGAAGGTGGGCGGAGAAGGGGATAACAGAGGATGAGATGGCTGGATGGCATCACCCACTCAATGGACGTGAGTTTGAGTAAACTTCGGAAGTTGATGAACATGGAGTCCTGGCGTGCTGCAGTTCTTGGGGTTGCAAAGAGCTGGGCACAGGTGAACGCCTGAACTAAACTGAACTGCCAAAAGAACACATCGTGCTACTGTCTACAGATGACTGAATGTATTTCAATACTAAGCTATCAGTTCATATTAGGAAGTATAGAGCTGAATATATAAACTACCTACAAGATGAATAACCAGGCATTCGATCTACTTTAAAGTTATATTTGCCCTAGAGCACCAATGGAGTCTTAACACATGAGATATGGTGAGCTAGTGTATGTTGAATTTACTCCAGCTTACTTCATGGAAACATTTTTATTTTCCAGAATATTTGGCTTTACAACTAGGTCTGTGACCTGCTAAAAGTTCTATTTCTTTTTGCAGCAGGAGACAGTGATCATGATATAACAAACTTAAACCAACTGTGAACTTGAGTGCTAAATTACCTGCACATGAAACACTACCTTCAAAATATATTCAGGATCCCAATATTTACTACAACCTCTAGCACTACCAGCCTCATCAGAAACACAGCTGCCTCTTACCTATATTATTCTAATAACCACTAAGCAGGTTTCCGGTTCCACTTTTGCCATCTTTCCTCTTCAGTTCTCAACACAGCAACAGCATTCATTCTTGCAAATCTTAAACCAGATTTCAAATGCTCCAGTGATTCTCATTTTCACTCACAGTGTAAGTTAAGAAATTTATAACTAATTGCCTATGCAATTTTATGCCAGGTGGGTTTGCACTCATCTCCACTTTGTTCAATCTGTATTTTTTCTGCTTTAGCCATACTGTCTTCTTGCTGTTTTAAATATTTTCTCCTTCAACAAGTTGACTTCACAGTTCCCTTGTCTGGAATTTTCTTTGCTCAGATAGTTGTATGATTAATTGCCTAATATCCTTTGAATTTTCCCCAAATAGTACTTTTTCTATGAGACATGCTGATACTCCATTGTTATCCCTATTAACTTTCTCTATTCTTTCCATAGAATACTTATATTTCTGACACGTTGTATAATTCCCTTTTTATTTTGATTGTTTATTATTCATTGTCAATATTCACCTATTATTATGTAAGCTACAACCAGGCAGAAATTTTTACCTCTTCTCTGATTTATTTTAAGAACCTAAAACAGTGTTTCATATGTATTAGGCTTTTAAATAATTATTTGCTAAAATAATGAATAAGTGTATGACATCAGGTTCTACATTATTTACAGACATAAGAATAAATGCCACAAGAAACTTTTTGATTTACAACTTCAATAATAGAAAAATTTCTCTCCAATGTGTGTGGCTTCATCTGTGTGTGAGATATACATTGCTAGGTCTGAAGTGTAGTGCTCCGTCCCCCACTGCCATCCATGTGTTGAAACCTTAACCCCTGGTGTTATTGCATTTGGAGCTACAGCTTTTAGGAGGTAATTAAAGGTAAATGAGGGAGAAGGGTGGGCCCTAATCTGATAGGATTGGTGACCAGATAAGAAGAGGAAGATAAAAAGATCCCTCTCCACCATCTGAGAAAACAGAAAGAAGCCAGCCATCTGCGAGCTGTGACGAGAGCTCTCACTAGAAACCAAACTCTGTTAGACCTTGACCTTGAATTTGCCAGGCTTCAGGACTGGGAGAAAATAATTTTCTGTTTTTTAACCCATGAAATCTGTGTTATTTTGCTATGGCAGTCTGAATCATTTACACATATATGCATATTATGTGTTTGTGTGTTGAGATACTGTCATCACTTTATCTTAATTTGGCAGCATTTTTGGTCTAGTTTTAAATGTTTCCTAAGAGCATTGATCGAGGACTTGAGGTAGTGGAGTGTACCAAATTTAGTCATAAATTAATATTACATTATCATTTTAATTAGACTGTCCTGAGTCTGAAAACATCCATTATACTACTCAACAGAAACTCATAAACTCTCCAAAGAAACTCATACCAATGAAAATAACACATTATGGAGAATAGAATGGTTGCCTTGAGGAAAGAAGAGATGGAATATATGATACTAAAAGGGAACAGATACATAAAATAAGAAAAGCATCTGCACATACCGATAACAGTAATATGCCATGAAAACTTGCTTTGAATATGTCAATCTTCTTCACCTGAGGTTAAACAATATATTTACAATCAGCATGCTATTAAATTTAAAGGGCTTGAATCAATTTAAGAAAATTTTAAAAAGACTTATGGGTCTTACCATAGCAGTCATCTTTAGCAATACTGTGAGAACAGCTTAATTCATACGCATGAATTATTTGTATTTGTCCCTCCTTACCTATTGAGACTGACTGTTGTAGAAATATCCTTTCATTGACTCTTCTTAGGACTCACTCACTCTTGCTACTTTAATTCTGGTAGGTAACTGTGGAATCAAAAATAGAGGAAGGAAAGCATAAAGAGAAAACTCATGTTATTACTATTTTTCATTGCATACCTCATCCACCCTCCCCTCCTACTCCAGCCTCTCATGCTAATGTTGAAAGCATACGCAAAAGTGAAAAGGAGAGTTCAGTTTTTTATTTCTCTTTTCTTAATGCTTTACACCCATCTTGTTCTCTGTTGTGTTCTTTTTTCTTTTTATTGTTTTTGCCATACATTGTCATGATATCACCATGGGTTTACATATGCTTCCCCTCCGGAACCCCCCTCCCTCCTCCCTCCCCCCCGGGAAATCTCCATGCACCAGCCCCGAGCATCAATCCTGGGCTGGCGATTGATTAGACACATGACAATTAACATGCTTCAATGCCCTTCTCCCATATCATCCCACCCTTACCCTCATCCACAAAGTCCACGAGTCTATTCTATACATCTGCATTCCTTTTGCTGTCTCACATGTTGGGTTCTCGTTACCGTCTTTCTAAATTCCATATATATGCGTTAATATACTGTATTGTTGTTTTTGCTTCTGGCTTACTTCACTCTGGATAATGGGCTCCAGTTTTGTCCATCTGAGTAGAATTGCTTCAAATGAATTTTTTTTTTAATGCTGAGTAATATTCCATTGTGTATATGTACCACAGCTTTCTTATCCATTCGTCAGTTGATGGGCATCTAGGTTGCTTCCATGTCCTGGCTATTGTAAACAATGCAGCGATGAACAGTGGGGTACACGTGGCTCTTTCAATTCTGGTTTCCTCGGTGTGTATGCCCAGCAGTGGGATTGCTGGGTCATATGGCAGGTCTATTTGGAGCTTTTTAAGGAACCTCCACACTGTTCTCCATAGTGGCTGTACTAGTTTGCAATCCCACCAACAGTGTAAGAGGGTTCCCTTTTCTCCACATCCTCTCCAGCATTTATTGCTTGTAGACTTCTGGATGGCAGCCATTCTGACTGGTGTAAAGTGGTACCTCATTGTGGTTTTGACTTGCATTTCTCTGATAATGAGTGATGTTGAGCATCTTTTCATGTGTTTGTTAGCCATTTTGATGTCTTCTTTGGAGAAATGTCTGTTAAGTTCTTTGGCCCACTTTTTAATTGGGTTGTTTATTTTTCTAGAATGGAGCTGCAGGAGTTGTTTGTATATTTTTGAGATTAATTGTTTGTCTGTTGCTTCATTGGCTATTATTTTCTCCCATTCTGAAGACTGTCTTTTCACCTTGCTTATAGTTTCCTTTGTTGTGCAAAAGCTTTTAATTTTAATTAGGTCCCATTTGTTTATTCGTGTTTTTATTTCCAATATTCTGGGAGGTGGGTCATGGAGTATCCCGCTTTGGATTATAGCAGAGAGTGTTTTGCCTATGTTATCCTCTAGGAGTTTTATAGTTTCTGGTCTTATGCTTAGATCTTTGATCCATTTTGAGTTTATCTTTGTGTATGGTGTTAGAAAGTGATCTAGTTTCATTCTTTTACAAGTGGCTGTCCAGTTTTCCCAGCACCACTTGTTAAAGAGGTTGTCTTTTCTCCATTGTATATTCTTGCCTCCTTTGTCAAAGATAAGGTGTCCATAGATGCGTGGATTTATCTCTGGGCTTTCTATTCTGTTCCATTGATCTATGTTTCTGTCTTTGTGCCAGTACCATACTGTCTTAATGACTGTGGATTTGTAGTATAGCCTAAAGTCAGGTAGGTTGATTCCGCCAGTTCCATTCTTCTTTCTCAAGATTGCTTTGGCTATACGAGGTTTTTTGTATTTCCATACAAATTGAGAAATTATTTGTTCTAATTCTTTGAAGAAGACCTCTGGTAGCTTGATAGGAATTGCATTGAATCTATAGATTGCTTTAGGTAGTATACTCATTTTCACTATATTGATTCTTCCAATCCATGAGCACGGTACATTTCTCCATCTGTTTGTGTCCTCCTTGATTTCTTTCATCAGTGTTCTATAGTTTTCTATATACAAGTCTTTTGATTCTTTAGGTAGAAATACTCCTAAGTATTTTATTCTTTTTGTTTCGATGGTGAATGGGATTGTTTCCTTAATTTCTCTTTCTGATTTCTCACTGTTAGTGTATAGGAATGCCAGGGATTTCTGTGTGTTGATTTTGTATCCTGAAACTTTGCTATATTCACTGATTAGCTCTAGTAATTTTCTCGTAGAGTCTTTAGGGTTTTCAATATAGAGGATCATGTCATCAGCAAACAGAGAGAGTTTTACTTCTTCTTTTCCAATCTGTATTCCTTTGATTTCTTTATCTGCTCTGATTGCTGTGGCCAAAACTTCCAAAACTATGTTGAATAGTAGTGGTGAGAGTGGGCACCCTTGTCTTGTCCCTGATTTCAGGGGGAATGCTTCCAGTTTTTCACCATTGAGGATAATGTTTGCTGTGGGTTTGTCATATATAGCTTTTATTATGTTGAGGTATGTTCCTTCTATTCCTGCTTTTTGGAGGGTTTTTATCATAAATGGATGTTGAATTTTGTCAAAGGCTTTCTCTGCATCTATTGAGATAATCATGTGGTTTTTATTTTTCAATTTGTTAATGTGGTGTATTACATTGATTGATTTACGAATATTGAAGAATCCTTGCATCCCTGGGATAAAGCCTACTTGATCATGATGTATGATCTTTTTGATGTGTTGTTGGACTCTATTTGCTAGAATTTTGTTGAGGATTTTTGCATCTAAGTTCATCAGTGATATTGGCCTGTAGTTTTCTTTTTTTTTGTGGCATCTTTGTCGGGTTTTGGAATTAGGGTGATGGTGGCCTCATAGAATGAGTTTGGAAGTTTACCTTCCTCTGCAATTTTCTGGAAGAGTTTGAGTAGAATAGGTGTTAGCTCTTCTCTAAATTTTTGGTAGAATTCAGCTGTGAAGCCATCTGGTCCTGGGCTTTTGTTTTTTGGAAGATTTCTGATCACGGTTTCAATTTCCATGCTTGTGATGGGTCTATTAATATTATCTATCTCTTCCTGGTTTAGTCTTGGAAAGTTGTACTTTTCTAGGAATTTGTCCATTTCATCCAAGTTGTCCAGTTTATTTGCATATAGTTGCTGATAATAGTCTCTTATGATCCTTTGTATTTCTGTGTTTTCTGTTGTGATCTCTCCGTTTTCATTTCTAATTCTGTTGATTTGGTTCTTTTCCCTTTGTTTCTTGCTGAGTCTGGCTAATGGTTTGTCAATTTTATTTATCTTCTCAAAGAACCAGCTTTTGGCTTGGTTGATTTTTGCTATGGTCTCTTTTGTTTCCTTTGCATTTATTTCTGCCCTGATCTTTAAGATTTCTTTCCTTCTACTAGACCTGGGCTTCTGCATCTCTTCCCTTTCTCATTGCTTTGGGTGTAAAGTAAGGTTGTTTATTTGATTTTTTTCTTGTTTCCTGAGGTGAGCTTGTATTGCTATGAACTTTCCCCTTAGCACTGCTTTCACAGTGTCCCATAGGTTTTGGGCTGTTGTGTTTTCATTTTCATTCGTTTCCATGCATAACTGAATTTCATTTTTGATTTCTTCTGTGATTTGTTGGTTATTCAGCAGTGTGTTGTTAAGCCTCCATATGTTGGAAGTTTTGAATGGTTTTCTGCAGCAATGACTTCTTGTTGTGAAATACAATGAACTTATTTCAGCCTTCCTTTGTTGACAATCAGTGGCATTTGACACTGTCGATTAACACTTGTTCTGAAACACCTTCTTCACTTATTTTCTGTGATATTCTTCTCATCTAATTTTCCTTTTACCTTTCTGGTTATTTCTGTAGCTGGTCAATCTCTTGAGCTGGTTCATCTCACCAATGTAAAAATCTGCTTCTAGGTTTGGTTCTTCATTTTCTCTCCTTGCTCAGTCCCTAGGCAATCTTAATGTACTTCCCTTGTCTTCAGCTACCATGTACATGATGATAGGAAAACTGACAGAATGATATTTTTAATAAATGAAATGGAATGTGATACAAAACATACTAGGCAATCATGCAGAGTTTACCTTTTTCTTGAAATAAGGACAACACATTTTTTATATGCTTACCACCTAAGCAATCATGTGCATTTTTCTTGTCTGTAACTATGTACATTATGATGACTATAATCAGAACTTCTCCTCTGTCTTTTCATATCTACATTTATAATGACCTTCTTGACATAGCCTCTTCAATGATAATCAGGCATTTCACATATTCTTTTTCTAAATGGAGATAATGATGGCTCAATAAATATGTGCATACTGAGATCATCTCTTTTCCACCAAAGGACAACTCTATTATTTCAATTGTTCAAGTTAAACATCTTGAAATTATTTTTAACAGCTTTCTTGTTTTCATACTCTAGATCTAGTCCATCAGCAAATTCTAAGAGCTTAACCTTCAAAACTGCCAGGATTCACCCATGTTTCCTCCCTCCCATTGCCACAATTCAGTCTAAGCTACCTTTGTCTCTGCCTGAACCACTGCAGTACCCTCTTAACTGATGTCCTTCATTCTGTCCTGGCATCATATTTGTGCTAAAATTTATGTCTAAAATGTCCAAACTCTTTTCTAGCTCTCCATTTCACTCAGAGTTTACCCAAAGTCTTTAATATGACCTTCAATATTTAACATATAACCCCAATTCTACCCTTCATTTGCTGATCTCTCGTCTTGATCCTCTTTTCTCTCATAGCTTAAAGCATATGAACTTCTTCCTCTAATTTGGATATGCTATATTGTATGCACAGTTCAAGTTCAAGCCTTTTGTTCCCTGTAGAACTCTTTGGAATATGCTTATCCAAGAAATTCTATTACTAGATTACTTCTTTTGTTTACTCAAAAACCCATTTTCAATGAAGACTTTATTTGTTGTACTCAGCACTTATCAAGGTCTAAAATTCTCTATTTTTACCTATTTATTTTGTCCCTACTATTAAAACATAAACTACACTAAAGGTCTTTAGAACATATTTTTCTCCTTAGTACCTGTAACAATGCCTGAGGATAATTTTGTTATTGGTTTTCAGTCACTAAGTTGTGTCCGACTCTTTGAAACCCATGGACTGAGGCAAACCAGGCTCCTCTGTCTTCCACTATCTCAATGACTGAAGCATTACAGGTACTCAAAAATGCTTGGATAACAGGATAAGCACACGAGTAAACTGGGTTGCTAGTCTATATAATCAATTAAAGGCTGGGCATTTGGCAGATCAAAATTTTGAAGAAAGTGCTTCACTATCTTCTAACTTATGGTATTGATGTGATTAAATAAAATGTGCCATTTCTCCCCTTATTCTTGGATGATTTAAGGGCTTTCTCCTAAAATTTGAATGACATTAGGGCGTTAATCCTAATGCTGTAATGTTTACATCAGAGTGGGCTTTTCTTAGTTTATCCACACACACCACTTAGTGGTGGGCAATTTTAATCAAGAAACAATGAAAATATCTTTCCTGGCATTTCCTGTACTCCCTGTTTTGAGACCTTTTAATAACCACATGGAACAGTTTCAGCACCGATTCTCTAATTTTCTTATCTCTTCTCTGCTATTTTCAATTTCTTGGTAGCTTTGTTCTCTAATATGAGTTTTTTTTTTTTTAATTTTATATGCTGATACGTATCTTAATTATTTTCATGTATATAATTACCAAAGATGTATTTACATGTCCTTGGAATATTTTACTTTGTACAGAAGTTAGAGTAGATGGATAGAATATCATTGTTTTATATATATATACATATATATATATATTTTTTTTTAGGATATTGAGTATAGATTTTTTTTTAATCTTTTCCACTCCATATATTGTCTGTTTCTACGGAAGTCCTGCATTGTGTTAGTATTCTTTCATATTGGAAGATATCATCTGTTGTCTAGTGATTCTGTTTCTTTGTCTATAGTTGAGGGTTAAGAACTCTAAAATCTACCAGAATCTCTGTGAGGGTAGCAGGGCTTTGGATGGGAACATTTCTGTCCTTTCTGTGCTCAAGGATATAAGCTTCTACTCTTTTCTCTGCTGTTCAGCATCGTTATTACCATCAGCTGCATCTGATTCTTCCAACATGATGCCTGTTGAAACTCTCAAGAGTGTAAACCTCTAGCCTGGATGCACCACACAAGGAAATTTTAGCTCCAGAGATATCTGTACTTTCAAGGGTACCAGTGCCAAAATTCCTGTGAATTTCTGGGATACTGCCCTGAAAATGGGTTTGTTCCTAGGCACTTTTTTCCTGCCAGCATAAGTCTCAGTTTCTTCTTATCTGATAAATCAGTTGTCACTGGTGTACTTATCACCACCTTCCAGCATTTTGTTTATATTGCTTTTTCTCCTATATCTTTGACCTTGTGAATTTTGCTCCCTATCCCACTCCCTCTCTGCTTTTTAGCCTTCTTTTTCTTACATTATTGGAATTTCAGGAGGCAATGGATAAAACCTATGTATTTACTGGCTACATTTTACCAAGTTTGAATCAGTTACAATCAGGAAACACAATGCTTATTTCTTGCTCCCATAATCCAAAAGAAAGCAGTGGTCATACACAAGAAAGTTAGAGAAGCTGAAAATTATATTTTAAGTCTGAGTTGAAAGAGTTAAAATTTCATACTAATATATAATGTTTATACCTAAACAAGTGACCCTGTCCTGTCTTTCAGGCATTGTGATAAATTTGCATAAATTTTATAGTATATTTAGTCAAGGTAAAACAACAGTAATACATAAAACGTAAAAAACAAAAACCAATATGTAGGTTAGTGTTGATAATATATCATGAAAAAACAGAAATTGATAGTTACAAAAAGAATTCTGGAAAATATATTTTTTATTTCTTGCCCAAATAGTAAGCATGGGCCTTTATTATAGGTTCTCAAGTGACCATTTTCCTCCCCCTAAAAAGGTTGAAATAAAAGCCCACTCCATAGCTTACTGTTATGGTATTACCTTAGATAGCATGACTTTTTGTAAACCGACCTTAATTTTGGAAATCAATCCCATTAATACATTAATGACTAGGCAGAATTCAAAATGTTAATTCAGTGCCAAATGTTCTGACTGTGTTAAATCTAAGTTGGCAACTTATTTTCTTTATAAAGTGGGAACAATTTCTAAAATTAAATATTCAGTTCCTTTGGTAACCATGAAAGTGTTCTTACTCTAAACAAAATTTGAATATTGTTACCAATTGTAAGAACTTGCTTTTCAATGGAATCATCAGGAAACATTATGTTCTTTTACTTCAATATCATGTAAGAACCAAATTGAATTTTCTGATGTAATAATACAACTTAGTATATGTGGCTTTATGTTACATTTAATGTCACTATGAGCAAATTAACCAATGAAAAAATAAAGAAAGGAAAAAATAAAAGCTCCGATTTCATATTGTCTTTGCATTTTTACACGTCCTTAAGATGGGGCAGCTGATTTCAAAGCACATTTGGCATGACATCATTTAATTTTGTCTTTAAACAAGATTCTATAGTTGACAGAATAGTTAGACAACATCCTAGCTTATAGAAAGTTATATTAAAAAACATAATAATATGTAAGGAAAACATGGCTTAATTTGTATTAGTTACAAACTTTTAGAAAATTAATTAGTCCAAGGTTCTTTTCAATAGGGCATCCACATTCCTTACTACATATTTTATGCAGAGATTCTATAATTCTTAGAATTTTATACACAATGGGTGAATATGCTTTCAAAACGTTAACAATTTCCCAGTTTTCTAAATATCCACATTTACATCTTTAGTCATTTGTTTTTTAATTATAGCAACTTTAGTCACCGGCATATCAAGCGTTTAAAAGAGGAGACATTCTGATGCTCCAAAAAAGGCAGAAATTTAATCTAGTGTTTTTTTTGTTTTGTTTTGTTTTTAATTTCATTGAACCATGTAAATTGAGTTTCATTTTCCTCCTTAGATCCTCTGCATTATTGCCATTCTAGGGTAGCTTAAAACATACGGTGAAAATAGTTTCCCAGTGGTCTAGTGAAAATTTATTTGAATTCCTTTTTTACTTTTATTTTTTAATACCTATGGTAACAGTGACATACCCAGGCTCCAATAGAGTCTGCTGCCCTTGGGTCAGTCACACCTTTGATGTGGAAACAGCCTCCTTAGGATCAAAAGACAGCACAGCCTTGAGTTCTGATTTCTGTGCATTTCTCCTATTGAGAAGTCCCTTTATGAAATGCCTATGGTTCAGAAGGGATTTGGAGGAAATACAGAACATTTGTTTTAACCAAGTGCTTAGCCTGCCACACTATACTAGCTCTGAGGGACTAAAGAGTCACTAAATGGAGGAGCTCCACAATGTGAGTTATTTAGGGTGGCTTAGAAAAGAACAAAGAAGACAGAACCCATTCGGGCTTCCTGCTTAGTCCAAAATACCTTCTATCATCTGTGTGAAAAATATCTCAGAGTGAGTCAAGGAGAGGATAGTAAATAAACAAACATGGGGTAAACGGCTCAGGAAAGCATACACAAGATAGGCTAAGGCAGAAAACCCAACCTGGATGCCAAGGTGGCCCTGAGTCTCAGTGAAAAGACGTTTAACTTAGGTCAGCAATTCCATCGGTACTTCCTATTTTTCTCTGGCCACAGGCTATCTGACACAGATGCAGTGGAGTCCATCAAACATTTCTAAAAAGGTAAAACTTCAAAAGAGAACCGACAAGCATTTTATGAAACTTCCTTTTGCAGGTGGATTTTAAAGGCTGAACAGGGGTTGGAAGCAAAGAAATCTTTGCTGCTGTCTTGGTTATTTAATATTTTCTCCAATATAAATCATTTAAATCAATTCACATCTGGTTACTCCTGAAATTCCCTGTTTTGGAACATAAAGAGGCAGAGAGTATCCAATAACTGCATTATTTCTGTCACTTTTTTGTTATTGTTATTTTTAGCAATCCTCATATATATGATTTGTGAAATTGTTAGTTTTCAGTTTCCATAACTCCTGATTTCCCCACTATTTTTAGATTAATGATAAAAAATTATTGATGCCAATCTTTTTACACTGAGTTAGTTGACCAAAACAATTACCTTCAATTTCTACATATTTAAATGAAGGACTGAAATCAAGAATCAATTAAAATAGCCCTCATTCATTTTTTTAAAAGGTTACAACACAAATGTTTCTATTATAAATTTTTACAATACTGTAGACAAAACCATGGCTTCCCTAATGGCTTAGTTGGTAAAGAATCCCCCTGCAATGCAGAAAATCCTGGTTCTATTCCTGGGTTGGGAAGATCCCCTGGAGGGGATAGGCTACCCACTCCAGTATTCTGGCCTGGAGAATTTCATAGACTGGAAAGTCTATGGTGTCGCAAAGAATCGGACACAACTAAGCGACTTTCACTTTTCAAACAATATTATAATTAGACACCTATAAAACTCTGATTTTACTACTACACTCCTTACATTCTTGTTAAGGTAATACAGTTTATATTTCAGTCCAGTTCAGTCACTCAGTCTTGTCCCACTTTTTGTGACCCCATGAACTGCAGCATGCCAGGCTTCCCTGTCCATCACCAACTCCCCGAGCTTGCTCAAACTCATATCTATCGAGTTGGTGATGTCATACAATCATCTCATCCTCTGTCACCCCCTTCTCCTCCTGTCTTCAATGTTTTCCAGAATTGAGGTCTTTTCCAATGAGTCAGTTCTTTGCATCACATGGCCAAAGTATTGGAGTTTCAGCTTCAACATCAGTCCTTCCAATGAACACCCAGCACTGATCTCCTTTAGGTTGGACTGGTTTGATCTTGCAGTTCTCTGCAGGAACTCTCAAGAGTCTTCTCCAACACCATAGTTCAAAAGCATCAATTCTTCGGTGCTCAGCTTTCTTTATAGTCCAACTCTCACATCCATACATGACTACTGGAAAAACTATAGCTTTGACTAGACAGACCTTTATTGGCAAAGTAATGTCTCTTCTTTTTAATATGCTGCCTAGGTTGGTCATAGCTTTTCTTCCAAGGGCAAGGGTCTTTTAATTTCATGGCTGTAGTCATCATCTGCAGTGACTTTGGAACCCCAAAAAATAAAGGTGGTCACTGTTTCCATTGTTCCCCCATCTGTTTGCCATGAAGTAATGGGACTAGATTCCATGATCTTGGTTTTCTGAATGTTGAGTTTTAAGCCAACTTTTTCACTGTCCTCTTCCACTTTCATCAAGAAGCTTTTGAGCTCTTTTCACTTTCTGCCATAAGAGTGGTGTCATCTGCATATCTGAGGTTACTGATATTTCTCCCAGCAATCTTGATTCCAGCTTGTGCTTCATCCAGCCCAGCATCTGGCATGATGTACTCTGCGTATAAATTAAATAAGCAGGATGACAATATAAAACCTTGATGTATGCCTTTCCCAATTTGGAACCAGTCTGTTGTTCCATGTCCAATTCTCATTGTTGCTTCCTGATCTGCGTATAGATTTCTCAGGAGACAGGTCTGGTGGTCTGGTATTCCCATCTCTTTAAGTACTTTCCACAGTTTGTTGTGATACACACAATCAAAGGCCTAGGCATATTCAACAAAGCAGAGTTTTTCTGGAACTCTCTTGCTTTTTCTATGATCCAATGAATGTTGGCAATTTGATCTCTGGTTCCTCTGCCTTTTCTAAATCCAGCTTGAACACTTGGAAGTTCATGGTTCATGTATCGCTAAAGCCTGGCTTAGAGAATTTTGAGCATTACTTTGCTGGTATGTGAGATGAATGCAATTGTGCGATTTGCTAGCATGTGAGATAAGTGGTTATATTCTGAAAACCACTTAAATTAGGGGAGTATTTGTTCCAGATGATAAAAATATGCTAGGTTAGAATTATTGCAAATGCCAGTTCTATTTCCTTTTGAGAGATTAGAAAATAACATTCACCATTTTCAATCAATCAATCACCCCTTATCCTCTGCTAACATGTGTCTATTTTGTAATGCATTACAATGTCTTTAAAAAGCTCATTTCAAATATTATTATCAGGAAAATCTCAGAAGTACTTTCAGTCTCATAGTTCTTTGGCTGTCATTAGACAAAAGGAAAAAAAATGCCATTTTTTATTGTCTTTGTTTTTTTTTTTTTTTTTGTTCTATTGTAGGTTTTTTTTTTTTTTGTGGCTTTAGGCATGGTGAACTTTGTTAATTTCAAGAAGTACTCCTTGGTGAGTTAGGTGGCTCAAATAAAGTCAAGAAAGTGAAAAATGTTCATGTTGTGTTTGATGCTTTTGAAATTTTCTGTGTCAAGACAGTTTGCCTACGGACATATTTTCCCACTTCCTCTAAGTTGTTTTGGCATACCTGCCAACTAATTCCTTAGACACATTTCTTTTTATGGTGCTTTTTCAAAATGCATTGCTTAGTTCAGTTGAAACTTGTAAAACCTCTTACATTTCTTTTTTTTTAAGAAATTGCCCTTTAACTTGATTGTGTTTTAGAGTAAAAAACTGATATGTCACTTCATATATTTCACATGTTATCTAGCAAAGTTTTGTACTTCCCTCATGACCATATGAGTTCAGTCATCTAATCACTGCATTTGGAAAAACAAGTAGTAATCATGGGTTTTTTGTTCTTCCTTTATTTTTTGCTTTTTAATTTACCCTTAAGAGATATAAGTTAATTACCTTTTGTGTTTTTAACCTTCAGCATAGTTTATTTTTTGTGGTGAGACAGCATTTTCTATATTGTGCCTTTCATAGATATCATGCATTTTTACTGTATAGGAGAAAGTATAGCATTTATTTACTGCCTAATCTGTGGCAAGCACCATGAATGATTTGAAATGTATATTCTCATTAAATACTAAGTTTATTACATATTAAGCTTATTTAAGAATTAGAAACCTAAGGTACTGAATGTGTAAAGCAATTTACCAAAGTCATAGAATTAGTAAGTGTCAGGGATAAATCTTTAAATGTACATAATTGCCAAAAGTATATTATTTTCTCGACTTTATATTATTACTGATGTGATTCAACCTATAAAATACTAAGCATGGAGTGACTATGTAAGAATATCTTCTTAGCTCCAAGACCCAAAGGGAGTAGATGCTTAGTGGTGATACAGAGAAGTGATGTGCTTTAGTGAAATGTATCTCAGCTTAGACAAAAACAAGAAACTGATTCTTCTCTTCAAAATCTCATTTAAGTATATCCTTCTTATGTCAAATCACCAAAAAGAAGACACACACATCAAGATAGCACAGAAAAGAAAGCACTGAATACAGCAGAATTCAATTTTTAAGTAAACAGTCATTTTAAGTGAAATAAGTAAACCAAGTACAGAGGATCCTCATTGTTCACCGATTCTATGTTTGAGAATTTCTCTTTTCACTAAAACTTCTGTGTGACCCTCTGAGAACAACACTCATGAGATTAACATACACAAACAACTATACATGAAGTAGATAACCAACAAGGACCTACTGTATAGCACAGGGAGTCATTCACAGTTTATGTAATACCTATAAGGGAAAATAATTAGAAAATGAATATATATGTATGTATGTGTGTGTGTATATATATATATACACATGCGCGTGCGCACACACACACACACACACATATATATATATATATAAAATATATAGGTATTGTATAGGTATAAAATGTATAGGTATTGCATAAATTATGTATGTGTGTGTATATATATATATATATATGTATATGTATGTGTGTTTGTGTGTATAACTAAACCACTGTGTTGTATACCTAACACAATATTTAAATCAAATATACTCCAATTAAAAAAATAAGTTAGACAGAAACAACCACCAAACACTTGTAGTGTTTCCTGGTCATTTGGGGATATACACAGAATGACAAAAGTTCAAATTACTCAACACACATTTCCAACTGATGTCAAATAAAGTGACAGCTTACCTTCTTGTTTCAGTTCTCATACTATAAACAATTGTTCTTTTTGTAGTCTATTTAAGTGCCACAATTCTTCTGTTTTTTGTGCTTTTTTGTTGATTATCTCACTTTTCTAAATTGCCCTCAAGGGTAGTATCAAAGTGCTGTCCATCTACTAAAAGTGCAGGAAAGCTCTTATGTACCATCTAAAGAGAAAACAGGTTTTAGATTAGCTACATTCAGGCATTAATTATGGTGCTTCGGGCTTTGCCTGTGTGCATGCTTGGTTGAGCAGTCATGTCTGACGCTTTGTAACCCTGTGGACTGCAGCCCGCCAGGCTTCTCTGCCCATGCGATTTTCCAGGCAAGAAGACTGGAGTGGGTTGCCATTTCCTCCTCCAGGGGAACTTCCTGACAAAGGGATTGAACTGGTGTCTCTTTCATTGGCAGGCAGATTCTTAACCACTGAGCCACCTGGGAAGGCCATTGACTGTGAGTTCAATGTTAATAAAGCAAATCTGAATTAAATAAGGTGTCTTTAAAATAAACATATATAAAACAAAGCTATGTTTTGATTTGTTGACAAAAATGTTAGGACTAGAAGCTTGCAAGAAACTAAATCTGTGTTTCTCGTAGGAACAATGGTTTGTGTTAAGTCACGTCATACTTGTCTGACCCTTTGAAACCCCCTGGGCTGAAGCCTGCCAGGCTCCTCTGTCCATGGGATTCTCCAGGCAAGAATACTAGAGTGGGTGGCCATTTCCTCCTACAGGGGATCTTCCCAACCCAGGGATCAAATCCTTGTCTCTTGTATCTCCTATATTGGCAGGTGGGTTGGCCCTAGGAGAAATGGATCGGTATTCACTGAATAGTGAATGATTCAATTTTTGCAGAGACTTTATAGAACACAATTACTGTGAATAACAAAAAGTGACTATAGTTAGAATTCTTCCAAAACATCAGAGTGGGTAAATCTAGGTTTACAAGATAGTTTAAAATCATCAGCACTTTATAGTCCTTAAAAATGCTAGACTATAATACTTCAGTCAGTATCAAGAGATATTATCACAATACAATATTATCTCTCATTTACTAGAAACAAAATCATTCTGAATTTCCAATTGTACTTAATGCTAACATCTAAAATCATTTCCTGAATATTTAACAATTGCTTTTCTAAAGGCAGTAGTATACTACTATACTCAAAAATGAATTTTTATTCAGTCACTCCTCTTTGGAAGATTTTCTTATACTAGAAAAAGCAAGCAATCCTAAATATAATTTTCTGTGAATGCATAATAAGGTAGGTAATAATCTTTAAGTACGTTTGAAATTTTTCTTAAAACTTGTCTATTAATTACTTATCACTTATGTGACGTTGTTGTGTGAAATCATTTTATATACACTTTTATGATAATAAAACTTTAAACAACAATAGTAAATTAACATAAGCACTGACACGTAAAAAGGTCATTTTCACTCTGTGCAAACATGAGAGAAATTAATGATTTTTTGCAGATTGTAGTTGAATAAGATAATAAAAATTAATAACACATTTCCCTCTAGTTCTACTAGAGGGTAAAATAAAGTATTTAAGACAAACCTAGTCTGATCTATTAAATGCACAGCAATGGTGCTATTTTAGATAAGTTAGTCTGGATCTATTTTGGTAATCATTTTAAAATAAACATCTATTTATTGGTTCTTTTCATTGCATTACACATAATTGACTAAAGAGAAGACGAGAGCACTGCTTGCAGATAAACTATTGTTTGGAAAAAAACTTGAATCATGAAAGGAAACATATTTGGACAAACAATAAATGTGTATATGGATTTTTACAAAATATATGTACATGATTCATTTAATAATTCATTACACACTTTTTTATTTATAAAAATCACAAGCCAATATATTTTGAAGTAAAGCCTTTGAACAGTCACAAATAACTGTTTCAAATTCTACATGTTTAACCCTAAAGAAAATATAGAAAGATACATATTTTTTCCTTTTAAGATGGGAATTCTCTGGTTGAGTTAAGGCATAGTATAACAATTATTAGCAATTTTTTTTAAAGTTAGGAAGATCTATAAAGAGTCAAGTTTTGTAAAAGTCACGTCATTTCTCTGAATTTTTGTTTTTGCATCTATAAAATGGGGATAATAACCATAACCATTATGATTATTCATTATGAGAAGCTAATATGGGAAGCTGTGGGAAGTTAATTGATAATCATTATGATTAATATTTAATGATTGCTTAAAGACTGTATTACATTATAAGCCATTGTTGTTATCAACACTGGATGCTCTGCAACACAAAATGAATTTAAATTTAATATAACAATGCAATTTTTCTAAAAGAGACAGAGGAGATGACTACCATCATAAACTTTTGAAGAAATGAAACATTTTAAGATATTATTCTCTTTATTCATTATGGTTCCTTGACAATACTATATGTATTTTAATGTTTGAGGATATAAAGAAAAGAAAAAAGGTTGAAAGGCACTGAGTAAAGATGATTGTTCTCATTTCTTTTTGTTGAACAGTCACTAAGTCATATCCGACTCTTGCACTCTAAGTGTAACAATCACACGAAGTCTGTAAGTCAGATATGACTTATGGACGGCAGCATGTCAGACATCCCCAGCCTTCACTATCTCTTGGAGTTTGTTCAATTTCACATCCATTGAGTCAGTGATGCTCCTTTTGCCTTCAATCTTTCCCAGCATCAAGGTCTTTTCTAATGTCTCACCCTTGATATCAGGTGGCTAAAGTATTGGAGCTTCAGCTTCAGCATCAGTCCTTCCAGCAAATATCCAGGGTTGATTTCCTTTAGGATTAACTGGTTCGATCTTGCAGTCCAAGGGACTCTCTTCAAGAGTCTTTTCCAGAACCACAATTCAAAAACATCAATTTGTTTTCTCTCAGTTTTCTTTATGGTCCAACTCTCATATCCATACATGACTACTGGAAAACTACAGCTTTGACTATATGGACCTTTGTCAACAAAGGGATGACTTTGATTTTTGTAAAATATGCTGTCTAGGTTTGTCATAGCTCTCCTTCCAAGGAACAAGCATCTTTTAATTTAATGGCTGCAGTCACCAACAGCAGTGATTTTGGAACCCAGGAAAAGAAAATCTGTCACTTCTTCCAACTTTTCCCCACCTATTGGCCATGAAGCGATAGGACCAGATGCCATGATCTTAGTTTTTTGAATGTTGAGTTTTAAGTGAGTTTTTCACTCTCCTCTTTCACCTGTATCAAGAGGCTCTTTTTTTCCTCTTCACTTTCTGCCATAGAGTGGTATCATCTTCATATCTGAGGATGTTGATATTTCTTACTGCAATCTTGATTCCAGCTTGGATTCATCCAGCCCAGCATTTCACATGATGTACTCCTGCATATAAGTTAAATAAATGAGCAACAATACAGAGCTTTGTCATACTCCTTTCCCAATTTTGAATCAGTCAGTTTTCCCATGTCCTGTTCTAACTGTTGTCTCTTGACCGGTATACAAATTTTCTCAGAAGACAGGTAAGTGTTCAGGTATTCCCATCTCTTTAAGAATTTTCCACAGTCTTGTGATCCACACGGTCAAATGCTTTAGTGCAGTCAACTGAGCAGAAATAGCTGTTTTTCTGGAATTTCCTTGTTTTTTCTATGATCCTGTGAATGTTGGCAATTAAACCTCTGGTTCCTCTGCCTTTTCTAAACACAGCTTACATTTGGAATTTCTAGGTTCAAATATTGCTGAAGCCTAGTTGGAGAAGGAAATGACAAAACACTCCAGTATTCTTGCCTGGAGAATCCCAGGGACAGAGGAGCCTAGTGGGCTGCCATCTATGGGGTCGCACAGAGCTGGACACGACTGAAGCAACTTAGCAGCAGCAGCAGCAGTTAAAGGATTTTGAGCATTACCTTACTAGCATGTGAAATAAGTATAACTGTATGGTAGTTTGAACACTTTTTGGCACTGCTCTTCTTTGAGATTGGAATGAAAACTGACCTTTTCCATCTTGTGGCCACTGCTGAGTTTTCCAAATATGCTGTAATATTGAGTGCACCACTTTAAACAACATCATCTTTTGGTATTTTAAATAACTCAGCTGGATCCTATCACCTCTAGTAGCTTTGCTTGCAGTTAACACTTCCTATGGCCCACTTGATTTCATGTTCCAGGATATCTGGCTCTAGGTGAATGACCACACCATTGTGTTTTTATATTTATATACTGAAACCACTGGTTCAGACAGACACAGAGATGTAAGTCATATATATTCCATGATTTTTAATTTCAGGAAAATCAGTAGTTAAATGATTTCTTTTGCTTTCTATATGGAAAGGAATTTTTCAACTTGTCTAACTGATTAACATCCTATATATAATGGAACTACCTAAGTTCCAACTTTCTAGTTCTGTAGAAAAGTTGGTTAAAGCTACTCTGGCATAAACACTTTTGCTTGACAGATTATTGCACTCCATGGGTCCTTTGAAATAATGAAATGATGACAGAGATGTAATTAATAGAAGAATAGGTCATTCAGTTTGTGAACCTACATAAATTATGTACATAAACAGCAATGCTTCTCAAAACTTGTATTTATAAATCAACTGCAGATGTTGCTAAACTGAAGTGGGTATGATTTGGGACCTTTTGAAAAGTGTGTATTTGTTACAAGTTCTCAGTTGGTGCGGATGCTACAGTTCTGTGAACTAATATTTTGATCAACAGAAGCTTAGAAAATATCATCAAGTAGTAGAATCAGATTGATCTGAGCCCAGCTTGAGCTCCAGTATCCTTTTCATGCTCAATAACTTGGAATAAATATTTGTTGTTGTTGTTCAATCACTCAGTCATGTCCAGCTCTTTGCAACTCCATTACTGCGGCATGTCAGGCTTCCCTGACCTTCACTATCTCCCAGAGTTCGATGATGCCATCCAACAATCTCAACCTGTCACCACCCTTCTCCTTCTGCCTTCAATCTTTCTGAGCATTATTTTCTTTGCCAATGAGTCAGCTCTTTGCATCAGGTGGCCAAAATATTGGAGCTTCTGCAACAGTCCTTCCAAAGATCATTCAGGGTTGATTTCCTTTAGCATTGACTGGTTTGCTCTCCTTGCCGTCCAAGGGACTCACAAGAGGAAAAATACACCCTTACTGTATTTTCATATTCTCTTTTTTAATAATTTATATAAGTTTTAGTATTTTAAAAATTGAATTTATTTGGGCTGTGCTGAGTCTTTGTTACTGCATATGGGTTTTTTTCTATTGCAGGGAGTGGGTGCTACTTTCCAGTTGTGGTGCACGGGCTTCTCAAAGCAGTTCAGTTCAGTCACTCAGTCGTGTCCAGCTCTGCAACCCCATGGACTGCAGCACGCCAGGCTTCCCTGTCCATCACCAACTCCCGGACCTTGCTCAAACTCATGTCCATTGAGTCGGTGATGCCATCCAACCATCTTATCCTCTGTCGTCCCCTTCTCCTCCTGCCCTCAATCTTAGCCAGCATCAGGGTCTTTTCCAATAAGCCAATTCTTCACAACAGGTGGCCAAAGTATTGGAGCTTCAGCTTCAGCATCAGTCCTTCCAATGAATATTCAGGACTGATTTCCTTTAGGATTGACTGGTTTGATCTCCTTGCAGTTCAAGAGACTCTCAAAAGATTTCTCCAACACCACAGTTCAAAAGCATCGATTTTTGGTTCTCAGCTTTCTTTTTAGTCCAACTTGTGACTCAGCTGAAAAACAATCTGCCTGCAATGCAGGAGATCTGAGTTTGATCCCTGAGTTGGGAAGATCCCCTGGGAGAGGGAAAGGCTGATCACTCCAGCCTGCTGGCTTGGAAAATTCCATGTACTGTATAGTTCATGGGGTCATAAGGAGTTGGACACGACTGAGTGTTCTTCTCACATCCACACATGATGACTGGAAAAACCATAGATTTGACTAGACAGAACTTTGTTGGCAAAGTTATGTCTCTGCTTTTTAATATGCTGTCTAGGTTTGTCATAGCTTTTCTTCCAAGGAACAAGCGTCATTTAATTTCATGGCTGCAGTCACCATCTGCAGTGATTTTGGAGCCCAAGAAAATAAAGTCTCACTGTTTCCACTGTTTACCCATCTACTTGCCATGAAGTGGTGGGGCAGTATGCTATGACCTTAGTTTTTTGAATGTTGAGTTTTAAGTAGAGGCTTTTCTTCTTGCAGATCACAGACTCTACGGTTCACAGGCTTCACTACTGCAGCATGCAGGCCCAGTAGTTCTGGCTCCTATGCTCTAGAACACAGATTCAATAGTTGTGGTGCATGGGTTTAGGGTCTCTGCAGCTTGTGGGGTCCTCCCAGACACGGGATCAAAGCGGTGTCTTCTGCATTGCCATATGGATTCTTTACCAAGGAAGTATCTTTTTTAGTTTTTATATTGATTGGTTTAAAAAAAATGACAAATAAAACTTGTAGCCTAAATTTGGTAACCTCTTGGGTTGCTAAAGATAATCGTAAGTGAGCCAAGTCACAAAACACATTAACCAGGTGTATTTTAGAGGAAATGATATATGTGTCTGCCCCCAATGCATTTTGGAATATGTAGAACATCATGTAATAAATAGTTACTTGCTACATTTTAAAATAATTCAAATATATGTTCCTACTCTAAGAAAAGCTGCGGTGTGTTTTAAATCCTACTAATTGACAGAATTTGGAACAATGCTACAGCTGTGCTGGAATTTGAGGAAGGACCCAAAGAAACTAATCTATAAAATGAATGCTTGATATGTTTTTCAGACATTTCAATTCTAGGTCGTCAGCCAAATAAGCAGTTGATGATAGGATTGTTTAGGTGCTATATTTTATTATTTCAGGACAAGAGATGCCTAGGCTTAAGTAGATTAAATCATTTGTCCAATTTCTAAAAGCTAGCAAGAACAAAGTTAGGATTCAAATCCAGGTTGGCTAATTCCCAGTCTCTCATTCTTTTGACAAATACCCTTGAGGTTATTAGAAACACTTCTGATACACTGATGCATTGAATTTGGCATTGGTAGCTTCCAATTTGATATCTGTGAAGAATCTGGAGCCAAAATTTGTGCTTGTTTTAGGTATCTTTCTTAAGGTTTTATTTTCTGAAACAATTCTTTACCTTAATTTATGACAATTAGAATAATATAATTTATTTTTAACAAAGCATTTTAATTTTATAGCCCTTTATTGCATCTAACACCAAATTTCAGTAAATTTAACATTGGTAAGTGAATATTTGTTTTAAATTTTGTCTTCACAAGCAATTATAACAATACATTTCCCTGAATTCTTGATCTCCTACTATCTCCATAACAGATCAGTATTGACAAAGATAACTTTTAGCTTCAAATGAAGAATTTAAAATAAGTTCATTTTATATTTCATAATGCGCTAGAAAATTTTTAGAGTATTTAAAGAAAATAACAAATGTAAGAATAGTTTATGCCCCTTATGGGTTATGTATGGATTTCACATATCCCAAAGTAACATAATATTTTGCCATCTCCTTTTATATCACAGTAACTGTAACTGAATCAGAAATATGAATACTAAAATTCTACCCATTTATCAGTGCTAACAGTGATGGATTTTTCCCTTCCTCTCTCAATGTAGATACTTAGTGAAAAATAAACTCTGCTGCAGTGCAACAGAGCTCCACAGTTTTGTTTGTTTGTTTGTTTGTTTCCTTTTTCATTTGTTCAGAAGGGATTTTATTCAAAGATCTCATTCTTTACTGTGGAAAGGAAGAATACAATAGTTATTTCCCACATATCTGACCCAGATTATTAAAAAGTTGATCTTTAGTGTGCAGTCAAGAAAAGAAAAAAAAAAAATCTGTGATCTTCAGCAAAGGAAAATCATTCAGAATTCATGCGTTTTTACATTGTAATTGGAGCCATGACCTTAGCATAGAGTAAGAGATAAATACACTGACTTCCATCCATGGAAAAGTTGGTTTCTAACGCAGAATATTTCCAAGTACTGGCTATCTTCAGATGCCCGCGTTTCTCCAGCAGCGGCATTAACCCTGCTAGAAGTGTTCCTTCATGCAGTCTAATTGACAGCCTGAATGTGAGGCCGAGCCACCTCATCACCCCTTATGCTAACCATCTGAGGCCTTGCTCCTGGACAAAGAATAGTTGATGGTTTCAGTTATGCTGGGGTCATAAGATCATTGGCTGGTTACTTTTCCAATGATCAAGATTACGTTTCCAAAGGTTCAGTTGTATCACTTTATACGGGAAGCAATCCCTTACATAGGAGAGTAAGACCAGTATGAACTTAGTCTTTTCATGAAGCTAAAAATACTCTAGAGAAATTAAGAATTTGCCGAACATATATCTGAGAAAATCATCGCATAAGTGATCATTGTCTATTTGGGGAAGCCCTTGATTATATTTGATTAGGAAAGCATATTTTAATAGTAGTACTTTCAATTTTATTGTATCCACTCTATTTGTATATCTATTTGTAAATTAGAAAAAGAAGTTTTTAAGAAGCTGGGTAGCTTTTTAAACAGTAGGTCATCTCTTTTTACAAAAATAAAGATACTTTATTTCTATATTACTGGATATATACATATAAATTAACCCTTAAAATTAACAATTATAAATAAGGTTTGAAAAATTTATGAGAAACATTTAAAACTAACCTGCATATCCTCTTTTTAGTTTAGTCTTTCCTCATACAATTTGGCATTGTAAAATTGTTTTATAAAGTACTGCAGGTTTTCTTAGTCATCACCAACAAATAGTAGAAGAAATCTCAACTTTGTTTATAAGGAGGAAGATAGATCATTTGTTTATTTCATATGATAAATTCTTCTTTATAAACCACAAGTAATGTACTTCTAGTTGAAAAAACATTTATCACAGTCTAAATTTAGAGTGCCATCTAGTGATGTATAAGAGTTACATCAGGTATAGAATTCAGGAAATATTACTGCTTCTATAATGTTAACTTCAGTATAGTTTATGTTTTAATCTGGGCAATATGACTTATATTCAATATTAATCTAGTGTACAACATAGTTTAATAAACTCTAAATTTTAAGATATTTTTAACTTGAAAAATATTTAAAACTCAATGAAAATGTTTACCCTTAGCAACAGAAATATTATTTTCATGTAGATTAAGAATCAAATAGATTGCACTGGTCTTTACATTTAAACGTTTGCATTTAATTAACACTAAATGATCATATTCAGGGTTACTTACAATCCCCAACAAATTTTTGTTGATGGATTAAATCAGAGAACTTATAAAGAATACATGTTTTAAAATACATTGTTTCAAATGTTAATATAAAGCAGTAACAGCAACACCTTTAGAAATAAAACTCCTATTTTAAAAATTTTTGTCAGTTTTGAGTATTTTTCTCTTAAAGGTGTTCGATTTTTTTTCTAGATTATTAGACTATACATTAAGTCTTTAAAATTAAACATAATAATTCATCATAAGAAACCCAAGGAACATAAAGTTTGGCAAAGGAAAGGAAGAAAGGGGAGATGAGAATAAAATAAAGATCAAGGAGGATAAAGCAGGAAAAGGCAGTGAGGAGAAAACAGCTTTATTGAAGCTCTCTGTGCCAGCCACTGTAACAGATGCTATAACACAAATAATTTCATTTCTTTCCACTCCATTTCAGTAGGAGGACAACCAAGACTTGGTTAGGCCAAGTAACCTACTCAAGTTATTCTTTACATTAATTCTATTGTTTTTTGCAAGTGTTAAATATAGTTTATCATCATAAATGTTTCAATGAAGTAGCTATAACAATGATAAATAAGTTAATAAATAACAATAAAACTAAATAAGTATAACTTATTTAGAAGTCTAGATTATTTGCCAAAAGATCTACATTCAGATCATAAATGTATTACCTATTTATTTTTCGTGGGATCTTGGAAATTTACTAAAGTATTTGGGAAAAATAGCAAAGGTAACAATATTCAATCATGTGTCTACTTCAGATCCAGTTTATCATATTAAGTTAAGGTTTCATATGTTAATTTATCATATAAAGTTTAGCTCATTCATGGTGGTCTAGTTAGCCTCATGTTGCTTGATTATGATATCTGTCCACAAACAAAATGATTCTTTTGCTACAGATTAAAATCAATGAACCAGCCAAAAAAATATAAAAAAATAAAAAGCACACAAATTATCCTGAGAGAGTCAGGATGGTTTCCCTTTAAGTATAGGATCCTCCAATGACTAGTGTCTTCCCTTTATAATCACTCAAGTTATTATAAGGAGGGGCAGAGGTTTCAGGGGATTTCTATGGATCTAAGGGACTCTTTGGCCCATTGATCCCACTTGACACAGTAGCTGTATTTTAAGTTAGTATTCTGTCATAATCATTGATTTTACCACTCTCTATTTGTATTCACTCATGGATTCAGTGCAGAAGGCATTTTTCTTAATCAAAGTCACATGTTTTTAATAAATGACATGGGATTCACATTATGTCCTAAAATAAAGAATATACTTCTCTTTTATTTTTAGAGTTCCTATATCTGACCAAGTTTCTGAAAGTACAGCATAGTTAATGCTTTCAGGGAGTTTCTTGAAGGGTACTGATACAAGATCTATTATATGCCAGAAACATGGCTTCAACTCCTATCAAGCCAAATAGCATTGTTCTAATTTAGTATCAACTTCAATGTGATGATGTTTCTGTGGAGATTTGCCAATTACCTGCTGTCATCATAGGAAGTGACTTTGGCTCAGGTATTTAGTCAGGGAGCAAGTCACGGGGGACATTCCAAAATGAGCAAGGCAATCTCTGTCATCAAGGATATGGAGAATTTTCTGTAGGCTATTAGTTTGTGTGTTTCACCTTGAGAAAAAGAAGGTCATACTAAATATGTTTTGCCTTAGAATGCACTGTTTTCAGTAAATGAATCAGGGATAACTTTTACGTAAAAACTGGCCTTGAGCAAATTTTATTCCCTAACATTAGTTGTTATTTGCTGTTTTACAGTTTTCATTTCTAACTCCAATTTCCTTTTGGAGAATCACTGCACCTCAATTTGTGTTAACCTTGATAGAATTGTAATCTCAGTGCCTATTCTCACAGTGGAGAATGCTAGGGGAGTCCCCAGAAGGTCCCTCTCTTGGATCAACCCTTTTCCCAACACTTTCCTCCACTTCCAGGTGGTAATTAGCACTTAGTCTATCAGATGCTCTAGCTAAGGATCTTAAATGTTTACCCTATAACCATTAACACAAAGAAAGAAATGGCTTTGAGCTCATTATTTGCAAATAAGAAACTCTGACCAAGCTTCCCCTCTAACTGCATGATCATGACTCCTTACTGATTACACAGATTTAACATGAGCATTGAGATTTGGGAATGAATTATTTAATCAGGAAATGACTCACCAGAACTGACAGAACCTCACTTTGAATAATTTGTAGAGTTCCTGGAAGAAGGCAATACACCTTCTAAGGGAAGAGAATGGATAACAAGAAAGTTATTTTCAGAGAGTTAGTTTTAACAATTGTCTGCCAAATAGTTCTGACTTACAGACTCCAGAAATATGATATGGTTATACTACTTGGCCCCTCTGGAGGTGATGGGGCCTCATGAGTAAGTGTGAGTGAGTGTGGTCAGAACAGATGAGCGCCATGGCTGGGTCACAGTTTTTAACTGCTAACGCATGATCCTCCAGGGCATACCTTGTCTGTCACTTAGTAACCAGTAAAGCTAAAATGGTAGATCTTCTATCAATTCAGGTCCCTCAGGGACTGTGTTGAGCAATAATTTGATGCCCCATGAAGGATATATCAACTGGGTGTGTCAAATCTTCTGTTGCTTTGGCTACTGAGATTTAGGGGCTGAGATTTCAATACAAAACATCATAACATAGCATACCCTGACAAAAGCAATCACCTGTCTTCACTAATAACATATGTCAAGGGCTCAGCTGAGTTGGAGAGAAAGACCTGAGTTGTCAGCTCAGTGAAAACAACAAGCCAAACTGAAAGTAACAGTTAAGGCTTTAATCATTTACCATGATAGTTTAAGCTGGCAGTTAAATCAGAGTAAACACGTACACCTCCTCTTCCAATTTCCCCCTGTTGAATGTCCGTTCCATCAGTCAGTTATGGGCATAGTACCCCTGTAGAGGGAGCCTGGAACAAAAGTTTTCTCTAGTTTTATGAACTCACATGCCAAGGGCAAGGGAAAGGGAATGTTTAGGAGTGGAAAAGTACTGAGAACTGAGCCAGAGTCAAGAAAAGTGTCTTCAAGTTTCCCCCCACCCCCTTCCCTGTTAGAAGGCCTCAGTAGAGGCACCTAAGGAAGGTCTTGGCCAAAGGCCCCAGATAACAAGGCTTCTGGGTAAGGATACTGGGCTAGGAATTGCAGATGCAGAGCAGAGTGTGGCCAGCAACTCCTTCAGAGAATGCAGTGGATTGACTCTGCGCTAAGCCAGTGTGGCGAGGGCAGCTTTCTTCTATGATGCGACTGGTAAATATTTGCAATTATCTAAAATCAGGTCTCGAAAAATCACTCCTTGGATTGCTGAATATATACTTACAAGGCCAGAAATGTATGTGCTTTGGCACTAGAAGTAGGGAATTGACCATCATATTATTTTTAATGACCAGAATTTTTTAGCCAATTAACTAAGTTATCTAAGGCTTTGTAGGGCTTCCCTATGAATGGTGGCTCAGATGATAAAGAATCTGCCTGCAGTGCAGGAAACTCGGGTTTAATTCCTGGATCGGGAAGATCTCCTGGAGAAGGGAATGGCTACCCACTCCAGTATTCTTACCTGAAGAATTCCATGGAGAGAGGATCCTGGTAGACTATAGTCTATGGGGTAGCAAAGGCCTGGACTTGACTTAGCAACTAACATACAGTTGGCTGTGTAACAAAGTGCTCCAAATCTTAGTGGCATAAACAGTCATTTTAATTTGCTCCCAGTTTGAGGGTAAGGAATTTGGAAAGGGCTAACCTGAAAGGTTTTTCTGTGATTCTTCCGTATCAGTTGGGGTAGTAATGTCTGAATGATGACCTTCTTAGATATCTTCTCCATTCGCATATCTGTTGCCACGGTGTTTGTTAGTCTCTGTCTGTCTCTCTGCAAATTAAATATAGCTATGGTGGCTTATCTTCCAGTGTCTTGCATGTGCTGTGATTTCTATGATTTCTCACAACTTGATGATTCCAGGGTAGTTAGATTTCTTTTATGGTGGCTGGCTTCCAAGAGAGAGAAAGCGAACCTAACAGGAGCGTTTCTAGAACTAACACAGAAACATGTCTGCCCTTTATTTATTTATATTTTCTTATCAATGTAGTCACAAAGCCCACTCAGTTCTAAAGTGGTTAGAAAATTAACCTCTATCTTTGGCTGGAGGAATGGCAAATCACCTTGCAGCAGCACATATGGAATGGGAGACATTGTTGTGGTTACCTTTGGAAAACAAATCTGCTGGGCATCCCATGTTGGTGAGTTGAGGAAGACTGGAATACTAACTAGCTCAAAGAACATCTGTAGCAAAGCATTTATATGTCCTAAGAGCAAAAATATATACAAATTACCGTAATCAACATATACATATAATACGCTATGGAAGAAGAAATAGGATAAAATGTTTATTTTAAAATGTAATGCTTATTTCTAAGGGAAGCTTTCATTTTTTACTGCTTCTATAAAAATTCCCACAGACTTAGGGCCAACGGCATCTTCTATTTTGTATCTCACAGCTCTATGGCTCACAGGTCTTAGCTGGTTCCTCTGCTCTAGGTCTTATAAGGCCAAAATCAAATTAACCACAGGCCTAGGTTTCCTACTAGAGACTGAGGAAGGATGCATTTCATTCAGGTTATCTGAATTCAGGTTTGTTTTTTTGTTTGGTAGTTGTCAGATTGAAGTCCCTGTTGCACGCTGGCTATTAGTTCAGACCAGTTCCTGATACTTTCTCTGTGGACCCCTCCAGCAACAAAGATTGAGTCATTGCTGTGCTTTCAATCACGCTAGCTTATTCATGGGCCACCTCTCTTCAAGTCCAGGTGAAGATGTGCTTGTCTTTTAAGGGCTCATGTGATTATAGTGCTCCTGCCCAAGTAATCCACATTAATCTCAATATTTCAAGGTCTGTAAACGTTAAGTACATTTGAGAAACCCTTTTGCCATGTCACATAACACATTCTTAGGTTATAAGTATTAGGGCATGGATATAATTATGGGGATATTCTGTCTATCACAGAAATAGCAAAAACACATTAACCTGGTCTAGACAGATGAAGAGGATACTTTAGTGCTACAGAAGTTGAAGATGTGACAGAATGTGGACTATCTTGAATTTTTGCAAAGAATTTTGAACTAAATCTAGTTTGACTAGAGTTATAAGAGAGGCATTAGAGCAGAAAATAATGATAATCCTTGTATTTTTAACAGATTAAATTTACTGAAGATGTAGAAGAGTAGTTAGAGGAAATTGATTCAAGCTTTAAATATCATGAAGAAATAATAATGTTATATATGGTGGCTTAAGCATAAGCTTGAAAACAGAAAAATAAAACAATTTCAAGGGGGTAGGAATGAAAGTATTTGGTGATCAACTTTTTCTTAGTTATGAAAGGATCTCAGTTGACTTATATACTTTGTAAGCATATCTAAAAGGATGAGAAGGACATGGAAAATAATGATTTTGAGAGTGGTTAGCCTATCCTTAAAGAGATATCATCGAGATAACCAGATTTATTAACAGATCATGAGTTCAAGAAAGAGATAAAATATCCAGAGGTATTTATGGTTTTGTATTGCCTTCAGATAATAACAATTAAGTTTATATTTAGAATACCCATGCCTTCTAGAAGTCTATAAGGACACTTTGGAAAGTGTTTTCCAACTTGTCTTAGTCCATTTGTGTTTCTATACAGAAATACCACAGACTGGGTAGCTTATAAACAACAGGAATTGTTTTTTCACAGTTGTAGAGGCCGGAAAATCCAAGATCAAGGTGGCATCCTGGCAGGACAAGGGCTCTCTTCCTGGCTCATGCCAGCACCTTTCCACTGTGTTCTCACACAGTGGAAGAGGCAAGAGAAATCTGTAGGATCTTGTTATTTAAAGCACTGGTCCCATTTATAAGGGCTTCACCATCATGAGCTAAGAGCTCCCCAAAGACTTCATCTACCACTAACATCACCTTTGGGGCTTCACTGTATGATTTCATTGTATGAATTCTGAGGAACCATGATTATTCAGACCATAGCATTCCTTTTCACAGAACGTTTCCTCAGTGACATATCACATACTTTTCCTTACTAAAATAATTGTGTTTTCTTCTAATTGGCTGGTTTTAATAAAGTCTGAGCAAAAGCATGTCTTCAGGTTTTTATAATTTATGTTTTTAGCATTTAAATCTCCTTAATTGGTGACTAAGATTTTAGTTACAAAATCAGTGGTGTCTCTAAAAGTTTTATTTTGCAACATAAATGGAACTTGTCTATTGGAATTTATGCAAAATAGAAATAGCACTGTCAAGTGGGATTAGGCTAGATATGAAATAAAGTTTATATCTTTACATAGGAACATACACACACACACACATATACCTCATTTGAGTTTAAAATTGTGAAGAGGTGATAAAAGAAGTCAAAGAATTAATGAAAAGCCAAACAGACTTATGTGGTCAATAGAATTTTGTAGTGGGAAATTATTTTAACCTTTCTAGCCTATTTAAACTGTCCTCGGATCAGGGTTATTCTGGCATAGATGCTCAAAAGAAATGTCCTAAGGAAGGCTGTTTCACTTGTATAACTAATACTATTGTTTCCATATCCCATTATTCTGCTTGCCTGTTTCCACATTTGTAGAGCAGTTATTTTAGGACTTAGTTAAACTTTTCCACAAGACTTTCTTCTTGAAGAGTATACTGAATAGAAAAATGGTCTATGTTGTAATATCTGCTATGTATGTGTGTGTGTGTGTGTGTGTGTGTGTATATATATATATATATATATATATATATATATATAAAGATTTGAGCTGTTATTGGATAGTTAGGTCTTGGATAAAATGGGTTATTATGGGAATTATTTTTATAGTGGGTGCCTATGATTTCTTTTTACCCTTGTTTAGTTCTGGTGAATTACAGTTTTATTTGGATTTGTTTTCTTGCCGGTTTCTATATTTTTTTTGAGAATTACTATTTTACAACGTGAAGAATGTCAGAAAGACCTTTATGAAGTTTATAAACAATAATAAATAACATGAATTAATATTCAAATTAATACAATAATTTAAAATTGGAACTTAATTGGTGAGGTCTCTAATGGCCAAGAAAACAACCACAACAACAACGAGGGTATCATTTACTAATAAGCTCATTATTGTTGACTCTGCTATTTGCTAAATGTCTCCAAGTCCTAGGAACATATCAAGCAGACCCTGGCCTTGAGACACACTCAGGTATTTGCATGAGGACTATTGTAAAATGCTTATAGCGATTAATAACAATTATTTAACATCAAATAATATCAATTTTGGACACAGTGCCTGCCCACCTATGTTTGGTTTTCACATAATGCTGTCTAATTTTGATTGCAGATTTGCAGTTATTGATCAAATGTTGACTGATTCTATATCCACTTCTAAAATTTTCTTACATTTTATTCTATAATAGTGGGATTCATTTTTGCATTTTTGCTCCCATTTTCTAAATTATAAAATGGTGGCTTATTTCTTCCACTCAGGTAATTCTGCTTCACAGTCTCATTCTTTGAATGGACTCCATTTATTTACTGAAGTAGTTTCTTAATCTCCCGCAAAAAAGAGAACAGAGACAGAACTTGATTTGGACCATACTGATGTAGTAATGTCACACATGATATATGACAGTTTATTTGGTTTATAAATGGATACAAACAATAACATCAAAATGCAGGGCAAAAAAATATTGGCAATATCGGTTATTATCTATACTGAACAACAGTTTTATTTAGAAGTTAGAAAGAAATCAATATATTACTTGATATTCAGTAGACTACATTAAATCTCTTTTTGTTTATTTTGGCAATAAAAATAAATTGCAGAATAAAGAAAAAAAAAGCTCTGCAGTCAAACACTAATCCACTTTCTATCTAAACTTATACATATGCATTTACACAGCCACACAAATCAGTCACATATGTAAGATATCTAATGATTTTCTGTTGCTTAAAATCTAGAATCCTATTTAATTCATAGAACATTAGAGCTAGGGGAGCCTTAAACATTACATCATCTGAGCCTGTCTTTTCATTGCCAAGGTCATAGAATGAAAATGATTTAAAGTGGAGTCAATTCATCTTCCAAGCTCAGTTTCCATTTTACTAGAACAGTTTGTCCCATCTATATAGAAGACTCAAAAACAATATAATAAAAGCACATTTCTAAAATCCTAAGATCATTTTAAGGGATAATGCTTTCTCCCATGTTCCGGAAATTTGTTATCTGACTTTTGATCCTCAACATATTAGAGGCTTTGCTAACATCTCTTCTGGTGCTAAATCATCCAATACAAGCAAGTTTTTCCCTTTAGTGTGTGAAGTACCTAGAAAGAGTTCAGAAAATTAAATGCATTTGATGAAAGTGATACTTATTTAATATTTTTAATATAGACATATATATATATATATAATATCCACAGTTAGTTTAGAGGACTATGATTAGAAGAAAAACATCTTTATTTCATCTATACTCCTAGAATGGAAACCACCAGTATAAGTTGCTGAATCATGAAATACTATAGGAAAACAAATGTTGAATGAACTGAGGTTCCATTTAAGAGTATTATACTTAAAATAAGTCTAAGTCCATAAGACTTTTAAATTCGTTTATAGCATATTTTGAAGTTAAGAAACTTTGTCACATGAGCTCTATTTCAACCACTCTACAAATTACTCCTTAATTAGTTTATTGAATATTTCTTTAGTGCATTCTGTTTCTGACACTTTTATACATTATTTTTATTGGACAAAACAACTAAACTCTCTCCCATTGAGAATTCTGTTCCTATGTCTTAGAAACTCAGACCTATAGTCTTTTTGAACTGAGCAATAGCTAGGTAAATCTGTAAACAAAATATCTTTTTAGTCAATTTACTATTTTTTTTTCCCAAAAGAGTATTCCATCTGGTATAGACAGGGTATTAAATAACTGTGATTTATAAGTCAATGTATAGTTGACAGGATTCACCATGACCCAACCAAAAATGAAGACTCTCAAGCCAGTCGACTTGGGTCCAGATTTGAGGCCTGCAAAAGAAAATAAACCCTGAATATTCACTGGAAGGGCTGATGCTAAAGTTTCAGTACTTTGGCCATCTGATGTGAAGAGCCGACTCATTACAAAAGACCCAGATGCTGGGAAAGATGGAACATGATAGGAGAAAAGAGGGGCAGAGGATAAGATAGTTAGATAGCATCACTGATTCAATGGACATGGATTTGAGTAAACTCTGGGAGACAGTGAAAGACAGGCGAGCCTGGTATGCTTCAGCCAGTGTGGTCACAAAGAGTCAGAGTGACTTGCCGACTGAACAACAACAACATCAAAATTCCAGCTGTGGGAATAGATGATGCTGGGCATGAAGAGGCTAGATGACTTAGTATGGAATCATAAAGTTATCAGATCATTAGACAAATGAAGAACTTTAACTTACAGCTTTTAGAGGAGAACATGTTTTAGGCAGATAAACTGGTCAGGAGTTTGTAATAGCCTAAGATAAAATTTAGGTAATTTTATCTTCTCCTTTTACCTATCAGTGGGCTTCCCTGATAGCTCAGTTGGTAAAGAATCTGCCTGCAATGCAGGAGACCCTGGTTCAATTTCTGGGTCGAAAAGATCTGCTGGGGAAGGGATCTTCCCCAGCCTTCCACTGGAAGGCTACCCACTCCAGTATTCTTGGGCGTCCCTTGTGGCTCAGTTGGTAGAGAATCCACTTGCAATGTGGGAGACCTGGTTTCAATCCCTGCATCGAGAAGAACCCCTGGAGAAAGTAACGGCTACCCACTCCAGTATCCTTGTCTAGAGAATTCCATGGACAGTAGGCCATGGAGTCACAGAGAGTCGGACACAACTGAGCATTCAGATTTAAAGATAAATTTTACAAGACTTTAAATAGACATCTTAAAATAAAAAATTTAATTGGAAAACACTAACAATTTTTAAGCCACTTTTACTAAAATGTTTTATGTATAGAGTCACTGAATCTACCCTGTGAGGTGTGAATTATTATTATTCCCCATTATAAAAGGACAAAGTGCAGTCTGGAGGCTGTATTAGTCAAGGGTCACCAGAGAAACAGAACCAATGGAGGATCGTCTATATCTGTCTATTCTTAAAGAGATGGGAATACCAGACCACCTGACCTGCCTCTTGAGGAATCTTGTATGCAGGTCAGGAAACATTTAGATAGAACTGGACATGGAACAACAGACTGGTTACAAATAGGAAAAGGAGTACATCAGGGTGTATATTATCACCCTAGTTATTTAACTTATATGCAGAGTACATCATGAGAAACACTGGGCAGCAGGAAGCACAAGGTGGAATCAAAATTGCCGGTAGAAATAACAATAACCTCAGATATGCAGATGACACCACCCTTATGGCAGAAAGTGAAGAAGAACTAAAGAGCCTCTTGATGAAAGTGAAAGAGGAGAATGAAAAAGTTGGTTTAAAACTCAAAACTCAGAAAACTAAGATCATGGCATCCAGTCCCATCACTTTATGGTAAATTGATGGGGAAACAGTTGAAACAGTGGCTGACTTTATTTTTCTGGGTTCCAGAATCATTGCAGATGGTGACTGCAGCTATGAAATTAAAAGACGCTTACTCCTTGGAAGTAAAGTTATGACCAACCTAGACAGCATATTAAAAAGCAGAGACATTATTTTGCCAACAAAGGTCCATCTAGTCAAGGCTATGGTTTTTCCAATAGTCATGTATGGATGTGAGAGTTGGACTATAAAGAAAGCTGAGCACCAAAGAACTGCTGCTTTTGAACTGTGGTGTGGAAGAAGACTCTTGAGAGTCCCTTGGACTGCAAGGAGATCCATCCTAAAGGAAATCAGTTCTGAATATTCATTGGAAAGACTGATGCCGAAGCTGAAACTCCAATACTTTGGCCACCTGATGTGAAGAGCTGACTAATTGGAAAAGACTCTGATGCTGGGAAAGATTGAGGGCAGGAGAAGAAGGGGATGACAGAGGATGAGATGGCTGGATGGAGTCACCAATTCAGTGGACATGGGTTTAGGTGGACTCAGGGAGTTGATGATGGACAGGGAGGCCTGGTGTGCTATGGTTCATGGGGTCACAAAGAGTGGGACACAACTCAGTGACAACTGAACTGAACTGATCACCTGTTTTATTATCATATACCTAGTGACCTATCTTGCTATCTAGCTAATGAGTTTAGGGAATTAGCATATGTGATTATGGAGGCTGACAAGTCCCAAGATCTTCAGAAGGTTGAAGAGACAGAAGAACAGATGATGTCATTCCAGTGTGAAAGCCAGTAGGCTTAAAGCTCATCAAGAGCCAATGATTCAGCTAAAGTTCAAAGGCAAGAAAAATAAATAGTGTCTTTACTCAAAGCCAGTGAAGCAGAAGAAATTCTCTCTTGATGTTTTTGTTCTGTTTAGGCTTTCAGCTGTTTGGACTTCAGCTTCAAATAGAAAATGCTTTGCTTCAAAACACATTCATTTTACAGAATAACATTTGTAAAATGAAATTCTCTCTCTTTTTTTACTGCAACATCTCCTGTGCTTTGACTGACATTTTGGGCGCACATATGCAAAACGGTTCTTTAGCAATATCGAAAGCTTTTTGAAAATTAGAAATTCAGTAATAGCTACTCGAAATAATAGTTTCTGCAGTACAAAAATATTTACAAAAAATTTTACTAGTTCTACTGAAGCTCTTTAAATAAACACTTCTGGATGTTTTAGGCAGGGGAAAACAAATTTTTACTTTGATACCTTAAGCTACAGTCAGATTTGGGATATGATACAATCACAACAGAATTACCATAAGAAAAAAACAAGACAAAAATTCTTGACTTGGACCTGAAGGTATCTGTCACGGGCACACATCTGAGAATTAGGGCCATGATGATATCATAACATTTACTGACCATTTTCTTCTCCAGGGATCTTCCCGACCCAGGGATCGAACCCATATCTCCTATACTGGCAGACAGATTCTTTACCCTTGAGCCACCAGTGAATCTCCTGAATCTCCTAAAGCTAGCTACCCACATATGTGTGTGTGTTCAGTAACTCAGTCATGTTCAACTCTTTGCAACTCTATGGACTATAGCCCACCAAACTCCTCTGTCCATGGGATTTTCCAGGTAAGAATGCAGTGTGTTGCCTTTTCCTATTCCAGGGGATCTTCCCAATCAAGGGAATGAAACTGCATCTCTTGTGGCTCCTGCATTGGCATGCAAATTCTTTACCACTGTGCCACTTGGGAAACCAGCTACCCACACACTGTACATTAACTCATTTTACCTTTATTATGGAAATATAGAAATGGAGGCAAAGGTGAGTTTGCAATTTCTTCATATTGAAGTCACCGAGATAATAAATGTTGGAAACTGGATTAAAATCCAATTTCCAATGTACATATGCTGCAGTGGTTTCCTTTTAATAGGAATGTGAGGACTGGACATAGATACAGTAATGGCTAGGTTGACAATGATACTGTCTTCTTTGTATTTCTTTTCCCTGTCCCTACTTCCTGTTTTTATCCCGTTTTCCCAATTCACTCTGGGTAGATCAGCAACTAAAAAAACAGTGTAGGGATAGCACCTTCAGAGTTCTGTTTTCATAGTAACTAGAATTGTGAAAGTTACCATTCCAGTGAATACTTTGGTAGAAGTCAGATGAAAAGAAATGAAAAACAGAAGTTCTATAAAGATATGGATTTCTCCCTGTGAACATAAGCTGTGACAGGAAATAACAGGACATTCCCATTCTCTATATTGTCAATATCTAAATGGGAAGGAGTGTTTAAAAACAAGGCCAGTCATTGTCAGATCTTCAATGCGGCAAACTGCCAGTACTTTTAGAATCTTAAAGTTCAGACATTTAACAACCTGCTCTCCATTTAGGTAATTTAGTTCTTGTGAAAGGAAGATTGGCAGGAAGGAAAGAAAGTAAAGCACTCTGTTTATCCGAAGAAAAATAGATACTGGGCACTAAGTGCACAATCTTATATCATGTTATCCTGATAAGACACTTTTCTTTACACATGGAAAAAATCATTTACAGGACAAAGTGTAATTGAGATATTGACCTTAACTACTCCTGGATCTTAGAAACCTGTCCACTTGCTATGTAGTGCCTATGACAGCTGTACCTACTTTATTATTCTTTCAAAAAGAAGTCCCCTCTGATTGTCAAAGATGGAGTGTCTACACAATATGAAAATCACAAATACTTGAGATAAATTCTGAACTAGTGATGACAGGCATTTAACACCTTTAGTAAGTCTTAAAAAATAAAGTAAAAGCAACATGGAGTTGCTCCTTGTGAAGAAGAAGTTACTTAAATTGTTACCAACTGATCACTTACCAATCCTTTTACTCATGTTTTTGATCATAAGTAACAAATCAAGTGCAATTCTAGTCTTACATTCTCAAGAATAAGTTAAACATCGTGGGCCACTATAAAACCATATAACATTTCATTTTCAACCCTGAATTGAGGAAGAAATAGTCTACAGTACTTAAAATGGCTCTCTTCATTAAGTATCCATTAAGTTAGAAGAAAAGAAAATATATGTATTTATTCTTAAAATATAGACAGCATGTCCATTGTTAAGAGAGACATGAATTTAAGTGTGACATAATAGCTTGAAATTTTTCTTTAAAAAAATCAGAAGAGAAAGCTTTTTACAGCAAAGATGGAAATCAGAGACCTCAATTATTTGTGTAATAATTTTCAAAGATTAAATGATGTGTGCATATGCATGCTTGGGTGGGACTGGAAGAAATGGCTAATATATATGTGGCTGTGGGTAACATAAATACAATGGAAATGGAAAACTGTTGATTGAGATATTATATCATGTGCTAAGAACTTGAATGAAATGTTGCATAATTTTTTCTCATTAAATCTTCACAGAAGACCTATAGTGTGCTGTAAATTATTTGATTTTTATGAATGAGAGAAAAGGAGCCTGAATGATTGAATGTATTTTTACACATCAGAGTTCACTGAAATTTAGAACAAGAGTCTCTCACTTTAAAGCCTGTATTTTTTCTCGAGATCATGTATTGTTATCTGTATCATGTACGTTTCATACCACTGCTTCAGTCATATCCCTACACCATTGTTTAGCTAGTGCAAATCTTTGAAATGATATGCTAAAAAAAATGAAATTGCACTTTAATCTCACCATTTTTCCTATTGTAAATTGGAAGTAATTATCCACAACCTGTCAACATTAAGTCTCTTTATACCTCAATTATGATAATTATATGAAAAAGTATAAGTTTTTTTTTTACAGATTCTAAGAAGATGGGAAGATGTTGTCATACTTAAATTATTTGTTTTCCTTTGTTTTCGTATTTGGAACTGTTTCTATTCTTTAACAGAATTATACAAATGATGTCTGAACCAGTGTTCCTGCTAAGATTCATAAAAGTCTTCTTTGGGTAAGATATTTCCCACAACACAATAATCATAACAAATACGGCAACAAAGGAGAAAATGCTTTTCTGGTATTATCAGCACTTAAAATACTTTATTTGGAATATGTATCTTTAACTTGGGCTTCCCAGGTGGTTCAGTGGTAAGGGAACTGTCTACAATGCAGGAGAACCAGGTTCAATCCTTGGGTCAGAAAGATCCCCTGGAGAAGGAAATGGCAACCCACTCCAGTATTCTTGCCTGGGAAATCCCATGGACAGAGGAGCCTGGAGGGCTACAGTTCATGGGGTGGCAAAAGAGTCATACATGACTTAGTAACTAAACACAACACTGGTCTTTAATTTACACTCCCACATGCCATAATGATGCTAAAGATGATGACTTTTTCTGCCTTTTAATAGTTCATTCCATAGCTTCTATTTTTGCTGCTATTGTTTTATTATTAGTTTAGCTGTTACTTGCTTGCTTAGACTAGCCACTATTGTTTGACATTTAAGAAACAGTATTTCACACATCATTGGTGAGAAGATAATGTGGAACAAGCTTTGTCAGTTTGGGAATCTGAGAGTATGTACCAAAGGCTCAAATTATTTGCCAGGAGATATAATCTCCATGGGGACAGAGACTCTGGCAGTATCTGCCAGGGAACTGAGACGGATACCAGCCAATACACACTTGGCCTTCCATATCGTGGGTCACACTTCTGAAGATCTATCGAACCATGAGTTGAATTTATTTTTTAAAATTCCAGAAAGTTAGAAAAAAGCAAAACTTGAATTTGCGGCATACTGGTAACCATTTACATAGCATTTTTACTGTATTGGCAACTATTTTTATAGCATTTACAGTGTATCAAGAATTATAAGTAATCTGCCTGCCTGCTAAGCTGCTTCAGTCACATGTGACTCTTCGCAACCCTATGTACTATAGCCCACCACGCTCCTCTGTCCATGGGGTTCTCCAGGCAAGAATACTGGAGTAGGTTGACATGCCTTCCTCCAGGGGATCTTCCTGACTCAGAGACTGAACTCATGTCTCTTACGTATCCTGCATTGGCAGGGGGGGTTCTTTAACACTAACACCACCTGGGCTAATCTAAAGATGCAAAATACATCGAGAGGGTACAAAGGTTATACTATTTTATATAAGAGACTTGAACATTCATGGATTTTGGTATCTGAGAAGGTCCTAGAATCAATCCACCTCAGGGCTCATGATTACACACATGCACTAAATAAATGTTCTTTGAATAAATGAGCTTGAATATCCCCAATTCTAGTAATCCTGATAGTAGAAAAGCATTTTAAGAAATAAAAGTGCCTTGCATAAATTATGTGTGAAAGAGTGCTAAATTTGGCCTTCCAAAACTGAGAATGGAAACAACATATATTCCAAAATATCATACTATTGATTAGATTATATTTTCTTCATACAATGGGGATAGTATTTACTGAAAAGAGTGATATTGAGAAATATAGGGAAATGATCATGCTAGAAGAAAGAGCAGTTTTCAAATATTATACCTAATAGGAGATGAAAGTGGTTAAAAATACTCTATTTTATATTGCTAATATGAAGTCAATGCCTACTGAGCATTAAATAGTACTCTGAGGTTAATTTCATCCTCACAACCAATTAACTAATTTAATTTTAGGCAACTTCAAACTTATGAGGTCTCTATTACTAATAAAGTTTTAATTAATTATTTTAAATCTCACATCAGCCCAATGAGGTCAGAACTATTTGAATTCCCTGGAGGCTGAATCAGAGAAAGCTTAATTACCTTGCTTTAAAATGCACATTAAAGGCTGGCAGAGACAGGGTTTGAACCCAAGGAATCAAGCTCCAGATCCATTCATCTTAAACTTTCTACTCTATGCTGAAATTATATGTGTTATAATCTATTTGGGTTTCACCTTGTATGCTGAACTACAGTAATATTTATTTTAAATAAAATCCATTACTTTCATAATAGGAAAACCAGAGCAGTATTTTAGAGAGTTCTAGAGAAATGTTTGCTTAAGTAAATTGGACGTGAAAAAGAAAAAAAAAAAGGTTTAAGGTAATATAGAGACCTTTGGTTTCAAAGGTGAACAGTTTGCAAAACAGATTAAACTGTTGAGGAATCATCAGGGTTAGTAACACTATTATAGTCTGAGGTTAACAGTGGTATAGTATCTGGGGATATTATGTCAAGGAACAGAAGTGAGAGGAAGCATTGCTACTTTTATGAGCTGTTTATTCTTGTGGCTAATATTTCAAGCTGTAGCTGACCCTTTGTGTTCTCTCTTCTCCACGTCTAATAAATGCCAACCAACATATGAACAGGAATTTAAGGTAACAGGATCAAACTTAATATATTAGTTTGATTTTAATATAACTTTAAAGTAAAGGGCATAAATCATTCATGGGCAAAAATATGAAAAGCCTTAGAGCACCTGATTTCAGGTCCATGTGTCATACGGCAAAGTTCCACTGGCTATCTAATTTTACATATGGTAAGGTATATGTTTCAATGCTATTCTCTCAATCCATCCCACCCTCTCTTGTAGTCCATGCTACTAAGATCAGCCAGTATGCTACTCTGAAAATAAAATCAAGTCATTTTTTCTGCTCAACAAAAAGAAAAAGAAAGAAAGAAAAATGCCTTCCTGATTTTAAAAAAAAAAAATGATTAGTAGTGGAGAAACATTTATCAGCTGAAATTTTATTTAGAAATGGAGTTACTAGAATGAAAAAACCACATGATTGATCATCCTTAACATCCATTACCCCACTCCAGTACTCTTGCCTGGAAAATCCCATGGATGGAGGAGCCTGGTAGGCTGCAGTCCATGGGGTCGCGAAGAGTCAGACACGACTGAAGCGACTTAGCAGCAGCAGCAACACCCATCACATTCAATAAGAGGTCAGATTAAATGTTCTTTATATTTTCTTTCAACATTCAGGATTCATTATACTGTGCTAAACTTTAATTTTATGAAGATGTACCTATATAAATAATAGGCAAATGTTCTATGAAACATTCCATAGTCAAATACTAGAAATATTTATCAAAATTAGTGTTAATAAATTTATTTCAGCACTGGCCTCTTTTAGTGAGTCACTTTACACCCAAATATCAGTGACTTGTTAATGTTTATATATTTATTTAGAAATTAAATTCCAACAAAAACATATTGTATTTGGAAGTAAAGTGCAAAAGAATCACTGCTTCTGAAATTAGTATACTATTTATATTTATTTACTTTAATTGTCACACAGTTATTTCATAAGAGGCTGTTTCCAACTGCAGTGTATAGAACTATTTTTATTTTATAATAATCTAAGCGATTGTAAAAAGCAAAAGTCTCTTGTATCTGCATCTTAAATAATGTGCCAGAGATAACACAGGGTGTAACACAGAGACAAGATATTCCAGCAACTGAGAGACATTTTCAGATTTCACTCAATCATTGATACTTCTATATATATTTCAAGGGGGTTTACATATTTATACATACAGAACCAGTCCATCCTAAAGTAGATCAGTCCTGGCTGTTCATTGGAAGGACTGATGTTGAAGCTGAAACTCCAATACTTTGGCCACCTGATGTGAAGAGTTGACTCATTGGAAAAGACCATGATGCTCGGAAGGATTGAGGGCAGAGGAGAAGGGGACGACAGAGGATGAGATGGCTGGATGGCATCACCGACTCAACGGACATGGGTTTGGGTGGACTCTGGGAGTTGGTGGTGGACAGGGAGGCCTGGTGTGCTGTGACTCATGGGGTTGCAAAGAGTTGGACACGACTGAGCAATTGAACTGAAGTGAACTGAAATATATATATGTTTAAATATATATAGATAGCCTTTTACAGATAAATATATATATATAAATTTATATGTATATGAATAATGGGGTACAATCTGAATCATATCTTGATATACATTCTTCAAAGTCCCTGAAAATATTATAGTTGTTTCTACTCCATCAGTGTAATGAAAAGAAAGAAAAGCCATTCTCAGGTATTAAGTAGTGCTTAATAAGCATGGAGTGCTTTGCCCAAATCTCAGCAAGGGAGTGTGAAATTCTTTAATATCTATGGTTGCAACAGCAGAGTTCTATCAAATCTTGAAAATGGTAACTAAGAACATAATAGAAGGTGTCTTTGAACTCTAAAATTTATCACTGCCCAACAGAAAGATGGAAAGTTAAAGGGAGAAGTTTCATCCTTATGGGGAGACAGAGTATAACCTAGAACAACTGAAACAGAAGGGCTTCCCAGGTGGAGCTAGTGAAAAAGAACCCGACTGCTAAAGGAGGAGATATACGAGATGCAGGTTTGATTCCTGGGTCAGGACGATCACCTGGTAGAGAGCATGGCAATCCACTCCAGTATTCTTGCCTGGAGAATCCCATAGACAGAGAAGCCTGGTAGGCTACAATCCACCTGGTGGGCTACAATCTGAAGTGTCAGACAAGATGAAAGTGACTTAGGAAGCACACATGCACTCTAACAGAAATGAGCAGACCTCTAGAAAGAAAACAAAGAGAGCGCTCTTTCCTGCACCCATATAGAGGTAAAATTTTTATGAAAAGGTCATGCTAGAGGATTTGCATTGTGACTAAAATCATCACATTTTCTTAAATTTATTTTGTTAAAAATTAAGATCTTTCAAGATACTTGCTTACTAATATTCTTATAATAAATATAACTTTGCCCATTATGCCAATACATTTTATTGAAAACTACACATTATTTGAAACATTTAGTGAGAAGAATACCATCCTTTTATATCTTACTAGAAAAGAGCTGGATGCTCATTTTCATTCCTGCATTCACTCTGCTGCAATAAGTTTTCCCTTTTTTCCTGCTTGAAGATTAAAACATAAAGAGAAAAAATTAGAAGTATTTTCATAGCCTTTTTCAGATAATTGTGGCTATTTTTGATTCTATATTCCAGCTTGACAAGAAGTAGTTTTGTAAAGATTAGCGATTCAGATTTAAAATCTTTAAAGATTTTAAAGATTCAGTGATTCAGATTCAGTAGAAATCTGAAACCATATTGATAAATTTTTCATATTTTAGTAAAAGTCATTACTATCTTTGAATGTGTCATTTACCCATATACGAATTAGTTCAGTTCAGTTCAGTCGCTCAGTTGTGTCCAACTCTGCAACCCCATGAGCTACAGTACACCAGGCCTCCCTGTCTCACCAACTCCCAGAGCCTACCCAAACTCATGTCCATTGAGTCAGTCATGCCATCCTACCATCTCATCCTGTGTCATACCTTTCTCCTGCCCTCAATCTTTCCCAACATCAGGGTCTTTTCCAAAGAGTCAGCTCTTTACATTAGGTGGCCAAAGTATTGGAGTTTCAGTTTCAATATCAGTCCTTCCAATTAACACTCAGGACTGATCTCCCTTAGGATAGACTGGTTGAATCTCCTTGCAGTCCAAGGAACCCTCAAGAGTCTTCTCCAACACCACAGCTCAGAACCATCAATTCTTCGGCACTCAGCTTTCTTTATAGTCCAAATCTCACATCCATACATGACCATTGGAAAAACCAGAGCCTTGATTAGAAGGACCTTTGTTGGCAAAGTAATGTCTCTACTTTTCAATATGCTATCTAGGTTGGTCATAACTTTCCTTCCAAGGAGTAAGCATCTTTTAATTTCATGGCTGCAATCACCACCTGCAGTGATTTTGGAGCCCCGAAAAATAAAGTCAGCCACTGTTCCCATTGTTTCCCATCTATTTACCATGAAGTAATGGGACCAGATGCCATGATTTTAGTTTTCTGAATGTTGAGCTTTAAGCCAACTTTTTCAATCTCCTCTTTCACTTTCATCAAGAGGCTCTTTAGTTTTTCTTCACTTAGTACTATCATAATATTGTTCATTCAGAAAATATTTCTTCCATGAACTATGTAAATCTTCCTAATATTGACATAATTTACTATTCATATTAAAATAATAAATTATTTTATTAATATATCCATTAACTTATCAACAAAACCCTAAATTACTAAGAGGATATAAACTCATGGAGATGGACACAGGTTTCTACATTTCCAATACTTCCTTGGAGTATCATTTACTTTTTTAACTCTAAGTTTGTCGTGGTGAAAAGTGACCGTGTCCCTACCTTGACTTGTACTGACACAAAAAGTTTCACTATTATCTCTGCACCAAAAATGCAAGTGTCAGTAGTACAATTATTGTAGGATAAAAAAGGACCATTCAAAGGGTTATTTAGCAATTTGTATATTTCAGCATTACTTGTGTTTATCGCCAAGCATTTCATACATTTTCTTCTGTGATGGCTAGCTTACACTTACATTCTAACCTAGACAGAATATTAAAAAGCAGAGACATTACTTTGCCAACAAAGGTCCATCTAATCAAGGCTATGGTTTTTCCAGTAGTCATGTATAGATGTGAGAGTTGGACTATAAAGAAACCTGAGCACCGAAGAATTGATGCTTTTGAACTGTGGTGTGGGAGAAGACTCTTCAGATCCCTTGGATTGCAAGGAGATTCAACCAGTCCATCCTAAAGGAAATCAGTTCTGAATATTCATTGGAAAGACTGATCCTGAAGCTGAAACTCCAATACTCTGGCCACCTGATATGAAGAACTGACTCATTTGAAAAGACCCTAATGCTGGGAGAGATTGAAGGCAGGAGTAAACAGGTATGACAGAGGATGAGATGGTTGGATGGCATCACCGACTCAATGGACATGAGTTTGAGTTAGCTCCATCAGTTTGTGATGGCCAGGGAAGCCTGGAGTGCTGCAGTCCATGGGATCACAAACAGTCAGACAGGACTGAGAGACAGAACTGAACTGAATACTTATTTTGGACCAGTGCAAACAAACAAGTACAGCCACATCTGTATTAGTCAATAGTAGAATAAGTCAAAAGTAGAATCCTAAATGCTGACTTCATCTTCATGTTTTCAGCTAAATTATTAATTTGAATATTCACTCCCTCATTGAAAAGTACATGGACATGATTTCTCTTTTATTTTTTAATTGGAGGAAAATTGCTTTACCACGTTGTGTTGGTTTCTGCCATACAACAATGCAAATCAGTCATAATCATGCATGTATCACCTCCCTCTTGAGTCTCCCTCCCTCCCCCCATCCCACTCCTCTAGGTCATCACAAAGCCTCAGGCTGGGCTCCTGGTGTTATACAGCAACTTCTCACCAGCTCTTTGTTTTACATATGGTAGTGTATACATGTCGATACTACTTTCTGCATTCATCCCACTCTCTCCTTTTGTTACTAACTTTTCAACAGACAGGCATTTACCAATGTCAACTGTTTAAGACTTTTTCAGTCTCTCAGCCTTCATATACATTTATCCAACCAGTGAATTATGAAAATCTACCCCAGATGAAACTATGACTTTTTCAAATGACTTTCATCTTTCAGTTCAGTTCAGTTGCTCAATCATGTAAGACTCCATGCAGACCCCATGGACTACAGCACAGGCCTCCTTGTCCATCACCAACTCCCGGAGTTTACTCTGACTCATGTCCATTGAATTGGTGATGCCATCCAACCATCTCATCCTCTGTTGTTGTCTTCTCCTCCTGCCTTTAATCCTTCCCAGGATCAGCGTCTTTCCAAACGAGTCAGCTCTTTAAAAGAGCTCAAAAAACATTCAAGTATTTTTTTTTTAACTTAGAATGATTGGTTTACCTGACACATAATACTCTTAAAAAAAAAATCTGTGCAATAAGACAAGAGTCATATGATCAACATCTTATAAAGCTGAGAGAAAGATGGTCTTTGTCATATTTTCTTTTCTTAGTTACAGTTGGCCCAGTTTATTTGGACTAGTTTCCTTTTTTCATGAGTCAGAATCCTCACTGAAATGTCAAATTCATCTTTTTCAGTACTTGCAATCATAAATGGTGAAGCTGTAGGTTGAGAAAACAGGCTGTTGAATCTCCTTTTTAGGGGGTCAACCTTCCAGCATTAACTATAAGAAAATTACATTATAAGTAAATTTTCTTTTATTTTGGAGACAAGGTGTTTTTATTCTAAAATATCTATTTCAGATGAAAATCTAATCATTTGGAAAAGTTTTGGAGTAACATTTTCAAAAAGATAAAATGCAAAGCAATAATCTATAGTATACTTAGTTATGTTTCCAAATATTTATATTCATCAGTGATTACTCAAATATTTGGAGGACTTTCTAGCATCTTATTATTTATTTATATTCTCTGTCCTGTCCTTTTTCTGATTCTGTTTTACTCTTTCTACATTGTCTTTTTTTGAATGAGATACTTTGTTGTTTTATCCTCACTCTCTCAATCAGCTTATTCTTAACTAGTAGATGTTGCAAACATTTCTTTCCTTTAGATATTTGAAAAGACTTCACAGAATACACTCACATAAGGCTTTCTTTTTTTTTAAGGCAAAGTGGCCATTATGGCAAGAAGAATACAATACAGACAAGCACTGGAAGACCAAGTCTAGGAGACGCTGAGTCTCCTAGGGAAGTCTAAGACCCCTGGCCATTTTCCACTAGGCTTATGAAATCACTTTGGCCAGGACCAAACCTGCAGTAACAAAACTGATCACCAGCGGATGTTTGAACCTTTAACAACACATCATAGATTTATGGTCCTTATCTTCACTAACACTTAAGAACTGAACAGTCAAATATCCTCAGAGATGAAGACAGAACTTCACCAGTTCATTTGCCAGTCAACTCTTATCTTTATATATGCTCTGTTTCACTCTTTACTAGTTGACCTACTTTATCCCTCCCATCTAATTTAATAATATCTAAACTTAATATTATTCTCTTCTTAACTTCAATAAAAATAAGGAAATTAAAAAATATTATTCTCTTCTTGAAAAAATATTTTATATTTTAGCCTCTTTCCCAAACGCCAATAGATAAGTCACTATTATTGTTCTTCTAATTGGTCACAATCATTATACTTTTATTTAACATTAGTTAAATATTTTTAAAGTGCATTTTCTATTTTATATTATGCAGTTAACAGTTTTCAATAAATCATTCTTATTGCAATTAATTATGCTTTTCTTAACTAAAAATACTCTTCAGAAAATGATGAAAGTAGAACCTAAATAAGATCCCACTCTAAAGTTGAATTAAAGTTACTTTTATTTTAAGAATAAAACAATTTTAGAAGTATTTTAGAGTAGGATGGTTGATAAAGATTTTTTTACACTACCATAGCATATATTATATATTATCTTTATTAAAGTATGGATATTAAAGACTGCAAGTGCCCTCTGACATTTCCTCCATGAGCATGTGTTGTTGACTTCTGATTTGTAAAAAAAACTATTCATTTTTTGCTTGATGTCAATGTACATCATTAAACTAGCATTTAAAAACTGATGTTATCTTCTATTTTCCCTATTTGTTAATTTAAATATCTAAATTTATGTGTAAATTATTTTCCAAACTTATTAACTTTTATTATGCTAATACAGATTAATGTATTGCATCTTAATAGAAAAGCCTTTGATTTAATTATTCACACGTGCATCATACATACACCAAAACTGATTATTTTTTTTTTACCTTAGTCAACTGGTTACTACTTATGACTTCATATTGGTTATTTATTTTTTCAGGTGATGGTATAATTAAAACCACTTAGAAATCTGCATATGAAATCTTGTTTATCATATAAGGATAACAAATAATTAAAAATCCTATGATTTTCCAAGACCAGCCTTAGAAATGGCAACACTGTTAAGTGCCATAAATAAGTGTTATTTATGAAGTGCAAAAGAATGTTTATTTTTCTCTACATTATAATCAGATATTAATAAGCCATGGATCATGACATTACAATGCCATCACCAACTCAATGGACATGAGTTTGAGAAACTCCGGGGGATAGTCAAAGATAGGGAGGCCTGGTGTGCTGCAGTTCATAGTGTCTTGCTCCTATCTCTTTTGTATGGCAAACATATTCATCTTGGCATCCTTTGAAGTTTAATTTTTGATTCTTTAAACTAGAAGACCCTTGAGAATGAAAAGCCTTTCATTTCAAGGTTATTGTCTCTGCTTTAAATATATAAAAAATCTAATTTGGAACACAGAGCTACTTGTTCATTCTGTTCTTTCTGAATTCATTTTGGACCTCCCTTAACTGCATGTTCTTCAAAGCAATGAATGTTTCTGATCCAACTGCAGGAAGATGGAAGATGAAGGGAAAGAAATATATATGTAAGTAAAAACTTGGCTTATAGGTCCAAATTTTATTACACCATACATCTATTTGCACAAATTTTCTTATTTTTTTTCAACTTCAGAATAACATATATGCAGAGTTTTGCATATTTTAAGTGTACATATACCATCCAAGTAAGGAAAGGGTACATAACAGTATGTCAGAGCTGCCTGTATGCCAAAAGTTAACAACTATAATGATTTCTAACAGATTAATTCACATTATGGTTTTGACTATGTTTAAAATTTATATAAATTAACTGTATACAGTTTTTCAGGTTTTGCCTCTTTTGCTCAAAATTATGCATGTGTGATTCATGCATGTCACTGACTGAGGCTCTAGCTATGCCACTGTAATTTTTGTACATCATTCTGTTTAGTAGATATATTTAAATTGATAATTTGGGATTGATACTTCAGTTTCCCAGTCTGGAACTTTTATATAACATTTTGCCATCAATATTATTGTATGTATCTTTTGTTAAGCATGTACATACAATTTGGTTTGAAAGTTGTTTGTTTCCAGCATCACTAGATGATTCCAAAGAATTTTCCAAGGTGATAAAAATTGATTCCTCCTCAAGAAATACATGAGCACTACACCCTTGCCAACATTTATAATGGTCAGATGTTTTATTTGGGTTTACTTTGTTTTAAAAGTCATTCTTAGAAGAAAGGTGAGCTCCCCTCATAGTTCAGTTGGTGAAGAATCTAGCTTCAATGCTGGAGACCTGGGTTTGATCCCTGGGTTGGGAAGATTCCCTGGAGAAGGGAAAAGCTACCTACTCCAGTATTCTGACCTGGAGAATTTCATGAACTATATAGTCCATGGAGTCACAAAGAGTTGGACATGACTGAGTGACTTTCACTTCACTTCACTTAGAAGAAAATGTCTTCAAACTGATACAAGGCAACTGTGAAAATCTCACAGTTAACATTATTTTCCACTTAAAATCGGGGAATAGGCAAGGGTATCAGTCTACTATTTCTCTTCAAAATTTTACTGGAAATTTTAGCCAGAATAATAAGAAAATAAATGAAATAAAAGCCATTACAATATACTAGAAAGAAGTACACCTATTTTACTTGCAAACAAAATGATTTTCTATCTTATCTTAGAACATGCTACAGAATTTACATAAAAGCTACCTGAATAAATGAGTTTAGCAAGTTTGCAGGAAACTCATTGAGTGCATGCTAACTTGCTTCAGTTGTTTCCAAATCTGTTCTGTCCATGAGACTTTCCAGGCAAGAATACTGGATTGGGTAACTATGCCCTCCTCCAGTGGACATTTCCAATCCAAGGATCGAACCCATGTCTCTTAAGATGGCAAGCAGGCAGATTCTTTACCACTAGTGCCATCTGGGAAGTCCACGGGAAACATGGCCAAGATACGGCATTGAAACATGTAAATTATCATATGTGAAATGAATCGCCAGCCCAGGATTGATGCATGATACAAGGTGCTCAGGGCTGGTGCACGGGGATGACCCAGAGGGATGGAATTAGGAGGGAGGTGGGTGAGGGCTTCTGGAAGGGGCACACATGTATACCCATGGTGGATTCATGTCAATGCATGGCAAAACCAACACAATAATGTAAAGAAAATAAATAAATAAATATATTTAAAAAAAGAAAGAAAGATAGAAACATGGCCAATATACAAAAATGCCTAGATGTTAATGTTCATTCTTTAAAGAGAAATTTTACAGAGAATACAATTCTAAATTGACACAGGTTTCAGCACTACTTTTAAACAGTGGGGAGAATACCAATAATTAACCAAGGCAAGAAGGTATATTTTACCAATAACAATGTTCAGAAATTCCAGTGCTTTATAATATAAAGAGCAGAGTGGTTTCTATTCAGATTTACTATACCTTTAAATTTGTTACAGACAGTGAACATACTTACTGCCTGTACATCCTCCTTGTATATTGTAGTTGTTCAGGTGCTAAATCTTGTCTGACTCTTTGAGACCATGTGGACTGCAGCATGTCAGGCCTCCCTGTCCTTCACTATCCTGCAGTTTGTTCAGACTCATGTCCACTGTGTAGGTGATGTCACCCAACCATCTAATCCTCTGTCATCTCCTTCTTCTCTTGCTCTCTATCTTCCCAAGCATCAGGGTCTTTTCCAGTGAGTCGGCTCTTCACATCAGGTGGCCAAAGTACTGGAGCTTCAGCTTCAGCTTCAGCATCAGTCTTTCCAATGAATATTCAGGACTAATTTCCTTTAGGACTGACTGGCTGGATCTCCTTGCAGTCCAGGGGACTCTCAAGGGTCTTCCCCAGCACCACAGAATTCCATTAGTATAAAGGTGTTATTCAATTACATCCAGCTTCCAAAAGTTTTGCTTAAAAGCAACTGCTATTTTTAATTATAAATATAAATATAGGTAAAATACTCCCATTTCCCATCTTATCGGTGCTTTATAGATATCTCTTTGTGTTTGGTTTTAGTATGTGTGCATTTCATTTTATATTTGTATTTTTCCTCAAGTATTTGCTATAGCAGCACATTGATCATTTTAGTAAAATCTATATTAGTCTCTTAGGGCTGTTATAAAGTGACTGGCTTAAAGCAACAAAAATGAATTATCTCACAGTTTAGAAGGCCAAAAGTCTGCTATAACAAACACCTAAGAAAATGTGAAAGTGGGTTTGGAATTGGGTAGAGGTTGGAAATTTTTTGAAACTCTTAATAGAAAAAGCTAGATTGTCTTGAAGAGATTGTTGATAGAAATATGGCCATCAAAGAAAATTCTGAGAAAGAATAAGAAAGAGGTAAGAAGAGTTGCATACAAAGCTTCTATTTCTTAGACAATACATATATTGTTGTAAAGAATGCTACTAGAGATATGAACATTAAGGGTACTTCTGGTGATGTCTCAGATGGAAATGAGGAATATGTTACTGGAACATGGAGGAAAGGTGATACTTATTTTTTAAAAAAGTGTAGAGAACTTAATGGAATTATGCTCCACTATTTTGTGGAAAGTAGAACTTGTAAGTGACAATCATGGATTTTAACTGAGAATAACTTGCAATAAAGTGTGAAATGTGTGACCTGGATTCTCTTGCTGCTTATAATAAAATACAAAAGGTAAGAGATAAGTTGAGGAATAAACTCTCACACGAAAAAGAAAACAGCAGTTAATGATTTGGAAAATTCAAATCCAATCCAGACAGTACACTCTGGAAACAGGCCTCAGAATGTGGCTGGACAAACATTTGCTAATGAGACAGGTTATGTGAATTGTGGCTCCAGTCAACTCTCAGAAGACCTGGGAATATAGATGTCAATAATCAGGAATGATATATTGACTACCTTTCTGTTTGATGGTTTGGAGTCCCATGAATTGTTCAGAAGACTGACAAGATTTTGAGAATTATGCAAAAAGAAACACTGCCAGCCTGGCCTGAGAGAGTCAGAGACAGGATGCAATAAAGGACTCTGAGGGTAGACCTGTGAAGCAGCCAGAGATGACAGTATTTCCCAGGGCAGAGAGGATAAGGCTGCACTCCAGTGGGCCAAGAGAGCTGACAGAACAGGGAACTGAGCCACATGGTATTATTCTCGAGCCCCGATATCTAATGGAATCTGCCCTGCTTGTTTTCAAACTTACTTGGAAACTGAGACCTTTTTCCTCCAATCTCTACCTTATGGAATGAAAATGTCTGTCCAATAAGTGCCCCAATATTGTATTTTAAAAGATAAAACTTGTTTTGTAATTTCACAAGTCTATAGATGACAAAAAATATTTTCTCTAGATGGACCATACCCAGTACCTCTCATATAATTAACTAATTTAAGTGAATTTGAGCCAATTTTATTTTTGTGAATTTTGGACACTGAGTTAAACTGGAATGGGCTAAAACTTTGGTGATGTTGAGATGGAGTGAATGTATTTCACACATGGGAAAGACATGAACTTCAGAGAGGGTAAAGAGCGGACCCTCATGGTTTGAATTGTGTTTCCCCAAAAAGATATGTTGAAGTCCTCAGATTAAAATATACTCATGTATAAGCCAGGGGCTTCCCAGTTGGCACCAGTGGTAAAGAACCTGCCTGCTAGTGCAGGGAACCTAGGAGATACGGTTCAATACTGGAGTTGGGAAAATACCCTGGAGGAGGGCATGGCAACCCATTCCAGTATTCTTGACTGGAGAATCCCCTGGACAGAGGGAGCCTGGTGGGCTATAGTCCATAGACTCACAAAGAGTCATACATGACTGAAGAGACTGAGCACATACATAAACATGTACAAGCAGAAAGGCATGCATAACAGCTATCTACAAAATGACTTTTGTTCTAAAATTCAATGTGCATGACCATCAGTACAATCAATAGCAATCAGTTTGGTTTTTAATGTAAATAAAATTGCTACAGAGGCTTGTCCATCTCCATACAGTTTATAATATATTTTCATTCCCAGGATAAATTTTATTGTAATAATTTATTAACACAATACATTAAATAACTTAATTTATTAACATAACTATTAGTTTGATCACTGTAGCAGAGATAAATTGCCTGGCAGCTTAAAATCACTATAGGTAGAATAATTTTACTCAAAACTTTTAGTATGTTTCAGGCACACACCCACCTGCCAAATTTATAATCCAAGACAACCTCGAAGCAGTAACCAAGACCCAAGCCTCAAAGTTTATTCTGAAATTTAAAAATGGTATTTTGCAATTGCTTCCCTCAAACTGAAACAAATATATTTTTAGTATGTAATTTCAAGATGGCCATAAGATTTTATCTGCCAAAGGCAATTGCATTAAGAACTAGAAAAGAAAGAAAGTAAAAACAAATGAACAATAGCAATCAGCCTCCTAGACTTTATATTTTCAACTTGGTCCATTATGAACCATTTTATTCAGAGATAGAGGAAATTATTTCACAATAACTGTATATGCTACCTTTCATTGTTCAGAAACTCCATTGTCTTTATCATGCTCTATCAGTAGCTAAAGACAAAAGAAAAAATAATGCTTGGAAAATTATTTGAAGCATTCACTGCCATGACCTAAGGTACAATCCTTAACTTCCTTGACTATCAAAAATTCACTGACTGGAAATCATAGGTCATCATTCTCTTAACTCTAACCCAGTGAGATTAGCAATTACATATCTAATAACTGACTGTCATTTTTAAAGGTTTATTGGTGATAGATCTATCATCAATAGATCTAGGTAGCTTTACTTAAGGAAAACCTCAGAAACAGTGCAAAAATACTCTTGAACCTCTTTGGAAAAGATCATACCTGGTCTTACTAACCCAGCATTTATCTTTGAAAGCCCTAGATTTACATTTCCAAACTCACAATGCATCATACTTTCATGACCCAGCTGTCCTAAATGCTTGGACATGTAAAACTGACATTCTTTGGGGATTCTCTAAAAGCAGATATCATCATAAAGAATTCAGCTTTTCTAAAAATTTTGAGTCACATTTCTGACTCTTAAGAGTTTCAGACACAGATTTTGAATACAAGGGATCCTAACTGCTGTCTCTTTCTCCTTTTTTTTAAATTAATTATCCTTCATCATCAAAAAGTCTACAAACAATAAATGCTGGAGAGGGTTTGGAGAAAAGAGAATGATCTTGCACTGTTGGTGGGAAGGTAAATTTATACAGCCACTATGGAACACGGTTTGGTGATTCCTTAAGAAACTAGGAGTAAAACCACCATATGACCAGCAATCCCACTCCTAGGCATATACCCTGAGGAAACCAAAATTGAAAAAGACACATGTATCCCATTGTTCATCGCAGCACTATTTACAAGAGCTAGAACATGGAAGCAACCTAGATGTCCATCGACAGATGGATAAAGAAGTTGTGGTACATATACCCAATGGAATATTATTCAGCCACACAAAGGAACACATTTGAATCAGTTCTAATGAGGTGGATGAATCTAGAGCCTATTATACAAAGTGAAGTAAGTCAGAAAGATAAATATTGTATTCTAACACATATATACAGAATCTAGAAAAATGGTACTGAAGAATTTATTTACAGAGCAGCAATGGAGAAACAGACATAGAGAATAGACTTAAGGACATGGGGAGAGGAGACAAGAGGGTGAGTCGCATGCAAAGAATAACATGGAAACTTACGTAACCATATGTAAAATAGGTAGCCAAAGGGAATTTGCTGAATGGCTCAGGAAACTCAAACAGGGGCTCTGTATCAACCTAGAGGGGTGGGGTAGGGAGGGAGACAGGAGGGAGGTTCTAAAGGGAAGGGATATATGTATACCTATGGCTGATACATGTTGAGGTCTGACAGAAAATAACAAAATTCTGTAAAGCTATCATCCTTCAATTAAAAATAAGCATTTTTTAAAAAAGCTTAAAAAATAATTATCTTTAAACCATCTGTTGTGGTTTAAAATTATAAAATTTAATAAGTATCAAGAATGAAATTTTAAGATTTTTCCCTTTATTTATAAAACCTCGTACAGTTGTTAAATGCTTGGCATTTGACATTTTATGGATAGAATAAAGAACTAAAGAGAAAGAAATGAAACCTTGGAAATCTGGCCATTGTGGCACTTTCTAAACTGGGGGATTCGGGGTTTAGGATTTTTATTGTTTTTTAGTGAGCGCTAAGAAAAGTTAGTATTTCTAAAGAAAGCACTTCAAAGTGTATTGGTGATCCACTTCTTGTATCCCTTAGCATTGCAATTCTATATTGTATCTTATCCAGAACTATGACTGTTTATCTGAGAACTAGACAGTATCTGATGAGTGAATTCATAAGGAAAAAAAAGTACGCTTGAAACTCAAACATTTCTTATGCTCATGGACTCACTTGTTCTTCAGACTTGGATACCTAGTTAGAGGTGAGAAACTGGACTCTGACATTCAGTATAAAAATGTTTTCCCTGAGGCAAATGCTGGTAAAGAAGAATAACTGTAAAAGTCTCTTAAAGACTAAAACTGTTTCACTGTGACCCCTGAAAAACTTGTCTCCAGCTATTCCTTTCCATCAAAATTTTGCTAAATTCAAGATAACCTAAATTCAATAGCTGATAAATTGCAACCACAACTTTGCTGCTCTGCCCTCCTGTCCTATAATTAATAATACTTTGTGAGTGAGTGAAATCACTCAGTCGTCTCTGACTCTTTGCGACCCCATGGAGAGTAGCCTGCAGCAAGCTCCTCTGTCCATGGGATTTTCTAAGCAAGAGTACTAGAGTGGGTTGCCATTTTCTTCTCCAGGGAATCTTCCCGACCCAGGGATCGAACCCAGGTCTCCTGCATAGACGCTTTACCGTCTGAGCCACCAATTTTCACAAATATTGAGAATTCCCATAGTGGACTTAGAACAAAACTAAATTTTGACTTATCTCCTCTCTGTAATACAATACATTTAAGCATCTTGCTTACCTCCCTCACATTCATAACAAAGTTGATCTCATTTAGCAATATTTTGTATAAACTTGACCTAATGATTTGGCTTTTCTCCTTTCACAATAGATAATAGCCATTTGGGTTGGTCACCAGGAAGAAGAGCAGAAAAATGAACAAGCAACAAAGAGCTACAGTTATACAGCAAGGCAAAATATTCCATTACCAATTCTCCAAAGTAGATAGCCTAAAGAAAGTTCAGAAAGTACATTTTAAACAGAAATCCAGTGTACATTGTGTGGTTTTGGGTTTATCATAGCTAACAGGCTAGGACATTGGGACTGGGTTTTGTCTTGATGCAGGGTTGTAGATCAAAACAAGGAGATAATGTACTGGTGGATGAAATTTTTATTGTAGATTTATGTAGGACTATTCTTATAAGAAATTGAAAACACTAAGCTATTTACAGAGATAAAATTTAACTAACTTAAAGATGATTTTGGAAACAGGGAATGATGGCTTGAAAATATATTGGAAGAAGACAGAGTAGGGGAAGATGATGTACACATGCTCATGGTATTTTTTCAGTGAACTGACGCCTTCCTAGACTCTAAACTTGAGAGCTAGCAAAGATCAGGGGGAAAAAATAACCCAGAATCATATCTGGGGATGATCTGTTCTCTTTGCAAAGGGGCTGAAACTTTTTTGAGGAACAACAATTATATCAAGGCAAACTAGTCCTCATATTTCAGGTAAGTGTTTGTTGGCATCCTGTGGTAAGCTGCAAATCCAGCCTTCATCCTCATACCATACTGAGTGTAGGGAACTTCTATACATTTGCTTCATTTTTTCAAGTTCAATGGCCTTAGGCAAAGCCTCTTTAGCCAATTCTGCTGTGTAGAGCTGTTCCAATTCCTTTTTTTCCCCCTTGAAAATAAATCCTGCTGGCTAACTTATTTCATAAGTTATCATATATTATTATTTAAGGTATAATATATCATATATTATTTAAGGCAACATATAATTTATCTGGGAAAATAATTTGACTAATGTACTCACTTTTAGAAAACAGTCAGCCCTTATATCAAAGCAGCACTTCTTGATCATCAACCTGCAAATTTATTGTAAGGTTGCATGTACTAGCTTTAGGCTCACGATCAGTAACTGGATAATTTATCAAATCAATTTCATCATTTATAATATGAGAATAATTTGATATGCAGGCATGCATATATATGGGCTTCCCAGGTGGCTCAGTGGTAAAGAATCTGCCTGCCAATTCAGGAGATACAGGTTCAATCTTTGGGTTGGGAAGACCCCTTGAGTAAGAAATAGCAACCGACTCCAGTATTCTTGCCTGGAATATTCCATGGACAGAAGAGCCTGGCAGGCTGTAGTCCGTGTGGTCAAAAAGAATAGAATACAACTGATCATATGAGCATACATGTATATATATTTATATACACAGCTGTTTACAAAACTATTTTGGCAATAAATGCTAAAGAAATGTTTAAATGGTTTACAAAAATATCATGGTAATGGATGCTAAAGAAATACTTAAAAGGTTTACCAAAAATTTTTTTGCTTATGCTTTTTTTATTGCAATAAGCTTTTGTAAACTAAATAGAAAAATACCATGGTCTCTAAGCTGAGAAAAATCCATATGTTCAGCTTTAAGGGTATCCCATTATATACTACAACTAGAATTATGGATAACCAGTTGATCATATTTATAAAAATAATTCTGCATATATATTTGCTCAAACTACTCCTGAAATATAAAGCTAAAATTTCATTTGTGTTTGTAGGCTTTTTTGGGCTAATTTAGAATATACTTTACCTTTATACACACAATTTTTAACAGTATCACTTGTGTACATATGTATTCAAATCTCTATTTTTCTCAGTTCTTAAAATATTACAGAATTATGTCTCAAAGTCACTATCTTCATGATTACTTGGGAATTTAGAACATGCTGTTTCTTTCTGCCATTGGGTGTTATTTTATACACAAAATTTTCACTGAAAAAATTTGGTTTCAGTGCTCTCTAAAGGTACTGTAAAAATTTCATGTTGTGATAATCTTTCAAAATTATAGGTAAAACACTTATTAAAGACCCTGAAAGTTATGACACATTTACTTATTTGAGATGTATCAGTCATTAAAGAGAATAGGAAGAGTAATGGAAAGAAAATATTTACTTGGATCATATTTAATAATGTTTGATACACATAATAAAATAATGAATTATGCTGTTTAATGAATAAATCATAAACACCACCCTGAGTCAAGAAATAAAATATCAACAGCAACTTACAGTCCTCTTCCTTCACCTCATGATTTTTTCCAATCACAAACTTAACTACTCTTAGAAGTTACCATTACATTGACTCTTGTGATACTCATTTTCTTACTTGCCTCTATGGTTTTCCTGTTTATTTATTCTTAAAACTTTACAGTTTAATATTGTTTATTATTGAACATTTTACATATAGATTACATACTCTAGGCAGTCATTTTTATTTGTCCTTTCACCTGACAATATGTTTTTAAAACTCTTCCAGTTGTTTTATGTAATGAGTTTATTTTCACTGAAATGCAGACTTGTTTTGTTTTTAATTATCTTGATATTGATGAATTAATAACAACTTATATATTCGTTCTATTTACAAAATTTTCCCTATTTGAGAATCCTACTCTAATTATTTTTGTACATCCATCCTGGTACTCTAAATTCTGCTAACTTTATTATGCTGCTGCTGTTTAGTCGCTAAATTTTGTCCAACACCTTGCTACTCCATAGAATGTAGCCCATCAGACTGCTCTGTCCACGGGAATTTCCAGGCAATAACACTGGAGTGGGCTGCCATTTCTTTCTCCAAAGTTTATTATGAGGAGTGGAATAGCTGGGTTTTAGGGAATTCATATGTTCATCATTCCTTTATAAAGCCAAACCATTTCCAATTTAAGTTTCTACTATTAGTGCATACATGTTAAAATATTTCTGCTTTCTACCAGTCTTGGGCTTGTCAGTATTTTTAAATCATTAGCACATCAACATATATGAAAAGGAATCTTATAGTTTTTATCACAGGAATTGCATTGAATATCCTAAAGCTACAAAACTCTAATTTGAATTTATACCTGCTTAACTTCAATCATACTTAAAACTCTGCCTCTTCATTACTCTTTCCACTTCACTTTCAGTCACCAATGCCATATCTTGGGTTGTTTTCCCTTTTTCCCCCTTAGTATTAACCAACCAGTGATAAATATGTCTCTTATTAAAAGACCATTGCGTGTAGTATAGACGTCCAATTTAGGAATGATTTTCTTTCAATATACTAAATATATTATCCCATTCTCTTTTCTTCCTCTTTTACTGTAGAGAAGTCAATACAGATGGTACTTCTCATTTTTTTTTTAATTCTTTGGATTTAAGATTTATTTTCTCCTCTCTTTTGGGGTTTTCAGACCACTTGTACTCTGAAAATAGTAATTTATTGGAAAAGTCATTCAACAATGAGCTTATAGTCAGGCTATTTGATGGAAATTCCATGCTTCCCATTATTATTAGCTACCGTTAAATGTTGGAACAGTTTCCTTACCAATTAGGTTAAACAGATTTCTACTTGACCTCTTCTTAATGTACCTCATTGGAGTAACTTCATCATTGGATCCAGCTCTTTTCAGAAAGTGAACATCCCATCTCAGAGACACATGAATGGATTCTATCCCACCCATTTCATTCCTGAAGATGATACATCTTTCTACTATCACCAACCTCAGACGAGCCTGGTTGACACACTCTTCATATGAAAAATATAGTCAAAAGAATGCAAATGGACTCAAAATTACTTCCAATTATGCTTTATGAAAATGATGTTTTCTTCCATCTGACCCTTTCTTGTTAAAAGTTTAGCTGTGAGCAATTTATTGGAGAAAAAATTGGTTATAGATACTGAAATGTGGCACATGGATACTACCTACTATCTGTCTTACATAAAGAGGACAGATTGCACTCAATGCCCTCAGGCAGTCCCTCCAAATACAAGAACTAGGTTCAGTTACACAAACTGAGTAACTGGTTATTACAAAGTTTACCAATTGGCTGGGAGGCTATGTTGACCACACTATCAACCTGTGACCTGCAGCTGATTAAATCCCAACAAAATAAACATGTTCTTCACAGAGTACCATATGCACCTTTGGAATATTTATTTTGGGAAAACCAATCATTAACTCACCTTTCTTCCCTAAACACAATTATTTCCACCTTAGAGATGACCTTAAAAGACCTCAAATATCTAAGAAATTCCCCCATCTAGATAAATTATCCCTCAGTTGGCTGGGTATAAAGAATATGATTTTGTTTGTTTACTTGGGGAAAATTCCTAGAAGGATAACAGATTCATAATCTGTGTACCCACTATGGCCATTATTCTTTACAGTGGAGGTGGCTTAGTAGTTAAGTTGTGTCTGACTCTTGTGACCCCATGGACTGTAGCCTACCAGGCTCCTCTGCCCAGGGGATTCTCAGGGCAACAATACTGGAGTGGGTTGCCATTTCCTTCTCCAATTCTCTACAGCAGAGTCACCCAATCAGAAAAGATGGTATAAAATCTATCCCTTACTATAGCTTAACAAGAGTTAGGTCATTGAAGGCATTCAGGTCAACTTCAAATCATTGGCTAGGATTCTGATGAGTGATAGAATTGTGCTATACTTCCTCCTCAGAAGCCAAAGTAGAATTTGCACCATTACAAACATGTTTTACTGAATCTTGAGAAATGGTCCAGGCCAAGTGGAAAGATCAATACAGAATTTTAAGGAAAAAGATACCTGAATTTCCAAAGTAGATGCTGATGATTTATGGTCATTCAGCTGTCTGTGAATTGTTATGCCTTTTTCTAATATAATATTCCTGGAAAATCCTTTGTTACTGTCTTTTCTAATATTGTATCTATCCCCTGTCTTTTTTTTTTTGCCTATAGCTCTAATTAAACAATATAGACTTCATTCTATCCTGCATATTTTCATTACTGCTATGCCATACTTTTATTATTTTGAGTCTGAATGCTCTATCTAGATGATTTATTTTGAGCTAATGTCCAATATTTTTTTAATCTGCTAAAAAACCTTTTTTTTTTTTTCTTTTTGGCTACACTGCACAGAATGCAGGATCTTAGTTCCCTGACCAGGGATTGAACCCATGGCCCTTGCACAAGAAGCACAGATTGTTAACCACTTAATATCCAGGGAAATTCCAGTCTGCTGTCAAAATTAATCACTGAGTTTTGACTTGGTCATATATTCTTTAAAAATACTTCTACAAGTTTTATTTGAATATTTTTCAAATCATCTAATTCTTGTTCTAGGCAGATATGGCCAAGGTTTGTCTTTTTAACATTATAAAATTATTATTGTTTACAATCTGTTTTTGATAGTTCCAGTAGGCACAATGATGATTTAGACACCTCCTTGACCAGATTCAATATCTGATTTTCCTTGATTCTTCCAGAATGTGTGCTTAGGGTGTTACATCATATGGAAGTCTATAAGTTTCTGAGGCTTGGGATGGGGTATATTTATATTTCTGGTTCAAGTTTACCCTAGGAGTTCAACCTTAGGAATTTTCACTTGTATTAGTAACCTTACAAGGCTTTATGCTTATACTTCAATCTCCCTTGCCCTATTAGATTCTCAAAAGCTCAATTACTCCAAGCTGGCATATGAGCTCAGGCTCTATGTACTACTTAAGAGGGAATTCTTGCTTTCTGTTATATTTTGCCTGATCATTTCTTTTTATTTTATCAGTATTTGATTCCTCAGTAAGATTTCTAAAGGTATTTTAATCCAACATCTTTAGTTGTTTTCAATGGATAAATTAGTCTGAATAATGTTGAATGCCATTAGAGGAACAGTTTGCTCGAAAATGTTTTACTTTAATATTGTTTGATTATTGGTTTTAGTTTACAGTTAACTGGGCACTTATCACACACTAGACATTGTGCAAAGCTAATTTCTGTTCTAAATCACTGCAAAAATTCTATGGTATAAAATTAAAAAAAGAACCTTTGCCAAATGTCAGTATATGCATAAAGAAAAAACCTACAAGGAAAAAATATATATGAAGTATGAAAACACATTTTATTTAGATTTCTCAGTTACTCAATTATCAAAAGGATACATATAACATGTATGCATATATTCAGTTCAGTGCTCAGTCATGTCCAACTCTTTGTGACCCCATGGACGGCATCCCTGTCCATCACCAACACCCAGACCCAACACACTCAAACTCATGTCCATTGAGTCAGTGATGCCAACCAACCATCTCATCCTCTGTGGTCCTCTTTTTCTCCCACCTTCAATCTTTCCCAGCATCAGGGTCTTTTCCAATGAGAAGGTTCTTCACATCAGGTGGCCAAAGTATGGGAGTTTCAGCTTTAGCAACAGTCTTTCCAATTAATATTCCAGACTGATTTCATTTAGGATTGACGGGTTTGATCTCTTTGCAGTATAAGAGACTCTCAAGAGTCTTCTCCAACACCACAGTTCAAAAGCATCAGTTCTTCAGCTCTCAGTCTTATTTATAGTCCAACTCTCACATCTATACATTACTACTGGAGAAATCATTGCTATGACTAAATGAACCTTTGTTGGCAAAGTAATGTTTCTGTTTTTTAATATGCTATCTAGGTTATCATTGCTTTTCTTCCAGGGAGCAAGTGTCTTTTAATTTCATGGCTGCAGTTACCATCTGCAATGATTTCGGAGCCCAAGAAAATAAAGTTTCTCATTGTTTCCACTGCTTGCCCATCTAGTTGCCAGGAAGTAATGGGACCAGATGCCATGATCTTAGTTTTCTGAATTTTGAGTTTTAAGCCAACTTTTTCACTCTCCTCTTTCACTTTCATTGAGAGGCTCTTTAGTTCCTCTTCACTTTCTGACATAAGGGTGGTGTTATCTGCATATCTGAGGTTACTGATATTTCTCCCAGTAAACCTGGTTCCTGCTTGTGCTTCATCCAGCCCAGTATTTCTCATGATGTACTCTGCATATAGGTTAAATAAGCAGGGTGACAATATACAGCCTTGATGTACTTCTTTACCGATTTGTAACCAGTCTGTTGTTCCGTGTCCATTTCTAACTTTTGCTTCCTGAACTGCATACAGGTTTCTCAGGAGGCAGGTAAGATGGTCTGGGATTCTCATCTATTGAAGAATTTCCTACAGTTTGTTAAGACCCACATAGTCGGAGGGGAACTAAGATGGCGGAGGAATAGGACGGGGAAACCACTCTCTCCCCAATAAATACACCAAAAGAACTTTTAAAGACCGCGCAAACTCCATAAAACAGGATGTAAATGCTGGCAGAGGACATCGGGCATCTGAAGGGACGGCCCATTGCCGACGAGAGGAGGTAGGACAAAAGAAAAAAGAGAGAGAAAAAAGTAAAGGGAGAGACAGAGTTGGGGGCGGGAATCCGTCCTGGAAGGGGAGTCTGGAATAAAGAGGAAAAAAAAAAAAAGAGGAGAAAGGTTTCCGAATACCAGGGAGCATTCTCTCGGGCGGATTTGCGGTGAATCTTGGAGAGCAAGATAGCGGGGAGTAAAAGCAGATTAATAATTAAGCCCTGCAAGCTACATTTCTGGCTGGAAGGCACAGGGAAGCGGCGGCGGCGGACGCCCCACCCCCCACTAGCCAAAGCAGACTGCTCAGGGAGGGGCGGGCCGCGCGCTCAGGGAACGGAGCAGCCTGAGCGACCCAACCCAGGGGGCTAACCGGAGATAGACTGAGAAGTAGCTTTCCCCTGGAAGAGCCCCCCTGCCAGGCCCACGCAGAACAAGGAGAGGTGTGGAGTCGGCAGAGAGGCGGCTGGCCGGGTGGCACAGAACAAAGGGTGTGCGGAGTCGGCAGAGAGGCGGCCGGCCGGGTGGCACAGAACAAAGGGTGTGCGGAGTCGGCAGAGAGGCAGCCAGCCGGGTGGCACAGAACAAAGGGCGTGCAGAGTCGGCAGGGAGGTGGCCGGCCGAGGAGATCTGGGCGCCTGTGGGCTGCGGACCGGCCCAGCCCCTGCCCGAGTGCAGCGGGCATAACCCAGCCTCAGCGAGACCAAAGGGTGAGGCGGAGTCAGCAGGGAGGCGGCCGGCTGGGTGGAGCTGGGCGCCTTCGGGCTGTGGACAGACCCAACCCCTGCCCAAGACCAGCGGGCATAGCCCAGCCCCTGCGAGGCTTCCTCGGCCAAATTGCGCACAGAGCTAGGTGCTAACCAAGAGTACTGGGGATTCTGGACGGATCGGAGCTCTGCACACCTAAGAAGATGTGCTTAGCTGCACGTCGGGAAAGCCGAGCGGTTGGGCCGGGGGAGGGGAGAAGCCGCACTCCCCAACTGCACCGGGCGGACGACAGAGAGCCGAGCAGAAGGGGCGGGGGAAGCGCACTCAGCAGGAGCAGGGCAAAATCCAGAGCGCTGAATAGACACATAAAAGACCAGCAAACAGAAGACGCTTAAGCTAGCAGAGGCAACAGGTTTGGAGTCTATAGACCATGAGAAGTACAAGCCGGACCCAAGGAATTGTCTGAAAAATAAACTGACCCCTCCCAATATGCACCAGCACCAGAGAAAGCCTTAGTTATAACTGTACTAGGAACATCTTTTAAATTTTTAAAACTTTTTTATATATATATATTTTTTAGAATTTTTAAGTCCCCTATAACCTTGTTATTTTTTTTCTTTCTTTTCCTTTATTTTCATTTTCCGTTTTTTTTAATCTCCTCTTTCTCCCTT
>ML663566.1:9118532-9145498 GCA_007570785.1 Antilocapra americana | reverse complement strand
TTGAATGAGTCAGAGAATATGCTTATAACTTTTATGGTTTCTATCTGAAAAATTATGGGTTTGAATCTGATGTTTTCTGGAGGAGGGAAAACCTTCCTCTCAAACTAATTATGGCATTAATTTGGTAAAATTATACATTAGAAACAAAACAATTATATTTTCTATCTGAATCCTCCAGGAATTGGAAACTCTTAGGTTTCCAGTAAGTTTATCAAATGATATAGGAAGGTTATCTCACTAACAGGTACAAAAATCTCAAGGAATTTTTGGGACCTTAAAAGGAAGAATTCATCTAGATTTGTTATGGGAAATCTGTGCTAAGCCTTTGGTGTGTGTTTCCCAGTTCACTTCAGTTCAGATGTTCAGCTGTGGCTGACTCTTTGCAACCCCATGGACTATGGCACACCAGGCCTCCCTGTCCATCACTGACCCCCAGATTTTATTCAAACTCATGTCCATTTAATCAGTGATGCCATCCAACCATCTCATCCTCTGTCATCCCATTTGCCTCCTATCTTCGATATTTCCCAGCATCAGGGTGTTCAAATGAGTCAGTTTTTGCAGCAGGTGGCCAAAGTATTGGAGTTTCAGCTTCAGCATCGGTCTTTCCAATGGATATTTAGGACTGATTTCCTTTAGGATTGACTAGTTGGATCTCCTTGCCGTGGACTCTCAAGCATCTTCTTCAACACTACAGTTCGAAAGCATCAATTCTTTGGTGCTCAGCTTTCTTTATAGTCCAAGTCTCATATCCATACATGACTACTGGAAAAACCATATCTTTGACTAGACAGACCTTTTCTGGCAAACTGATGTATCTGCTTTTTAATATGCTGTCTAGATTGATCATAATTTTTCTTCTAAGGAGCAAGCATCTTTTAATTTTATGGCTGCAATCACCATCGCCAGTGATTTTGGAGCCCAAGAAAATAGTCTGTCACTGTTTCCCCATCTATTTGCCATGAATTGATGGGACCAGATGCCATGATCTTAGTTTTCTCAATGTTGAGTTTTAAGCCAACATTTCCACTCTGCTCTTTCACTTTCATCAAGTGATGAAACTTCAGTTCTTCAGTTCTTCTTCACTTTCTGCCATAAGGGTGGTGTCATCTGCATATCTGAGGTTATTGATATTTCTCCCTGCAATCTTGATTCCAGGTTGTGCTTCATCCAGCTCAGCATTTGTTGTGATGTTCTCTGCATATAAATTAAATAAGCAGGGTGACAATATACAGCCTTGATGTACTCCTTTCCCTATTTGAAACTAGTCTGTTGTTCCATGTCCAGTTCTAACTGTTGCTTCTTAAGCTGCATACAGATTTCTCAAGAAGCAGGGCAAGTAGTCCAATATTCTCCTCTCTTGAGGAATTTTCCAGAGTTTGTTGTGGTCCACAAAATCAAGGTTTTGGCATAGTCAATAAAACAGAAGTAGATGTTTTTCTGTAACTCTCTTGCTTTTTCAATGATCCAACAGATGTTGGCAATTTGATCTCTGGTTCCTCTGCCTTTCATAAATCCAGCTTGACCATCTGGGAGTTCATGGTTCACATACTGTTGAAGTCTGGCTTGGAGAATTTTCAGCATTACTTTACTAGCATGCAAGATGAGTGCAATTGTGCGACAGTTTGAGCATTCTTTTGCCGGAACCAGCCGGCAAAATCGCACGGTCGAGAACGCAATGACCAAGCACCTGAGAAAAATGAAGACACTCAAAAGATGGGGTTGAGAGGAGCAGAGGGAAACTCCAAAGAGCTTCTCACTACTGCCACTTTATTATAGCTGATTAACAGTATATATACATTTTTCTAGTTACTAGCAAGCTTGAGGGAGCAGTTAACGATAAACTTTAAGAATGCCTTTGATATGGTCAGCACATTATTAAGCAGGGGAAAAACAGACCCGCATACGTCAGGCGTCCAAGAAAACAGAGTAAATGGGAAAAAGGTCATCAGGCTGTTTTTCCCGTCATGGCGCTTGATCTTAGTCAATGAAAAGGCGTCAGGGTGGCGGGACAAAGAGAGGTTTTCAGGTCCTCTCTTAGGGCCGATTGGGGGATGGAAAACATCCCGGCTCCCCGCATCTCCCCCTTTTTTATTTTTTAATGAGACGGTTGTCTCGCCTGTATACGGGAAAACATCATGATGCGCCTATTAATAGAATCTGTAAGGCACTGACAAATACATGGTCCAAAGCAGAGCAATACAATAATACAGATTACAATAATCAACAAAGACTTCCACCATCCTACATGAAACCAAGAAGAAATTTGCTCCCAAATCGAGAGGTCTGAATTGCCTAATGCAGCAATCTGCTTATGCATGTCTTGCAGAGCATCAGATACATTTCCAGAATAATCAGGGATATATACGCAGCACTCCCTTTTGATAAGGGCGCAGGTCCCTCCCTGAGCTGCTGTTAAAATGTCCAAAGCCATGCGGTTTTGGAGAACGGCCTTCCTCATTAATTTCTGTTCTTCATTCAAAGAGGCCAGTGCTTTTTCGGTGTCCATCAGAGCTTGCGTCGTAAAGTTGTTCAAGGCTTCGACTCTTACCATGATGTCAGCAGTTCCTAAAGATGGCACAAACACAGCTACAAGATAATCATACCAGTGAAACACAGAACGAGACCATCTTGCTTTAATAAAAGGCAGATTAGCAGGGACAGGGAGATCCTGGCGGTGAATTCTTCCTGGGGCAAAGACAAAACCCAACGTGCACAGCCCTACCCAACCTATGGGCAGCCAAGGCCAGAGATTATCTCCACAAATCCATTTAGTATTATTAGGGGCAACCCACCTTAGGCCAGGATTATTTTTCCAATCAGATCCAGGCCAAACAAAAGCAGATTGGGGTTTAAAAGTTACATCATAGATGATTTCACATTTCTGCGGCAGCAAATAACCAAATGTTTTAAATATTTCAAGGGTAGAGGCCTTCCTCCGAACATAGGGGTGTGAGATCTTTGCTCCCAGCAGACGGAGGCCCTTTTAACAAGTTGTCCTTTCTCCGGGGTCATCCAAAAATATTCATCCCATATTTGATAATATTCCCCAGCAATTCTGCCAGTATTGCGGGGAGTAGACCGAGATTGATTCATATAATAAGCATATGCCTGAGTCACTTCTATCAAACTTTGGCTGACATTGAAATGAACAGTGAGGTTGGTGCCTCGGTATTGGCACCAAGGAATGTTAGAAATGTTAAGAGTGTTAAGGCTATAATACTCATTTTTGTAATCCTGTAAATATTGACACAAAGATGGCAACTCTTCCTTTGGCAACGGAATCACCCACCAAGGCAATCCATCAGTGGCCGATAAAGGCATGCTAGTACATACCCAGCAGGCAGACTCATTATAGAAGTCAACATAAGAGTGGGCCCAAGAGATAAAGGTATTGGCCTCAGCGGCGGGAAACACCTGATTAAAAATAGCACAAACCAGTGAGAAAACAATGTAAGTAAGAGCTACTCTGGGTTGTTCCGTTTCTCCTGCTATTTGCCTCGCCTGCAATATGATCTCATGCATCTGCTGCGGCGTTGGAAATCTTCTGGTCTGCAACGACAATCGGCTCATCCGAAGGTTTAGAGACCGACGTTGCCTGGTGTACCAGCCTTTCCGGGAGCCAGTGCGGTGTTTCGGCATCCTGGGGAAAAACATAAACATGGCCCCTTCCCCAAATTAGGACAGGGTCTGGTCCGTGCCAGATATTATCTAAGGGATCTTTCCAATGGACTAGTGGTTTATCTGAGGAAACGCTAGGACTCCAAAACCGCTGGGCTGCCGATCGCCCTTCTTTATCCAATGAAAGAAAATTTAAAATGTAAAGAGCATGATTAAGATAGTTTCTTGGCTGCAGGGGGTATAGTTCCCCCCTCTGTATTTTAAAAAGTTGATTTTTAAGCGTTTGATGAGCATGTTCCACAATGCCTTGTCCCTGCGGGTTATATGGAATCCCTGTTTTAAGAGAAATAGAAAAGGAAGTACAAAATCGTTTAAAAGGAGATGAAACATAAGCAGGGCCATTGTCTGTCTTGATAGTTTTAGGTAATCCTCATACTGAAAAGGCCTGCAAACAATGTGAAATGCAATGATTAGCAGCTTCTCCAGTCTGTAAGGAAGCAAAAATAAATCCTGAAAATGTATCTATTGTAACATGAATATATTTAAGGTTACCAAAAGAGGGAAAATGAGTAACGTCCATCTGCCACAAATGGTTAGGGAGAAGCCCACGGGGATTAACTCCATAATGAGGAACAGAAAGAAATTTCGGACAGGTATGACAATTTTTAACAATATCACGTGCTGCCTCGCGAGGAAGATGAAACTGGAGGCGCAAGGTGTTGCTATTCTGATGATGAAGAGCGTGAGATTGTTGCGCAGCTTCAACCTGCGAAAGAAACACTCGAGTAGCAGCGTCTGCCAAAGAATTTCCAGTTGTTAAAGGGCCTGGCAGTCCTGAATGTGCCCTGAGATGACCGAAAAAACAAGGAAAAGACCGTTGCTGCAGGAGGGATTGGATCGCGCGGAGCAGTTGTTGAACAGTGGAATTAACTGTGGTTATAAAAGGAACAGTTTCAAGGTACATTAGAGCATTAGCAATATATTTACTGTCAGTGTATAAGTTAAAAGTACAAGCATGGTATACATGGCAAACTTTATGTATAGCAGCTAATTCAACTTCTTGAGCAGATAGCAAAGAAGTTTGCCAAGAGATGGGATGATTATTTACCACATAGGTAGCAATACCATTAGAAGATCCATCTGTGAAAATAGTGAGAGCATCCGCGAGCGGTTCCGAGGAAACAATCTTTGGAAAGATGAACCCATGTTGTTCTGCAAAATGAAGAATTTTATCTGAGGGTAGATGGTTAATAATTTTTCCGGGAAAAGCTTCCAAAGCGATAGCCCAGGAATCGGAAAACTGGAAGAGCCAATTCTGCTGCTCTTTGGTATAAGGCACATAAATATAGGAAGGATCGGAACCAAGCATTTCACGAGATATTTTTCTTCCCTTGGCAATAAGCATACTGACAAAGTCAAAGAAAGGTGTTAGCACACGAGCAGGAGAAACAGGTAAATGAATCCACTGAAGAGGGGCATCTTGATATAACACAGCTGTAGGAGTATGCTTAGAAGGAAATACAAAAAGACCCCATGGTTTAGAAAAATCACACTGAACAGCAAAGTGCAACGAGAGGGCTTTTTCAACGCGCTGGAGAGCTGCATTTCCCTCTGGCGTAAGGTTTCGTGGGGATGTAGGGTCGGAAGGTCCTTTCAAAATATCAAACAATGGTTTCAGTTCTCCAGTAGTTAATTTTAAATAAGGTCTGATCCAATTAATGTCACCGAGAAGTTTTTGAAAATCATTAAGTGTCGTTAGTGTGTCTTTTCTTATTTGAATCTTTTGGGCTTTAAACCGTTCTCCCTCTAACCGAAAACCTAAGTAAGAGTAAGGAGGAGAACGCTGAACCTTTTCTTCAGCAAGCTGTAGCCCATGAAGCTGTAGACATTGTAGTAAGGATGCATAGGCTTGTAGTACCATGCTTTCTGAAACATGAGCTAGCAGAATGTCATCCATATAATGGACAATATATACTTGTGGAAAAGCTGCCCTTACAGGCTGTAAGGCATTATCTACAAATTTCTGGCATAACGTCGGGCTGTTGGCCATGCCTTGAGGCAAAACTTTCCACTGGTATCTTTGGGACGGTTGAGAAAAATTTACTGAGGGCAAACTAAAGGCAAAGCGACAACAGTCTCGAGGATGCAGAGGTATTGTGTAAAAACAATCTTTTAAGTCTATAATGAGCTTATATGAATCACGGGGGATTCCCGCGGGGGAAGGGAACCCAGGTTGTAAAGGGCCCATGATTATCATTGTTTCATTAACCTTTCGTAAATCTTGCAAGAGTCTCCACTTTCCAGATTTCTTTTTGATAACGAAAATAGGGGAGTTCCAGGGAGAATTAGACGGCTCTATGTGTCCAAGTCTTAATTGCTCCTGCACCAATTGATTTGCCGCCTCAATTTTTTCTTTTGTGAGGGGCCACTGATCCACCCACACAGGCTCGTCATTCTTCCATTCTATCGGATCTGCATGGGTCGCAGGAGAGATCGTGGCCCCCATTAAAAATTTCCTAGTCCCTGTTTATAAACGTTCCCCCTTACGGTTATAGGTGTTTTGATCCCCTGATTATTTTTTCCTAGACCTTGCCCGGGCAATAGCCCTTGATTCATTAGCATATTAGAAACAGTTGAATTGGGTGTAAATATATAAACTCCCATCTGTTGCATTACATCTCTTCCCCATAAATTCACAGGGAGATGTGGGAGAATGAAAGGCTGAAAGTCGCCTTCATGTCCCTCGGGATCTTTCCAGTGTAAAAGATTGCTGCTTTGCCTAGGATTTTGTGACTGCCCAATTCCTTTAAGAACAGACAGGGCCTCATGACAAGGCCAGGCAATAGGCCAATGCTCTTTGGCAATAATGGAAACATCAGCTCCTGTATCTAAAATTCCAGAAAACTTTTTGCCATTGATTGTTAAATCTAATTGCGGCCATTGAGCTGTGATTGATTGAACCCAATAAGCATCAGAAGATCCAAATCCAGTAGCCTGCCTGTCTCTTTTTGAGGCAATATTACCGGCAGGATGAAATGGGACAAGGATTAGCTGGGCAATACGTTGATTGGAGGGTATACTAATAATATTTTTAGGAGCATTAGCCATTACCTTAATTTCTCCAGTATAATCTGAGTCTATCACTCCAGGTGCAACCGCAAGTCCTTTCATAATCCAGCTACTTCTTCCTAACAACAAGCCCACTGTTCCCTCAGGTAAAGGGCCATAAATGCCTGTTGGTATGGCCTGCATTCCCATTTCTGGTGTTAATACTGTATGGGTGGCGGCACACAAGTCCAATCCTGCGCTTCCTTTGGTGGCTCGGAACAGATCCCTGATGCCAGGCCGGCAGGATTGTTCTGCTTGCTCCCCTGCATGGCCCCATAACACTGTTTCGGGGCCTGGGGCTGGCCCCTCACCCAGTTTCCCGAACTCTGGGAAATGGGCTTTCCATCAATATCTGTTTTAGACCTACAGTCTCGGGCCCAATGTGGCCCTTTTCTGCACTTTGGACATAGTCCGGGTGCCTTCTGCCCTTCACTTGATTTCTTTGGGCACTGGGCCATGCGGTGACCTATTTGCCCTGGGGGTCCACTACTTTTTCTTGAATTATTTTTCTTTGTCTGCTGATATAAAACTTCCTTTACTGATTTCCCCTGCAAAGCAGCGGCCATAGATAGCCCCTGTAAGTATGATGGCCCAATATCAGCGCATATCCTAATGTAGTCAGATAGTCCACCCTTCTTTCTATATGGACGCAGGGCTGCCTGGCAGGTGGCATTAGCATTTTCGTAGGCCATTTGTTTAGTAACAATTGTGCCTGCTTCCTCATCCCCTATGATTTTAGAAACAGCTTCTAGCAGCCGAGCAACAAAATCTTGATAAGGTTCATCAGGTCCCTGTCTAATTTTTGACAAATCCTCTGTTTTTCTATTCGAGGTGGGAAGTTTTTTCCAAGCTTTTGAGGCAGCCTCACCAATCTGTGGATAGGCTTGCTCAGGGTACAACAATTGTTGATTTAATCCTCGAAAATTTCCTTCTCCCATTAGCATGTCATAGCTTATTTGTAATCCATTGCGGCGATTTCTATCTTCAATAACACTGCATATCTCCCCATATTCCGATCTCCATAGCAGATATTCCCCCCCAGTCAGACAGGCACGGGCTGTAGCCTTCCAATCATTTGGTGGTAAGTATTGAGCGGCCAAACTGTCAATCATGGCAAGAGTAAAAGGCGCAGTCGGGCCATACTGCGCACAGGCTTGTTTTAACTCTTTCAATTGTTTAAATGGAAGTGACTCATGGTACCGCTGCTGATTTCCATCTTGGAAGACAGGGAATACTAGGGAGAAACCTTCTAAATCCTCTCCCTGTTTTCGTGCCTGCTGAATAGCCTGTTGTAGTGGAGACAGAGCCGTTTTTCCTCCATTAATGAGGGGCTCATAAATTGGGGCTGATGGTATAATGGGGGGCTCCACAAAAGGATTTGTGGAAGCTGGTGGTGGATCAAGGCCAGCAATAACAGAAGGAGATTGATGTATTAAGGGGGGCTGTGGATCTGCAAGATCAAAACGATCCATTCTTTTAGCAAGCGAGGCCACCATATGTTTAAGTTCCATGAAAGGCCGAAATTCCCCCTTTGGTTTTGTTACTAAGAAGGCATCCCAATCTCGATCTTGATTATATTCAAAAGCTTGCTCATCTAAATCCTCCTGATCTTCAGGAGACAGCTCAGAGTCAGAATCGGGGGCATTTACACCTCCTACAGGTGGACGATTAATGGTTTCATGACATCGTTCTGTATGCCCCATTACAGGCTCTTCTTTTGGGGATATTAATTTTAAGGCTGTTTCTAATTTTTTCATTTCATGTTCTGGATCTAAGCAGTCTCGAATTAGAGTCCACAATGAATAAGCTTCTACTGGAATCCTCTCTGCTCCATCTTTAACATATGCTTCCTGTATATGTTCCCCAACTTTAGCCCAAGTATTTAAATTCACTGTCCCTTCTTTAGGAAACCAAGGACAAATATCCTCTATAAACAAAAGAAATTTCTCTAATTTCTGCTGAGCAACAAGAATACCTCTAGCTTTTAACATAGACCTTAACATAGACACAAAGAATTGCCTACTGCTACTTTGCCCCATAATTTATTACTCTCAACGAAAAAACCCTCGCCGGCTCGGCTCCCTTACCTTATTTCTTCTTCTTTTCTTGTTATTTTATCTCCGCGGAACTTAATTGTGAGCGGCTGCGCTTGGTCGCCCGTCCACGTCCCTGTGCGGGCACCACTCTGCCGGAACCAGCCGGCAAAATCGCACGGTCGAGAACGCAACGACCAAGCACCTGAGAAAAATGAAGACACTCAAAAGATGGGGTTTAGAGGAGCAGAGGGAAACTCCAAAGAGCTTCTCACTACTGCCACTTTATTATAGCTGATTAACAGTATATATACATTTTTCTAGTTACTAGCAAGCTTGAGGGAGCAGTTAACGATAAACTTTAAGAATGCCTTTGATATGGTCAGCACATTATTAAGCAGGGGAAAAACAGACCCGCATACGTCAGGCGTCCAAGAAAACAGAGTAAATGGGAAAAAGGTCATCAGGCTGTTTTTCCCGTCACGGCGCTTGATCTTAGTCAATGAAAAGGCATCAGGGTGGCGGGACAAAGAGAGGTTTTCAGGTCCTCTCTTAGGGCCGATTGGGGGATGGAAAACATCCCAGCTCCCCGCAGAATTTCACAAGACAGGTACATATAATTGGAGTGATACTCTACAGAAAGGCTTAAATCCAGTAACTGAATGGGTAAACCAAGTCTCTATCAAAACTAATGACAACAAAATAGAGATACATACTCATTTCCTTTTACATTCCTAAATAAACAGGTTAAAGTAGAAAAAAAAATAAAGCATCTCCTATGTTTTTAAAAATCTTGGTACAGAAAGAAAATCAGTCTTCTCTATTCAGAATTTACACTGCTATTCAGAGAAAAGGGAAATCAATGAAACTGCTTTACAGATAAAGGTACCTGATTTTCAAGTTATCATTTTTTATATTTAATGATACAATAAAATCTTGACAAAAATGCAAGATTTCATAGCACAGCTTAAGACTCATTTGTCTAATATGAGAACTGTCTTTGGCATGTTGTGATACACAAAGATCTTGAAGAGCAGACATTTTAAAAAAGAGAAGATTAAAAACTCCCTGGAGCAGGAAATAACCATGAGTACTGACTGTAGGTCATTGTTTTAATGAATGAAAACACACACACACAAGTACAAATGACATTCTTGATACAGAGAAACATAAAATAAAAAAAAAAAAACGTTTTATTGATCTAAAATTAAGGCTTAAACACCATGACAGCATGAGGTAGGGTATGAATAGGAGTTAGAGTTGGAAAGTAAATGCATTCGAGACTCTCTAACCTAGCAACAGACTCACAGAAGATGCCAAATAAATTACTGCTATTAAAAAAACAAGAGCAATTGTAACAGAAAGTTTCTGTGTGGCAGTAAGAGAGATATCATTTGCTGGGTAAAGCATACGACTGGAGAATATATTTTCTCTTGCTTTATGAGCAGTGGGCTCTACTGCTACATACTGATGTTTGCCATGGAGAATGTCTGATCTTTTAGCTAATTTTGACAGGGCTCCTAAAGTTCCTTTTAATATCAGCATTGATTTTGATGACATCAAGTTCTAACATCCATCAAGGTCAACAAGAGATGTATCAGTAGGCATTGAGGAGGCTGAATTGCAAATATTCAATTTCAAGTTGTTTTTGTGTGAATTCACAAAGATGCTTTAGTAAGCCAAAGCTGGCTAAACATTGCATTGACCAAACCTATGCCATATATTATTTGTAAATATTGTAAGGTACATTTTTATGTATGTACACATGTCAGTTTTACCACAAACACATGTATGTATATTTTACATATAATGTATAAATGATTAATCTAAATGTGTGTATATATATATAGACCTAAATAGATATTTAATTATATTAAACAACTTTCACTTTACTTCCTCAGTAAGAATTTAGCTGTTCCAAACTTAATTTTTTTCTGTATTTTATGCTTGAAATTTAAAAGACTCCTGTTAAATACATCTATATGTACACCATATAGATCCATGTCAAGGTTATTAGGTAAACAAATGCCATCCCAAATAATAACTTATTCCCACTGGGTGTTTCATTTTCAAAGAATAATGTCAACAAACAAACTTTACAGAGTAAGTATGGGTGCGTGTATGCTAAGTTGCTTCAGTCATGTCCAACTCAGTGTGACTCTATGGACTGTAGCCTGATAGGTTCCTCTGTCCATGGGATTTTCAGGCAATGATACTGGAGTGGGTTGCCATTTCCTCCTCCATGGGATATTCCTGACCCAGGGATCGAACTCATGTACTTTACGTCTCCTACACTGGCAGATAGGTTCTTTACCACTACTCCACCTGGGAAGTCCCACATAGTAAGAATAATGCAGAAGAAAAAGGCAGAAAACAAAGCCAATTTTTGTATGATTTAATGGATAGACAGAAATTCAATAATAAAAGCTAAAACTTATTCCCATATAGCTACAATTCAAATACATTGCCACTAAATATAATTTGGCCCCATCTTTATATTCTCATATCTAGAATTAAACTAAAGTCTCATTTCCCCCTGTAGCCACTTTAGAGACAGAGGAATTTAGTAATGTCAGGATTTCTTGAAAAGTTAGGATGTTTAATTAGCTGATTTAATTTTTCATAGGATAACTCTGAATCCATGTTAACTTATTTGAATACAAAGAAATTATGGAAGTTAAAGGATTCACCTTCACTCCAAATAGAAGTCTTATATTACTTGGGAAATGGCTGGAGCTTTTAATTAAAGATAGTATTGAAAAGTGTGCTTTAAATGATCTTGGAAGGTAACATGAATAATCATTGTATTTGCTTTCATTGACCATAAAAGAAGAACCCAAATGATTCTCAGGGTAGCATTTTGAAAGATCAGTATCAATTGACAGATGTCCATGAGATTAAACCTATTTACCATCCTTATTAAAGGTGTTAATACCTCCTTGATTGGCAAAAACTTTAAATCAATGTCATTGGTTTTCATATTTCTTTGCCTTTAAATTTTCGAAGTAGTAAGGGTTTGAAACTAATGCAAGTATTTATTTAAATGCTCCACATGAAACTAGTTAGTCTTAGTTCTTGTTTACTATTATATTATTATTATTCCTCAATTCAACATGTCATATGGCAAATAATCAAGACTTACTTTTATCAATAGAATGGATTTCCTTAGGAAATCTCTATGGATACCTAATCTTTTCTGTTACAATAGTATTGCCTAGCCATTGAAACTGAAACGTAACCTACACCTGTGTGTTCCCACAATATACCTGTACTTTCTTTTTGGGGCATCATTTATATGTATGTACGCATGTTAGGTAGGTATGTATTTGCCACAAATGATACATCCGACCTCACAGACAAAACATTTTGAGGACAAATTTTATAAAAAATATTTACACATATTAAGTGACCCTTGATATATATCCTTCATTTATCAAGTGACCATATCAGTGAAACAAGTGTCTCCTATTGACATACAATATATTTAGCCTCTAACTGAAAAATTCACCAACAATTCCTACCTAATGAACCTAGACAGTAAAGAATATTTTAGGTTGAAGCATGTCAAATTTAAACATTCAAACATTTTCTGTCAAAAAAAATAGCTTTGAAAATTTCAAAACGTTATCTCATATTAAAATTGCAAGGGTTATATTAAAACTCAACCCAAAACATTAGTTATTAAAAGATGACTTAGAGTCAACAATTAAAACATCTGAGAAGTCTTGGAAAGAACTAGTATTTGTTTTAAAGATTCTTTTAAGGTCTTTATTAAATTTGTTACAATAATGCTTCTGTTTCACATTTTGGATTTTTGCCCACAAGGCATGTGGGATCTTAGTTCCCTAACCAGGTACCGAACCAGCAACACCTGCAGTGGAAGGTGAAGTCTTAACTACTGGAAGGCCAGGAAAGTCCCAGGAAAGAACTTATCATTGAAAAATACTTTGTATCATAGTTAAGAATGTAGAAATTGCAAGTATGTCTTCATTGCTACATGAGTATATTACCTCATTCCTTTCCTTTGTTTCTCTTTTTCTTTATTGTGGTATGTATCTGTGATTTGGTTTCTGACAAATTTTCACATTTTTAACAAGTAAGATGATTTGTCTATGGAAATATCATATTATGTATTTTCATTCTGTGTACACCATATACTACATTAAAAGGAAAAGTATTTAGAAAAAATAAAGTTTTCATAATTGTTACTTCTCTTATAAAACCTGGGTGACACCAAGAAAACTGTACTGCAAGAATTATTATACACATCATTTATTCTTTAGCAAAAGGAAACAGAGTTCTCTGGTTTCTAAATCAGTTTCATCCCATCTGACCCCATTAAAACACAGTGCAACAGATCTAAGCATAAAAAACTGAGACATTTGCATTGGTTTGGAAAGAATATATACCCACACGGGGACAGGCAAGTGAGGTTTTTATAGTTCCAAATACGTTTTCTTATTGAATTTGCACCTGCTTAAAGCCCAGCCAAATTGTGGTACATGGGCCAGTTCTATTTTCCATTTTCTTTGTGAATTAAAAGTAAAATAAATGTGCAATTGAGCCTAGACAGCAGATGGTCCGCAATAGGTATAAACATATTGTACCATATGTCTGAATGGTACTTTCAGAAGTACTTGGCTCTGCTAGGATATTTCATTTTCAATAGACATATGAATATACATACACTACTACAATTAAAGATAAAGTGACTGATTCACATCTTACCATTTGGGAGAAGAGCAGCTTAGGAATAGGTTGTGTGCTCCCTCTGGGAAACAGCAGTTTCCTACGTTGATCCCTGATGGGATAGAGAAAAGCAAAGCCAATACAGGGTGGTAAGCTTGTGGAGAATTTTGTACCTTTAACAAGCCATGAACAAGTAAGTATATGCAAATGATCCTCTCTCTGGTTTCAGAACTGTCTGTGGGGTAGCCGGATATCCTGGGAAAAAATCTGAAGGTACCTGAAGCCCTTCTTTTTTTCCTCATCTGATTATCATTATCTTTGCCCTATTCCTATATACTTTTCTTTTTTCACTGCATAATAGAGGGGGGGGGGGGAAAGGAACTTCTAATGTGACAAAGTTTAGTTAGATACTTTTACAGAGGGTGAAAACTGAAGTTCAGAAATGTTACCTGTCTTGACTAACAGGACCTATTATGGCCTATCAGCCAACTGCTGATCCAGGTTTTTAAGCCCATATTCAGAATGTTACAAATGCTATACTGTAGAGCCTAAGTGACTCCATCTTAAAAAAGGAGCCCATCTTGTCATAAACGGCAAACACCCAAGTTCCTGGAAAAGCTAGAGAATAGCCCAGCCCTCACCCCATGTCACCACCCTAGACATGACCAATCACCGCGCATCAGGGAAGCGCCAAAAATACACAAATCAGGGGGCTGTTTGCCTTAAACATACCTATCAGGGAGTAACGTGCGTAAAGCCCGACTTTCCCTCACGTCCCGACCAATCACTTAAAAGGTCAGCAGCCTTTAACCAATCACAGGACGCCAAGGCATATCACCCCATCCAGGGTCTTTTTCCCTTAAAAGCCATGTACCATTTGGCTGAGGGCCTCCGGCCTCACTCTGCTGCTTCTGCTTGTGCGCCTGCGGTCCGGACCCAGGTCTGCAATAAACTCCCTCTTGTGCTTGCATCTGTGAATGGCCTCCTGATGATTTGTGGAGATAGGGACCTGGGCATGACAGTACCTGAACTTTCTAAAGATACATAATATATACTTACCTGTATACTAAGGAATGTGTTTCTATTGTTTTAGATAAGTGAATATATAGGTATGGATTTTTTACTTCTTTTTTTCTTGTAATTTTACACCTGGGTGAGTTTAACCAAAGATATGGCTTCAGATATTACCTCCATGCAATCACTACTCATTTAGGATCTAGACCTAAATATACAACTAACAGTTATACATTCACTATGACTGTTCCATCAACAGATGTCACTGAACTAACAGGAAAATGGTGCATTTTATTACCACAGTGTCCTGGTGAGCTTTATTCAATCTAGATTCCCATGGTATAGATTTTGGCCCTAATATGCTCACAAATCATGAAAAAAACCTTTAGTCATCTTTGTCACTTACCTCATTTCCAGCTGCCAATTTAATTTATGGATAGTTCTGTCACTGGCAGAGCTGACTGGTGTCCACGAGAGAAAAAAATAAGATGGTAATCTGGGTGATGAGGTCTAACCTCTTCTTTTGGGTTTCGTCTAGTTTCATTTGGGCTTCCCTGGTGGCTCGGTGGTAAAGAATCTGCCTGCCAATGCAGGAGATGTGGGTTTGATTCTTGGATCTGGAATATTCCCTGGAGAAGGGAATGACAACTCACTCTGCTATTCCTGCCTGGGAAATCCCATGTACAGAGGAGCCTGGCGGGCTGCAATCCATGGGGGTCATAGAAGAGTCGGACCACGTCTTAGCGACAAAACAGTAACAACTATTTTTCCTTGCCTATGGTGGGTTGCCTGAAGAGGCCTTTCAAGTAACAAGTCGAGTTTCCAGAGAGGAACTGCTGCACATAACACACCAGCGCGGCGGGCCGCAGGAGAAGCGCTGTGCACAACGCCTCAATTCAAGACACCGATGGCCCTGCGCAGAGAAGCCGGCTCAGGCGCCTGGGTCTGGGGCGGTAAGCAGTACGCCTGCGCCTCACAGGCAAGAACCCCGCCCCCTCCTCACCGACGGAAACCTACTAACAGGCCCACCAGCAGCCTCTTGAGGACAGCGTATCTTCTGGAGCAGATGTCCCCAACCTCCAGGCTGACTAGTTTACGCTGCCAGATCAGTGATGGCATTAGATTAGAAATAAAGCACATGATAACTGTAACATGCTTGATCATCCTCTGGAACCCTTGGTCCCTGGCACTGCTCTGGAGCAGGAGTTAGCACTTTTCCATTCTTTGATAAAGATCTCCTTTGCCTCTGAACTGAACTCAATCTCATTCCATAAGCTGGAAAGACACCTGGCAGAAGGACCCTTGCTGGGGGTGGGCTCACAGGGGTGGAGCAACAGTTCTTCCTTGCTATTGTGATGGCTCTCTAATGTGTATTTTCCTTTGCACATCCAGTTCTATTTCCCAGTCTTGTTCTAGACTTTCAACTCTATAATATTAAATAGCTAATTAACCTTCTAAATGTTCGATGCTTTTTTTACATATGTTTTGTGCTGTTTGCAATTGTGAATTTGCTGATTTAAATGTTCTTTCCGAATTACCTAACACAAATTTTAAAATATGCTTTAAAATGTGGCAAGTAAAAGACAACATAAGTAAATGCCTACTGTAAATTTCTTCAGACATTTTAAAATATATTTGGGGGGGTCCAGTTCAAGGGGTTACTTAGGAGAATTCTGGACTCACCTCTTTTCAGAGACTCAACAAATCTCTCTCTAAAAAAAAAAAAGAAAAGAAAAGTCCCTCTCTCTAAAAATGAAAGATTCTGAGCAACTTCTACTTGAGGAGCCAATGAGAGAAAGCTCGTATCTATTGAGAAGGCTGGGACACAGTCTCTCCATAAGCCCCATCCCTGGCACAGAGACCCATAATCAGGAGGGAACTCCACACTGAGAAGTGAAAGCTTTGAGCCGCACATTGGACACCCATATTGCTGATCCTGCTGGTGACGCCAATTGTCTTGCTGTATCCACTGCCCGCACTGTTTGCTGAACCCAGGGTAGGCAAGGCGCGAGCTAAGAGGCTGGAAGGGGACTCCAGGAGCCCTAGCAATCGCAGACACACTTACCTGGCCAGCATGGCAGCCATACCACAATTGTCTCCTCTCAGGGCTGACCCCACAGGCACAGCCGTGACGCAGCAGTAATGCCGCTGCTTTCTGGGGTGGGGCTTGCATCCGCCTACAGCACACAACCCTGTGACCAAATAAGTACCTCTTGAGGGGCATGTGCAGTCCCATCGGTGATCTCAGCTGTTACATATACCTCGTGATATGTATTCACAGTGCTGTAAGTGATCTCAGCTGTTACATACCATTATTTACAAAATGTGGGGCAAAAGCGAGAGGCCATGGGGCAAGGGAGCCTGACCAAGCCATCTTCGCTAATTTGCTCTTTCCCTACAATGCCTCAGCTTTTCAAACCTGCTTCTAAAAGATGAACCCCTAATACATATAGCTTTGAAATCCAAAGAGGCAGACTCAAGTCTGCAAAACCCCAAGGCTGTAATAGTGTGATAAAAGACACAAAGGCTTGCAAGATCAGTCTCCATAGCCTTAGGGCACAGCTTGGAGACAATAGATGGAAAGGCTTATTTGCTAATCTTAAAAGTATTAACCTGTGATGGAGGCATCTAATTTTCTGGCATATTGGATCTAGTTCCCAGACCAATGGAATGACCAGGGGTCAAACCTGCACCTCTGCAGTGGAAGCATCAATTCTTAACCACTGGATCACTAGGGAAGTCCTGGGAGGTATTAATGTTGCAGGAAGGGGGACCCCTTCCAGGGCCCGGAGCTGGGCTCTTGTCTAATACTCGGAAATAAATTGTCCAAGGAGACATATGTGCTGACAAAGCAAGAGATTTTATTGGGAAAGGCACCTGGGTGGAGAGCAGTAGAGTAAGGGAACCCAGGAGAACTGCTCTGCCACGTGGCTCACAGTCTCTGATTTTATGGTGATGGGATTAGTTTCTAGGTGGTCTTTGGCCAATAATTCTAATTCAGAGTCTTTCCTGGTGGTGCACGCAGCACTCAGCCAAGATGGATGCTAGCGAGAAGGATTCTGGGAAGTGGACGGACACAGGGTGTCTCCTTTAGACCTTTCCCAAACTCTTCCAGTTGGTGGTGGCTTATTAGTCCTGTATTCCTTATCAGGATCTCCTGTCATAAAACAACTCATGCAAATGGTTACCCTGGTGCTGGCCAGGGTAGGCGGTTTCAATCAGTATGCCTCCCCTAACCTTAGTATCTAATTTAATACAAATTAGAGGCTGGAAGCAGAGAAAGCAATGGCACCCCATTCCAGTACTCTTGCCTGGAGAATCCCATGGACTGGGGAGCCTGGTGGGCTGCCATCTATGGGGTCACACAGAGTTGGACATGACTGAAGTGATTTAGTAGCAGCAGCAGCAGAGGCTGGAAGGCACCATCATCATAGTCTTCCTCTGCCTCACTACAGCATACTTATATTAATAACTCCCAGAAAGAAACTTACACAATCATCTGAAGTCATAGTTTTTGCAACTGATTCCTGGGGATCACCTCCAGACCTCCCAGTTCCCAGTTCTGGAGGTCAGCATGGCCTATGCTTGTAGTCCCACAGGACTGTATACATTTGATCACTTGAAACAAAGGTATACAGTCTGTCCGAGCATGTGTTCCCAATCAGGCTGAATCTAGATACAGACTGAGATCCTCTCTCCCGGGAAACTGAAAGATCTTGGCACACCCTCAACTACTGGGAGCCATTCAAAATAAAATAGGCTGCTTGGCCAATTGCAGAGGTTTGAAGAACAACCAACAGCTAGGCCAGGACTAAATGATAAAGATTATATCCTGCATGAGGCCATTCCTTCAAGACTAGGAGAGGTGCCTCATTTATCTAATATATAATAACAGAGAGTCAAGCAAAATGAAGAAGCAATGTTCTAACAAAAGAACACAAAAGAACCTTAAACTATTGTTTTGGTAGAACTAAATAATGTCTTGCAATAAATATGTATTCTCTGACCTTCATTCAATTAAGATTATATCCTTAGACATATTTACATTATATAGAATGAACCACATAGTTTAGAACTAAAAAATAAAACCAGGTAGGTCACAAAGGTATAAATTATATGTCTATATCATTTATCCTTATATTACATATGGTGAGTAATATTTCATATAACATTAACAATGTATTTTTTTTCTTACTGTCATTTTACTTTGCTTTCAATGAATTACATTACCTTAGGTTATACCTCTCTCTCTCTCATAATTGAAAAAACTGCATGTAAGCCTATCATCACAGATAAACTTTTTTTATTAATGTTACAATGTTCCAAATACTGTTTCATGAAAATGACTGTCATACTGTATACCGGACAAATGTTATAATGATTCATTCGTTAGTACATGGGCTAGGCCTCATGAAGAAATCATATAGATTATGCTGCTGCTGCTGCTGCTAAGTCACTTCAGTCGTCTCGAACTCTGTGTGACTCCATAGATGGCAGCCCACCAGGCTCCCCTGTCCCTGGGATTCTCCAGGCAAGAACACTGGAGTGGGTTGCCATTTCCTTCTCCAATGCATGACAGTGAAAAGTGAAAGTGAAGTCGCTAAGTTGTGTCCAACTCTTTGCAATCCCACAGACTGCAGCCTACCAGGCTCCTCTGTCCATGGGATTTTCCAGGCAAGAGTACTGGAGTGGGGTGCCATTCCCTTCTCTGATAGATTACGCTAGGCCACAGTAAAGCAATCCTCTTGTTGCTTCTTCATCAACAATATATGAACTGTTATACCTGTAAAAGATATTTCTTTTTTAAAAAAAATTAATGTAGTAATATATGTATCTGGAGAAAGGAATGACTACCCACTCCAATATTCTTGCCTGGAAAACCCCATGGCCAGAGGAGCCTGGCAGGCTACAGTCCATGGAGTCTCAAAGAGTCAGACATGACTGAGTGACTAACACACACACACGATACATGTATATCATCTACAGTGTTTTATATTATAAAAAACAACATTGATGTAGGTGTTGCTAAAACAACATTGTCAACAGACAATTCATCTTATAAATAGATGATGTGAACTTACAATATTGACAGAGTACAGTACTAGAAACAATTTTTCTTCTTTATGATTTTCTTAATTTTTCTTTTCTTTAGCTTACATTATTGTAAGAATAAAATACAAAATATATGTTAACGGCTTATAAGTAAATGTCCCAGTCAACAGTAGTCTATTAGTAGTTAAGTTTGGGGGGAGTCAAAATTGTGCATGGATTTTTGACTGGGCAATGGGAGGAGTCTATGATCCAACCACTGTGTTGTTAAAATGTCAACTGTACCAGAGATAAAATAGTAGTACTCTCTTCCTTTGTACAAAAACATACTTCACTAGGCCATGGCTGAACATCTTCTATCAGACCACTCTTCGCATAAATAAAACCCATAAATTTTGGTAAACAAAAATAAACCTGAAGGCACAAAGCATAATCAAAAGCATTCAGATACTGGTTAATAAAAGTTAAACTGTAAAAATAGCACTAAGTAGAGTTCCCTCTTTCACGGATAGTTTCTTGACATTCAATCTTAGTCATCTCCGTCAGGAATAATTCAAATTCTTAAGAAAAAGAAAAAAAAAAAAGACTTAAACATTTGAAGAACTAGAAGAAAGTTTGTACTACCAGAGTCAAAGAAAGCTGAGAGGAAAAATCACGGAAATTAGAGGACCAGAGAGAAAGAGACCCACAACTAATTTTAAAATTTGTCAGATGCTGACTTACCAGTGAAGTCTGAATTACTGAGGCATATTATAAGAACTGCAGAAAAGGCTAAAAAATTTGAGATTTGAACTTCTGTATCCACAAGAGTGACAAAATTGTGGTTCAGGAAAATTGAATGCTTGCTTGAAAAGCAAAATCATTATTCATAAGAGGAAAAGAAAGAATTTAAAGTAGAAATTCTAAAAATATACAAAATAAAATATTTATCACTCAATGTCCAAGAGTCAGACATGACTGAGTGACTGAACAACAACAGTGTCAAAGCTAGAAGTCAAAATTACTCAACAAATAAGTACATAGGAAAATATGGCTGATTGTCTAGAAAGTAAGGCAAACAACAAAGACTAACATGAGATAACCCAGTCTGGAAATTAAAGCAGAGAAAACAAAAATTATATATATATAAGAAAAAATAAAGTTATAATTCTAGAATGGAAAAGTAGAATATCTAAAAGAAAAAAGAAAAGAGAAAAACTTCACTGGATGGACCTAGCAAATCAACAGAAATAACAAAACAGAGATCCTGTGGACTAAACAGAGATCCTGTGAACTAAGCATGCTGCCTCTGCTGCTGCTTAGTCACTCAGTTGTATCCAACTCTTTGCAACCCCATGGACTATAGCCTGCCAAACTCCTCTGTCCATGGGGATTCTCCAGGCAAGAATAGTGGAGTGGGTTACAATGCCCTCCTGTAGGGGATCTTTCCAACCCAGGGACAGAAGCCAAGTCTCCCACATTGCAGGTGCATTCTATCCATCTGAGCCACCAGAGAAGCCCTAACATAAGCATAGCACTCAACGGAGTGTTATGAGCATTGGAAATAATTCTTTCTGAACACAGAGGGAAAAAAATAGCATGACAATATAAAAGCTAAATAATGCTTTCTCAAGAAAACATGATATCCTATGTCGTAAACTGAATTGTGTTCCCCAAAATATGTATGTTGAAGTCCTAACAAATAGGTCAGTGGAAAACAGTTAGAAATGGATCCACTTTTATGCAATGATACTTCGATTTTCTAACAGATGCCAAAGTCATCACTGGGGAAAAAAAAAATCTTCACATCATCAGAGCTGGAATAACTGAAAACATTTTTTATGAAGAAAAATTATTACTTTGATATTTTCCTCAAATTTTTAAAATCTTTACAAATTTATAAAAATCAATATGAAATGGATTATATATATATTATCACGAATTTGAAATGATAACCTTTCAGAAGAAAATACAAGAAAATATTTGCATAGTTTTGGAGAAGCAAAGTTTTATTTGATAGATCCAGAAACAATAGCCTTAAAAACATATTGTAAGTCATAAAAATTATATTCATGAAAATAAAAAATAAATAAATAAAATATTAAGCAAATAAATTTTAAAAGAATTTTAAATTTAAATTTAAAAATTAAGTCCAAGAAAATATTTGCAAAACATAAATTTGAAAGAAGACTTGAACTCAGAATTATGCAACAAATTTCTACAAGTCAATAATGAAATGACAAGAAATTCAATAAAAATGAGCAAAGCATTTTTATTTTGATGTGTAAAATACATCATAAAGTAAAAATGCATTGTGCATAAAAATAAGAAAAATAAAAATGAGCAAAAGATTAGAACAGAAACTTCACAAAGGGATGAATATCTAAGAATGGCAAAATGCATACTAGGATGGCACAAAAATAATTTTTTTAAAAAGTACTCAAGACACTATTCCTCAAGGAAATACAAACTAAAAATGAGATGCCAGCTATCTCTCACTAGATGGTAAAGGAGACTGATAAAACCAAATGTTGCTGAAAATGTAGAGAATTCAATGCCTGTATATTATTATATGTGGTATATTCACAACAGGGATAAAAATGTTACTCTCACTTTAGGGGGGAAAAAAACTCAAATTTTCTTATAAAAATAAATACCTGTCTACTCGATCACATAGAAATTCCATTTGTGGCTATTGATATATTTTAAATAGAAACATTTGTCCATAAGAAGATTTCTTGAGAGTTTCATAGTCATTTTATTAATAATAATCCAGTGCTGAAAATAACCCATATATTCTTCAGTAAGCAAGAAAGTGAATTTGCTCAGTCATGTCCAACTCTTTGTGACCCCAGGGACTGTAACCCAATCAGGCTCCTCTGTCCATGGGGATTTTCCAAACAAGAATACTGGAGTGGGTTGTTATTTCCTTCTCCAAAAGATCTTCCCCACCCAGGAATCAAACCCAGGTCTCCCACACTGGAGGCAGATGCTTTACTGTTTGAGCCACCAGGGAATCCCCTACATGTTATTAATATTGCAAAATGGCTTTTCTCTTCTAAAAATATGCAAAATTTAAAGCAATTATGAGTTCTAAACAGAAATTTTATGGATCAGGACAAGATGATTATTAATCCTATTAAGAAATAATATAAAATACAGTTAGGAAAACTCAGAAGATGTTGAAAAATAGAGTATTCTGGCTTATCAGTTATTAAGGATATAAATGACTGAGTTTGATATTAGTGCAGGAATAAAGAATCATATACAACTATATTAGAGTAAGGAAATGGAAGAGACATAAAATGAAAAGCAATTTGGTATTTTGTAAGGGTATGTCAAGTGAATGAGGTTATGTAGACAATTTAAGTAAATATTATTAGAGTAATTGTATATACATTTTCAAGGAAAATAAAATTTTATCTCCACAAGTTACATGTGGTTTATAGTCAGTTCTGGCACTAAAACAAAATACCATAGACTGGGAAGCTTATAAACAACAGAGGTTTACTTCTCACAGTTCTGGAGGCTGAAAAGTTCAAAAACAAAGTGCCAGGCATATTTAATATGTTGTGAGAGTCCCCTTCCTGGTTCTCAGCCACTTTTTGCTGTGTTCTCACTTGGTGAGAGGTCCTGGCAACCCACTCCAATACTCTTGCCTGGAGAATCCCATGGACAGAGGACCCGGAGGGCTACAGCCCATGGGGTCGCAAAGAGTCGGACACGACTGAGTGACTAGCCACAGCACAGCGCTTGGTGAGAAGGGCAAGCCAGATCTCTGAGGTCTCTTTTATAAGGGCACTGATCGGGCAAGAATAAAAGAGGACAACAGAGGACAAGACGGTTGGGAGGCATCACTGACTCAATGGATATGAGTTCGAGAAAACTCCAGGAAATAGTGAAGGACAGGGAAGTCTGGCATGCTGCAATTCATGGGGTTGCAAAGTAACAGACAAGACTTAGTCACTGAAGAGCAACAACAATTTCATTTACAAGAACTCTGTCTTCATGATCTTATCACCTCCCTAAGGCCCTGCCTCCTCAAAAACCTCATAACCAAAACCCATTTTTCTTTCAATAAGAGGAATTAAGAATTTTTTAAAAGTGACAAAAAAAAAATCAAGATTAATTCTTGTTACAGCAAAGGGTAAACTTCAGCACAAGAAGACATTATGCTTCTGTTAATGCCATAATATTAAATTAGCAGAGTACAATGAAATAATTATATTAATGATAATGAATAATTAACTTTGAAGGCCAGATAGGCTGACATCAACCTTAAAATCTGTACTAGTACTTTTTTGACAGTTGGAATCTAAATTGTTAAGGATTTTTTTGTGGAATGAATTCCATGTTATTATAAAACTAAGATAAATTTTCCTTAGCAAGTACTCAAAAGGTAGACTTCTCTACCTTATCTTTGACAAAGGAGGCAAGAATATACAATGGAGAAAAGACAATCTCTTTAACAAGTGGTGCTGGGAAAACTGGACAGCCACTTGTAAAAGAATGAATCTAGAACACTTTCTAACACCATACACAAAAATAAACTCAAAATGGATCAAACATCTAAGCATAAGACCAGAAACTATAAAACTCCTAGAGGAAAACATAGGCAAAACACTCTCCGACATAAAGCAAAGCAGGATCCTCTATGACCCACCTCCCAGAATATTGGAAATAAAAGCAAAAATAAACAAATGGGACCTAATTAAAATGAAAAGCTTCTGCACAACAAAGGAAACTATAAGCAAGGTGAAAAGGCAGCCTCCAGAATGGGAGAAAATAATAGCAAATTAAGCAACGGACAAACAATTAATCTCAAAAATATACAAGCAACTCCTGTAGCTCAATTCCAGAAAAATAAACGACCCAATCAAAAAGTGGGCCAAAGACCTAAACAGACATTTCTCCAAAGAAGATATAAAAATGGCTAACAAACACATGGAAAGATGCTCATCATCACTCATTATCAGAGAAATGCAAATCAAAACCACAATGAGGTCACTTTACACCAGTCAGAATGGCTGCCATCCAAAAGTCTACAAGCAATAAGTGCTGGAGAGGATGTGGAGAAAAGGGAACCCTCTTACACTGTTGGTGGGAATGCAAACTAGTACAGCCACTATGGAGAACAGTGTGGAGATTCCTTAAAAAACTGGAAATAGAACTGCCATATGACCCAGCAATCCCACTGCTAGGCATAACACACCAAGGAAACCAGAATTGAAAGAGCCACGTGTACCCCAATGTTCATCGCTGCATTGTTTACAATAGCCAGGACATGGAAGTAACCTAGATGTCCATCAACAGACGAATGGATAAGAAAGCTGTGGTACATACACACAATGGAATTTTACTCAGCCATTAAAAAGAATTCATTTGAATCAGTTCTACTGAGGTGGACAAAACTGGAGGCTATTATACAGAGTGAAGTAAGCCAGAAGGAGAAACAAAAATACAGAATACTAACGCATATATATGGAATTTAGAAGGATGGTAACAAGAACCCTGTATGCGAGACAGCAAAAGACATGCAGATGTATAGAACAGTCTTTTGGACTCTATGGGAGAGGACAAGGGTGGGATAATATGGGAGAATGGCATTGAAACATGTTAATCATCATATGTAAAATCAATCGTCAGCCCAGGTTTGATGCTCAGGGGTGGTACACCAGGGTGACCCAGAGAGAAGGAATTGGGAGGGAGGTGGGAGGGGAGTTCTGGAAGGGGAACACTTGTATACCCATGGCAGATTCATGTCAATGTATGGCAAAACCAACATGATAATGTAAAGAAAATTAAAATATATAAATAAATAAAATGCTGCAGCTGCTATGGATAACAGCATGGAGGTTGCGGAAAAAAGCTAAAAACTGAGTTATCTTATAATCCAACAATCCTACGTCTAAGTGTATATCCAATGGAAGTAAAAGAAGTGTCTCAGAGATACTTGTATACTCACATTAACAGCACTAGTATTCACAAGAGTCAATTGGCAATGATCGCACCTCGGGTAAACCTCATTGGCTATGATACTGCCACTGCGCAAAGCTTCTTCACAAGAGTCAAGAAGTGGAAGCAACCCAATTGTCCATCAATGAATGAATGGATAAACAAAGTGTAGAATATACATACAATGGAATGTTATACAGCCGAAGAAAATTCTTGGACTTTCTTGGTGGTCCAGTGGGTAAGACTCCATGCCCCCAATGCAGGGGGCCCGGATTCAGTCTCTAGTCAGGAAACTGATCCTGCTTGCCACAATTAAAAGATCCCCACACGGTGCAACTAAGATCCAGCACAGCCAAATAAAAATGAAAACAAAATTTTTAATTTTAAAAAAAGGAAGAAAATTCTGACTCGCATTATAACATGGATGAACATTGAGGACGTTATGCTAAGTAAAATAAGCCAGTGAGAGAAAAGACTGATACTGTATGATTCCACTTTATATGAGGTACCCAAATGTAGTCAAATTCATAGATACAGGAAGTAGATAGTAGCTACCAGTAGCTGGAGGAAGGGAGAAAGTGGAGTTGTTTAAGGGTTACAGCTTCAGATTTACAAGATGAAAAGTTCTGGAGATCTGCTGCTCATCAAACATGAATGAGGAGGAACTAAGATGGCAGAGGAATAGGACGGGGAGACCACTCTCTCCCCAATAAATACACCAAAAGAACTTTTAGAGGCCAAGAAAACCCCATAAAACAGGATCTGAATGCTGGCAGAGGACATCGGGCATCTGGAGGGGCGGCCCATTGCCGACAAGAGGAGGTAGGACAAAAGAAAAAAAAAAAAGTAAAGGGAGAGACAAAGAGTTGGGGACGGGGATCCGTCCTGGAAGGGGAGTCTGGAATAAAGAGGAAAAAAAGAGGAGAAAGGTTTCCAAATACCAGGGAGCATTCTCTCTGGCGGATCTGCGGTGAATCTTGGAGAGCATGATAGCCGGGAGTAAAAGCAGATTAATAGTTAAGCCCTGCAAGGTATGTCACTGGCTGCAAGGCACAGCGGAGGGGCGGCACGGGCGCCCCATCCCCCACTAGCCAAAGTGGACTGCTCAGGGAGGGGCGGGCTGCGCGCTCAGGGATCGGAGCAGCCCGAGGGACCTAACCCCCCAGCAAGAGCCCCGCCACCCAGGCTCGCGAACAGAACAAAGGGCGGTGCAGAGTCGGCAGAGAGGTGGCTGGCCGGGTGGAGCTGGGCGGCTGCAGGCTGCGGACCTGCCCAGCCCCCGCCGGAGAGCAGCAGGCATAACCCAGCCCCGGCGAGACTTCTGCGGCCAAATTGCGAGCAGAGCTAGGTGCTAACCAAGACTTCTGGGGATTCTGGATGGATCGGCGCTCTACACACCTAAGAAGGCGTGCTCAGCTGCACACCGAGAACCAAGCGGCTGGGCCGGGGGAGGGGAGGAGCCACACTCCCCAACTGTGCCGGGCGGACGACAGAGAACCTGAGCAGAGGGGGAGGGGG
>ML663566.1:8946574-9113532 GCA_007570785.1 Antilocapra americana | reverse complement strand
GCCAATATCACTGATGAACTTAGATGCAAAAATCCTTAACAGAATTCTAGTAAATAGAATCCAACAACACATCAAAAAAATCATACATCATGATCAAGTAGGCTTTATCCCAGGGATGCAAGGTTTCTTCAATATTCGTAAATCGATCAATGTAATACACCACATTAACAAATTGAAAAGTAAAAATCACATGATTATCTCAATAGATGCAGAGAAAGCCTTTGACAAAATTCAACATCCATTTATGATAAAAACCCTCCAAAAAGCAGGAATAGAAGGAACATACCTCAACATAATAAAAGCTATATATGACAAACCCACAGCAAACATTATCCTCAATGGTGAAAAGCTGGAAGCATTCCCCCTGAAATCAGGAACAAGACAAGGGTGCCCACTCTCACCACTACTTTTCAACATAGTCTTGGAAGTCTTGGCCACAGCAATCAGAGCAGATAAAGAAATCAAAGGAAACCAGATTGGAAAAGAAGTAAAACTCTCTCTGTTTGCAGATGACATGATCCTCTATATTGAAAACCCTAAAGACTCTACCAGAAAATTACTAGAGCTAATCAGTGAATATAGCAAAGTTTCAGGACACAAAATCAACACACAGAAATCCCTGGCATTCCTATACACTAACAGTGAGAAATCAGAAAGGGAAATTAAGGAAACAATTCCATTCACCATCAAAACAAAAAGAATAAAATACTTAGGAGTATTTCTACCTAAAGAAACAAAAGACTTGTATATAGAAAACTATAAAACACTGATGAAAGAAATCAAAGAGGACACAAACAGATGGAGAAATGTGCTGTGTTCGTGGATTGGAAGAATCAATATAGTGAAAATGAGTATACTACCCAAAGCAATCTATAGATTCAATGCAATTCCTAGCAAGCTACCAGAGGTCTTTTTCAAAGAATTAGAACAAATAATTTCTCAATTTGTATGGAAATACAAAAAACCTCGTATAGCCAAAGCAATCTTGAGAAAGAAGAATGGAATTGGAGGAATCAACCTACCTGACTTTAGGCTATACTACAAATCCACAGTCATTAAGACAGTATGGTACTGGCACAAAGACAGAAATATAGATCAATGGAACAGAATAGAAAGCCCAGAGATAAATCCACACATCTATGGACACCTTATCTTTGACAAAGGAGGCAAGAATATACAATGGAGAAAAGACAACCTCTTCAACAAGTGGTGCTGGGAAAACTGGACAGCCACTTGCAAAAGAATGAAACTAGATCACTTTCTAACACCATACACAAAGATAAACTCAAAATGGATCAAAGATCTAAGCATATGACTAGAAACTATAAAACTCCTGGAGGATAACATAGGCAAAACCCTCTCTGACATAAACCAAAGCGGGATCCTACATGACCCACCTCCCAGAATATTGGAAATAAAAACACGAATAAACAAATGGGACCTAATTAAAATGAAAAGCTTTTGCACAACAAAGGAAACTATAAGCAAGGTGAAAAGGCAGCCTTCCGAATGGGAGAAAATAATAGCCAATGAAGCAACGGACAAACAATTACTCTCAAAAATATACAAGCAATTCCTGCAGCTCCATTCTAGAAAAATAAATGACCCAATCAAAAAGTGGGCCAAAGACCTAAACAGACATTTCTCCAAAGAAGATATAAAAATGGCTAACAAACACATGAAAAGATGTTCAACATCACTCATTATCAGAGAAATGCAAGTCAAAACCACAATGAGGTATCACTTTACACCAGTCAGAATGGCTGTAATCCAAAAATTCACAAGCAATAAATGCTGGAGAGGATGTGGAGAAAAGGGAACTCTCTTACACTGTTGGTGGGATTGCAGACTAGTACAGCCACTATGGAAAACAGTGTGGAGGTTCCTTAAAAAGTGCAAATAGTCCTGCCATATGACCCCGCAATCCCACTGCTGGGCATATACACCGAGGAAACCAGAATTGAAAGAGCCACGTGTACCCCATTGTTCATCGCTGCATTGTTTACAATAGCCAGGACATGGAAGCAACCTAGATGCCCATCAACTGACGAATGGATAAGAAAGCTGTGGTACATATACACAATGGAATATTACTCAGCATTAAAAAAAAATTCATTTGAAGCAGTTCTACTCAGATGGAGGGAACTGGAGCCCATTATCCAGAGTGAAGTAAGCCAGAAGCAAAAACAATAATACAGTATATTAACACATATATATATGGAATTTAGAAAGACGGTAACGAGAACCCAACATGCGAGACAGCAAAAAGAACGCAGATGTATAGAATAGACTCGTGGACTCTGTGGATGAGGGCAAGGGTGGGATGATATGGAAGAATGGCATTGAAACATGTTAATTATCATATGTGTAATCAATCGCCAGCCCAGGATTGATGCTTGGGGCTGGTGCAGCGAGATTTCCCGGGGGGAGGGAGGAGAGAGGGAGGAGGGAGGGGGGTTCTGGAGGGGGAGCATATGTAAACCCATGGTGATATCATGGCATTGTATGGCAAAAACAATAAAAGGGGGGAAAAAAACATGAATATACTCAGCACTACTGAACTACACACTTAAAAATGGTTAAGACTGTGAGTTTCATGTAGTGTTTTTTTCACGATAAAATACAGTGATAGATGATAGTTAGTACATGGTCAGTTACTCAATCATGTCTGATTTTTTTTTAACCCCATGGACTGTAGCCCGCCAGGCTCCTCTGTCCATGGGATTCTTTTAGCAAGAATACTGGAGTGGGTTGCCATTTGTTCCTCCTCAGGAGCTTCCTGACCCAGGGATCGAACCCGAATCTCCTGCATCACCTGCGTCGGCAGGCAGATTCTTTAACCTCTATGTCACCTGGAAAGCTCAGATAGATAGACGGATAAAAGCAAATAGGTGCCTGTCATATGAAATAAGCAACTGCACTGCACTTTGGATAAAATAAAATAAAAACTCATTCATACACAAACCTGCACACAAATATTCATAGCAACTTTATAATAGCAAGAAATCAGAAACAATCAAACGTGGGCAAGTTGTTAAACTACAGTACATCCACATCATGGAATAAGAATACTACTATTTAAAAAAAAAATATCAACATGTACAAGTTGAATAGATTGTACTAGTGGTTTCCAGGGAAAGGGAGAAGGAGAAAGAGAGGTTGTGGCCATAAAAAAATTGCATGAGAAGTCCTTGCAGTGATGAAAGTATCCTTTATCTTGACTACAGTGGTGTTCACAAAAATTTAAACGTGATAAATCACATGACCCTTTATGTAACACTGGTGACATCTGAGTAGATCAGTTGATTATATGTGATATTGTGCCACAATTATACAGGGTGTATGCAATAGAAATACTGAAGGAAACTAGACAAAAGCATATGTATCTCTCTGTATTATTTCTTACAACACATGTCCATCTACAACCATCTCCAAATAAAAACATTTTTAAAATGTAAAAATAAAATAAAATAAATCATTTTACTTGCCATCAAAAATTACATCACAAGTGAATTTTATTCAGTATAAAATATTTAATGAATCCTTATTTTTATGCATATGGAGAATATTTTCATAACTATCAAATGTATCACTTATGTTCAAACAACAGAAGATCCACTGGAAAAGTCTTAATATACTTCCTAAATCAGAGGGACCTAACTCTGTGAATTTTGTTTGTTTTTCTCTGTAGGACAGATCCTAGTGTTTCTAGAATTGCCAGGGGTTATATAGATTTTATAGCTTCTCCATATAAACTGGCTCTTAGTTGTACCTTTTACAAATCAGAGGAAACAAAATTTACTTTTTTTACTAAGTATATAACACATGAAACATTTAAGGCTTTTAATATTTTTGTCAAAGCCTACAAGTGTTCTATGTCTTGCAGACGTATTCTAAATGATCAATGATAGTAATAACCTGTGTCTTTTAAATAGTATCCTATGCTTCAAACATAGCTAGCTATTCAGTTTCTTAAGCTTTCACACTTCATTCATTTCTCCAAAATTTTTTTTTGTTTTTAGTTATATTTGAAATTACCCTGAAATTTCTGAGCAGTGAATCTGGAAATCAAGTCACATTTTATGCTTCGACAGACATGCATTCAATTTCACTAGGCTATTTTAGGTAGTATTATTTATATATTAAGTAGTATATTTTTTAGCATATGTTTCTGTCTATACACATTATTGGAAAGTATTTCTTCCGTGGGCCTTTCCAACCCATACTACATTTTTGTAGGTATCATCTGCTTTGATGAAAGTGGCAGTCTATTTTAACGTATTAAACTCTACTACCAGAAGACTTAACATTAACTCTCAAATATCTATTTGAACCAAATTGTTGAGCATCATGTTCCAGATCTCAATTGCTTTCTATTTTTTATTGCTTCACATATAAATATATATATAATTATATATAATATATTAATATTAATCCTATATATTAAATAATACAATTGGTATTTATTATATTATATGTAAAATAATATTACATACTTTAATATAATATAATGTATATAATATAATATAATATATAATTTCAGTTCAGTTCAGTTGCGCAGTCATATCTGACTCTTTCCGACCCCATGAATTGTAGCACACCAGGCTTCCCTGTCCGTCACCAACTCCCAGAGCCTACCCAAACTCCTGTCCATTGAGTCGGTGATGCCATCCAACCATCTCATCTGTCATCCCCTTCTCCTCCTGCCTTCAATCTTTCCCAGCGTGAGGGTCTTTTCAAATGAGTCAGCTCTTCTCATCAGGTGGTCAAAGTACTAGAGTTTCAACTTCAACATCAGTCCTTCCAATGAACACACAGGACTGATCTCCTTTAGGATGGACTGGTTGGATCTCCTTGCAGTCCAAGATACTCTCAAGAGTTTCCTCCAACACTACAGCTCACAAGCATCAATTCTTTGGCACTCAGCTTTCTTTATAGTCCAACTCTCGCATCCATACGTGACTACTGGAAAAACAATAGCCTTGATTAGATGGACCTTTGTTGGCAAAGTAATGTCTCTGCTTTTCAATATGCTGTCTAGGTTGGTCATAACTTTCCTTCCAAGGAGTAAGCATCTTTTAATTTCATGGCTGCAGTAACCATCTGCAGTGATTTTGGAGCCCCCAAAAATAAAGTTTCTCACTGTTTCCACTGTTTACCCATCTATTTGTCATGAAGTGATGGTACTGGATGCCATGATCTTAGTTTTCTGAATGTTGAGTTTTAAGCCAACTTTTTCACTCTCTTCTTCCACTTTCATAAAGAGGCTCTTTAGCTCTTCTTCACTTTCTGCCATAAGGTTGGTGGTGTCATCTGCATATCTGTTACTGATATTTGTCCTAGCAATCTTGATTCCATCTTGTGCTTCTTCCAACCCAGATTTTCTCATGATGTACTCTGCATAGAAGTTAAATAAGCAGGGTGACAATATACGCCTTGACATGCTTCTTTTCCTATGTGGAACCAGTCTGTTGTTCCATATACAGTTCTAACTGTTGCTTCCTGACCTGCATGCAGATTTCTCAAGAGGCAGGTCAGGTGATCTGGTACTCCCATCTCTTTCAGGATTTTCCAGCTTATTGTGATCTACACAGTCAAAAGCTTTGGCATGGTCAATAAAGCAGAAATAGATGTTTTTCTGGAAATCTCTTGCTTTTTCGATGATCCAGCAGATGTTGGCAATCTGGTCTCTGGTTCCTCTGCCTTTTCTAAAACCAGCTTGAACATCTGGAAGTTCACGCTTCACATATTGCTGAAGCCTGGCTTGGAGAATTTTGAGCATCACTTTGCTAGCATGTGAGATGAGTGCATATGTGCCGTAGTTTGAGCATTCTTCGGCATTGCCTTTCTTTGGGATTGGATATTCAGGGTTTATTTCCTTTCGGATGGACTGATTTGATCTTCCTGCAGTCCAAGGGACTCTGAAGAGTCTTCTCTACTACTACAGTTTGAAACCAACTATCACAGATCTACATAACTACTGGAAAAACCATAGTTTTGAATGTAAGGGCCCTTTTTTGGCAAAGTGATATCTCTGCTTTTTAATATGGTGTCTAGCTTTCCTTCCAAGGACCAAGCATCTTCCAATTTCATAGCTTCAGTCACTGTCTGCACTTTTTTGGAGCCTCCAAAGGAAAGTCTGTTATAGCTTCTACTTTTTTCCCTTCTATTTGCCTTGGAGTGATGGAACTGGATGTCATAATCTTAGTTTTTTAATGGTGATTTTCAAGCCAGATTTTTACTCTCTTCTTTCACCCTCATCAAGAGGCTCTTTAGTTATTCTTCATTTTCTGACATTAGAATGGAATTATTTGCATATCTGAGGTTGTTGATATTTCTCCCCACAATCTTGATTCCAATTTGTGATTCATTCAGCCAAGCATTTCATATGACTTACTCTGTATAGGTGTTAAATATGCAGGGTGACAATATACAGCCTTTCTGTACACCTTTCCCAATTTGGAATCAGTCAGTTTGTCCACGTTTCATTCTAACTGTTGTTTTTTGAGCCACATGAAGGTTTGTCAGGAGGCAGGTCAGGTGATCAGTTATTCCCATCACTTTAAGAATTTTCTTCAGTTCGTTGTGATCTACACAGTCAAAGGGCTTTCTCGTAGCCAAAGATAAAGAAGTAGATTTTGTTCTAGAATTCCCTTGCTTTCTTTATGATCCAGTGAATGTTGTCAATATGATTTCTGGTTCCTCAGCCTTTTCTAAACCCAGGTCTTACATCTGTAAGTTCTTGATTCAAGTACTGTTGAAGCCTAGCTTAGGATTTTGAGCATAATCCTACTAGAATTGAAAGTGAGTGCAACTGTCCAGTAGCTTGAACATTCTTTAGCACTGCCCTTCTTTGGAACTGGGATGAAAACTGGCCTTTTCCAGTCTTGTGTCCACTGTTGGATTTTCCCAGATTGCTGACCTATTGGGTACAGCACTTTAATGGCATCATCGTTTAGGACTTTAAACAGCATAGGTGGAATTTCATCATGTCTACTAGCTTTGTTTCTAGTAACGCTTCCTAAGGTCAATTGACTTCACAATCCAGGTTTGGCTCTATGTGAGTGACCACACCACTGTGGTTAATTGGGTCATTAAGTTTTTGTACTGTTCCTCTGTATATTCTTGCCAATTCTTCTTCATCTCTTCTGCTTCTGTTAAGTCCTTATCTTTTTTTATCCTTTATTGTGCCCATCCTTGCTCCCTTGATATCTCCAGTTTTCTTAAAGAGATCTCTAGTCTTTCCTATTATTTTGTTTTCTTCTGTTTCTTTGCATTGCTAATTTAAGAAGGCCTTCTCTCTCCTTGCTATTCTCTGAAATTCTGTATTCAGTTGGGTATATCTTTCCCTGTTCCCTTGCCTTTTGCATCTGCCCTTTCCTCAGCTATTTGTAAAGCCTCCTCAGACAATGATTCCCTTGAATCTATTATTTACCTCCAATGTATAATCATAAGGGATTTGATTTAGGTCATAGCTGGATGGTCTAGTGGTTTTCCCTACTTTCTTCAATTTAAGCCTGAATTTTTCAATAAGGAGCTCAGGATCTGAGCCATAATCACCCCCAGGTCTTGTTTTTGCTAACTATATAGAGTTTTCCTGTCTTTGGCCGCAAAGAATATAATCAACCTGATTGTGGTACTGACCATCTGGTGATGCCCATGTGTAGAATTGTCTCTTGGGTTGCTGGAAAAAGGTGTTTGCTATGATCAGTGAGCTCTCTTGACAAAACATTGTTAGCTTTTGCCCTGCTTCATTTTTCACTCCAAGGCCAAACTTACCTATTATTTTGGGTATTTCTTGACTTTTACTTTTGCTTTCAATCCCCTCTGGTGTACACACATCTTTTTGGTGTTAGTGTTGTAATGTATTGTAGGCCTTCAGAGAACTGGCAAACTTCAGCTTCTTCATAATCAATGGTTGGGGCTTAGATTTGGATTACTACGATGATGTTGAGTGGCTTGCCATGGAAATGAATGGAGATCATTTTGTCATTTTTCAAGGTTGCACTGCATTTTGGACTCTTTTGTTGACTATGAGGGCTACTCTATTTCTCCTAAGGGATTCTTGTAGACAGTAGTACATATAATGTTCACTGAATTAAATTTCCACCTTCTTGTCCATTTTAGTTCACTGATTCCTAGGATATCATTGTTCATTCCTGCCATGCCCTGCTAGACCACATCCTATTTACCTTACATTCATGGACCTTACATTCCAGGTTCCTATACAATATTGTTCTTTGTAGCATCAGACTTTATTTTTACCACCAGTGAAAAAAGTGAAAGTCTTAGTTATTCAGTTAGGTCTGACTCTTTGCAACACCGTGGACTGCAGCTCACCAGGCTCCTGTGTCCATGGAATTCTCCAGGCAAGAATACTGGAATGGTTTGCATTCCCTTCTCCAGGGAATCTTCCAGATCCAGAGCTTGAACCCAGGTTTCCCACATTGCAGGCAGATTCTTTATTTTCTGAGCCACCAGGACACATTTCTGAGTGTCACTTCTCCTTCGGCCCAGTTGCTTTATTCTTTCTAGAGCTATGAGCAATTGTCCTCTGATTTCCCCAGTAGCATATTTGACACCTTCCAACCTTGGGCAGGGGGTAATCTTCTAGTGTCATATCTTTTTGCCTTTTCATACTGTTTATGGTGTTCTCTTGGCAAGAATATTGGAGTGGGTTGTCATTCCCTCCTCCAGCGAACCACATTTTGCCAGAACTCTCTACTATGACCAGTCCATTTTGCATAGCCCTGCATGGCATGGCTCATAATTTCATTGGGTTATGCAGCCTCTTCACCATGACAAGGCTATGCTCTATGAAGGGGATACTGTGAAATGGGCAGTACTATAATGACTTTTGTTTCACTTTTTCTGTAGCTATTATTTTGTCCTTAATTTTTGCTTCATCTTTACTGTGATGGCAGTAGTTTTATAGGTAGAGATAGATAACTTGCTAACAAAGAAGGACATTGCCATCATCAGCAAGATTTAGTATATGTTGTAGAATGTTGGGATATGCTCACTTATTTATTGAATGCTAAGTTGCTTCAGTCGTGTCCAACTCTGTGCAACCCCATGGACTGCAGCCCACCAGGGTCCTCTGTCCATGGGATTGTCCAGGCAAGAACACTGGAATGGGTTGCTATTTCCTTCTCCAAGGCATGAAAGTAAAAAGTCAAGGTGAAGTTGCTCAGTCATGTCCAACTTTTAGCGACACATGGACTGCAGCCCACCAGGGTCCTCCATCTATGGGACTGTCCAGGCAAGAGTACTGGAGTGGGGTGCCATTACCTTCTCTGATTTATTGAATATATATATATATATATATATATAATATTATAGATATATTTTGTACATGAAATAAAATATATAATTATATAAACATGCATGTGCTTGCCTATAATCATATACTTATGTGATGTGCATGTTTTATATAGAAACATATATATACATATGTATTCATTCATACTTTGTTGTTCAGTTGTGCTTGACTCTTTGTGACCCTTTGGACACTAGTCCCTCAGACTTCTCTGAAAATGGAAGTTTCTAGGCAAGAATAATAGAGGGTGTTGCCATTTCCTTCTCCAGGGGATCTTCCCGACCCAGGAATTGAACCCACACCTCCTGTGTCTCTTGCATTGCAGGCCGGTTCTTTACTCACTGAGCCATTGAAGAAGCCCTTACATGTACAAATATATACATAGAAAGCACAATAAAAATGGAAAGAGAGAAAGACAGAGAAATGTATTGACCATCTCTTACTTGCCAGGATCTATGTTAAGGCTTACAAAAGAATATATATATTGCCTACTATACACACATATATATATATAAAATATGTGTGTATATATATATATAGTGTGTGTGTATAACTGACTCTGTTGTGCACTTAAAACTAACAAAACATTGTAAATTAACTATAATTCAAATAAAAAAATTGAAAATAGATATGAGTGTGTACACATTAAAATAGTTTTTCAATTAAAAGAAGAAAGCTAAAAAGCAACCTACTTAGATTCAATAGAGTTGTCATGCTCTGAACACTACTCTATAGTGTTTGAATGTTGATTTATTTTAATGCTTCATATTTACTTTTATATTTATCTCTAATAATTAATTATATCCATATATTATGTATATTATAATGTTTGTATCTTATTGTGCCTAAATTGATTTCTGGGATCACTTTAAAATTGCATACCAAATTACTTCCCTATCCAATATATTTGATTATTTGTTTGATAAAAAAGGAACAAGTAGAGGAATACTATACAATTAAGGAATACTATTATTGTCTATTGTTGAGACAGAGTAAAATAATAATGACAACGGTAATGATGAAGATAATGATAAAAACTTTAAACAGGTTCTCTTTGAAGAAATTAATTGAATCGACTCTGTTTATCTTGAGAAGAGATCTACTGAGCACCTTTGTGCAGGAGCACATAAGAATAGCTTATTGCCTTCCTGATTGTTCATTTCCTCTTCAAATAGGCAGGAAATTGCTATCAATATAGAACTCAGTCTTAGAAGATAATTTTAATCACCCATCACACATATAGTTTGTAAATTACCCTGAAGTACAATTCCACAGTACATAAGAATTTAATAGAACTCACAAAGGCAGGTCCTTAGTGTCAGCTAAAATACAATACATTTGGATGAAATTACTTTCTAAGCCAGAGCTGAGGAAAGGGTAAGTAATTTCTTACAATTATTATTGACTACTCTGATGGTAGCATGATGTTAAAAAGAAATTTATTACTCAATTTTAGGTTTCTGAATTTTCAGTTTATAGGCTAACACCATGCCTGTATCTATTTTCTATTACGCTGGGAGATGAAAGAGACTGTATGTTCTCAGAGTCATTAAACAGTAGTTTAGATTTGTTGTTAATTCAGGCTTGATATATTACAATACTATACTAAGAAAGACAATTTATTTAGAATGTTTATTGCATTTTTCTGTCTTGTTTTTAATTTTGGGGGACTATGATTTTTTCTATTATTCATCTGATTTAATTATGTAGTTCTCATGTTGATTAAGTGATTACTATAATGCCACAAATAACTAGATATTCCAGTCTCTCATACAGAATTTTGAAATTTTCAGTTTGAAGATTGAACAGTGATCTATAAATGTGTTAGTTTATTATGAGCTATCTTTTACAAATATAGCTTTTATTTGCAAGGTATGCGATAAAATGTAATAATGACCAGCAATAATACTAAGAAACAAATAGATGAGTAGCTTTTGTTTATCGTTTATAATGTGTGAGGCACTGCTATAGTTTTTCATAAGCATTTTACTCATTTTGTAGAAAAGGAATCTCAGGCTTGTCTGAGGTCACATAACTAGATTTAATGAGGCCAAGATCCAAAAATGATCTGTCAACTTGATAAATATTACTCAATATATAGTTGTTTAGCATTGAATAAGATATGATATAGCTATTGCTCAAAATAGTGCTTTTAATTTATGTTTCATTTATGTTTTCCTAGATATTTCTTTATTTCACTCACAAGAACTTATTTTGGTTAACTATATAGATTGGTTATCTGTAGCTGTTATGAAATACTATCATAAACTTAGTGGCTTAAAATAATGCAAATGTACTAACATTTTCTTTCATATTTATCTTATAGTTTAGTAGGACAAAAATCTTAAATGGTCTTCACTGGGCTACAATCTAAGGCTTCCTTTGAAAGGCTTTAGGAGAGAGTCTATTCCCTTGATTTTTACAGCTTTTAGAGGCTGACTGTAATCCTTAACTTGTGGTCACTTCTTCTGTCTACAAGCCAGCAATTAAGACAGTTGGATCTCTGCTTCCTGTGCTTCCATTGCCCCATCTTCGCTGACTTTGGCTCTCCTGCTTCCACTTTGTTAAGATCATATAATTACACTGAACTCATCTGAATTACTCAGTACAATCTCCCTGTTTCAAAATTCTTAATTTATCTGCAAAGTCCTTCACTGTTAGAGTAAGAGGGCAACGAGTGATAGTATTGCAATATGTCAACTAAAAGTACATAATGGAGTTGATATACTTTCTAAATGTTCAAAGATCACATTTAAAAATGTGAGTCATACAAATAAATCATAGTAAATATATTCTTTTCAAAAAAATCATAGAAAAAATAACTTTATTCTGTTGAATTTAAGTTTGTCCTTTTAGAATGTAGCAATAAAATTCTCTTCTGAAGAAAAAAATTAAGGTTTTGAGAATTACCACAACAGGTGTCAAATTCCCCAAAGAACACAGAACCAATGATTCAAGAAAGAATGTGAGGAGAGGTAATTGTTGAAGGATTATCTAGTGTGAAAAGCACAAAAGAAGCCCTCATTTTATGTTCTGTGTCCATCTCTATTCAGAGAAATTAGATTACTGAAGATTTTTATGATTTTTGGTAATAAGTATGTATCTATTGAGGGGAAGGGTGCATATAGCTAATCTGCACACATAGAGCCTATAATAAAGTCTGATAGGTAAGGGTGTCATATAATCATAGTTATTACACTTCTCATTGTGAATGGTTAAACTTGAATTCTGGTTTATAGATCAATTACTTCTGAGGCTTTTGTATGAAGTTATGCATAGGGATTATAGTCATTCTCAGTGTATTTTGAAATTAACTTTTTTAAGCCTACAACCTTTAAAGCTAGACTTGACGAATTTGTGAGTTCATGATGTTAACACTTGGAATGTTAGCTAGGAGATGACTTCTTCTAACATCATACTTATATTACCAGATACATTTTAATAAAAAATACATACCCTTTACTTTAATAATCATAACAAATAATGAAATTCTGTTCATATTTATTCTAGACAATCTCTCTGATCTTCTTTTTGTTGTTATAGTTCAAAAGTCTATGCTGTCAAGAGTTGATGTTCAGAGTTGAGGAAGGAGAATGAAGGAAACAAACTTTATTTTCTTAAACTTTATTTATTTCTTTAAACTTCATATTTTGTTTCAATTGTTTCAGCTTTTTAGACCCAGTTCTTCCTGTTAATAATATAAGTATTTTTATAATCTCTCCATATTACAACTAGCTTTACAATTAGTATTATTCTAGACTATAAATTTCATGGTATAGGTATTATGTCTGTATTTTGTGCACCATTGTGTGTTTACAAGTGAATAGTAACTGTTCAATTAGTAAGTGCTAAATAATTGTATATACATATATATTATTCATATATATATAAAATATGCTATGTACATGTAATTAGATGTATATTTTATTTTATATTTTATTTGATATATATTAGATAATATATATAGGCTTACCTGGTGGCACAGTGGTAAAGAATCTTCCTTCAATTCAGGCGACCCGGGTTCAATGTCTGGGTTGCAAAGATCCCCTGAAGGAAGACATGGCAACCCACTCCAATACTCTTGACTGGAGAATTCCACTGACAGAGGAGCCTGGCAGGCTATCATCCATAGTGTTGGAGAGAGTTGGACACGACTGAAGTGACTCAGCAGCAGCAGCAGCAGATAATACATATATATATGTATATATACATATACATATATATATATATTTATATACACACACACAGAAAGTTAATATTCAATGCCAATTTATTATTTACTAATTCATATATTAATAATCCATTATCCATTCATTTATATATATATGCATATATAATACATACAGATAAAAATGATTAAAAGAGAGTGTTTTCAATTGCAGACAATTTCTCAGGGAAAGTCAGCCTTTGGAACAGAAAGGACTTGCCGTGAATTCGTTTGCAAGTTCAGATCAATATCTTATTCTCTGCATCTGTTCAAAAATCCACCTACATCTTCAATTTTATTTTCCACATTAATTTAAGGCATTTATATTGATTTTAGAAGCTTTAGGGTTACATGTAAATGTAAAGGTATGTATATTGATTTGAAGGTCCTCAGTTCACTGACAGCAATATTTTTTGCACTTATCAAAATAAGAAATGGATTTCTTTTTAAGTTTCTACTATGTGTCCTTGAAATAAAAGACTTCAAAATGTTTAGCTATCCACATTACTGATCAGTTCCACTTTTTTTATTAGGATAATTTTATGAAGTGCATTTTGCAGCTTATTCTTAAGAATGCTGGCATTTTTGTGCAATTTATTTGGCAACAAAGATTTCAACTTTATTATCACCTGTATACTGATCCTTTAGGGTGCATCTCAAGTGGAAGTCAGAACACACAGCAGTAATAAAACAAAATAGACATTAAATTGTTATAGTTTAGCTGCATTTATCCCCCCCCCCAAAAAAAACTTAGTGGTGAAAGATGCTCACGTGGTATAAGGGGTACTTGCATGTACCTGATTTCCATTCCCATCTTATATAATGAACTCTAGATCTGCTTGTATCTTTGCTTCTTGGATATATTCTTCATATCTCAAGTAAAGAGTTTCCTGAAGTTTAGATGTTTTAATATCTTATAACTAAGCCTGATGCCTTGCCAGAATCCTGCCTACAAGTTGTCAATAACACTGGACATTGATAGTATTCAGATATCATAGGTACAAGAAAACCACTGAACTCCATTTATTATGTTATCCTCAGGGATAGCGCTATTACAAAGTGATGTAATCTAATGTTCTCTTTAAAATGTGTGTGTTTCGTATGTTTATTTGTTAAATGCAATTATCAGCTTAATACGAAATCTATTCAGTGCAAGTAACATTAATCTTAATATTTTCACAGGTAACTAAAAATATTTTAAAGCAATGGTTAATATATGCTTATAAAGAATTATAAATTAACATTATTATTAAAGTAAATGCCTTTAAGCATTTTTGTAATTTGAAGTTTGATATAAAAATACTTGTCCTAAACTTCCACAGCAAGCTTGACATTCAAGTATTTTATTATTTGCCTAACAAATAGAAACTATTAAGGTACACATTTATTTGTTAAATTATGTTTAATGAACAAATTTTATGGAAACTAAATATGCTAGGAAAATCAGTTATGTTGATAGCATGTAGTAATATATTGCATCCCAGATATGCTCATCAAACTATAATTCTCAAAAGTAATGCAAAACACAACTGACAAAACATGATATAATGACACACTTTCAGTTAATACTTATGAAAAATCATAATGTTTCACTTCTATTAGAATATAATCACAAAGTTTAGGAGTGATGTATTGATATTAAAGGACAGCTCTCCACATTTAGAGAAATAAATAATTTTATAGTAGTTCTAAAATTCCTACAAACATAGGCAATTTGAAAATGGAATAGTAAAGCATTTTAAGGAAACAAAAATGCCAAAGAATTACAAGAGTCTAAAAAAAAAAAATAAAAAACCTAAGGTACTTATACATGCCATTATTTTGAAAACGTTTAGAATACTTGAGCCATTGAAAAAAGACCAAAAAAACTTTCAACATCTCCTTGATCATGAATCAATAAAGCACCAGGAAATCTAGCTTTATTGTGTGCTGCTTCCACTAACAAAAGCAATTTGTAGGCTGTGAATGAGTTGCGGTGCATTGGCTGCCTAAACAAATTGCAGAGGCAATAATCCGAAGTTCACTTTTGAAGATGTCAGTGTTTTTTTCTGAAGTTAAGTGCAATGAAGCCTATTACATTTGTGTCTTATTAACCAGCTTCAAATAAAGCCACAAAGCACTTTGTTCTCACTTAAAGGGAAGCCCTAGAGACATTCTTTTGCTGTGAAAGGATTTGTCTTTGCTACATTGTTTGATAAATTTCCACATACTGCAATGAACGAATAAGGGGAATTTTGGCATGTGCTTAAAAGGAAAGGAAACATTTGTAGAGTGTATTTTTCCCCTAATTAGACAGCAAGAAATGGCTCAAAATATAAATGTTATGGGTCTATTAGCCCCTGAAAGGTTTGGGATTTAGAATGGACAGTTGGAATTAAAGACTAAAATTCTGTAAATCAAATGCAATTTTTAAAATAATGAAATTGCTTCACATTTGGTAAACAGAATTTAAAATATGAATAGGCCTATATAACTGATAATTATTTATAATACAATGTAGAGATAATATCTTTACAATTGTGCCATTTTAAAATAATATTTGATTGAATATTTTTTGAATCAGCAATTAAAGCACTCATTCCTTTGCCCAGAAAACAAGATACCTCATTGCAAGGATTGACTTTGATTTCTAAGAAAACTAATAAAACAAAGTTTAGGGAAAAAAAAAAAAAAACTCATCAGTTGTTTTAGGCTTTATGAATTTTTCAATAAAATTTCTATAGAGATTTCAATAAATAGACATTTCAATAAAGTGCTAAAAGCATCAGAGTAAATTCCAATCTACAGGAGCACATTAATGTATTTAAGAAATTGGTGAACTTCTTAAATAGATCAGAATCATCTGGCAAAAACTTCACTCGGCAGCTTCTTGAACACAACTCAGAGCAAACTGTTCACTTTTTGAGTCACAGAAATTTTTATGGGTTAAATAACTATACTCCTTGTTTAGAGAGCTTGTATATTTTATATATATATATGTATATATATGTATGTATATATATATATATATAATTACATATATATTTAATATAGTACATTATATATTTCATTTCAACCTGTATCTTCAGAGAAGTTATTCAAGTACATCATTCTCTCCTCCTATGCACTATAATGTATCTTCATTGATAATATTTCCAGGGTATTCCAAATTTGGGATCCATGCTTTATTCATTTTTATATTACTAATATTAGCAAATTGGACTGCAAGAAGATAAAACCAGTCAGTCCTAAAGGAAATCAGTCCTGAATATTGAAAGGGCTGATATTCCAATACTTTAGTCACCTGATGCAAAGGACTGACTCATTGGAAAAGACTCCTATGCTGGGAAAGATTGAAGGCAGGAAGAGAAGGATACGACAGAGAATAAGATGGTTGGGTGGCATCATCGATGGCATGATGGACATGAATTTGAGCAAGCTCTGGGAGTTGGTGATGGATAGGGAGGCCTGGCATACTGCACTGCATGGGGTCACAAAGAATCAGATACATCTGAGCAACTGAACTGAACTGAACTGAATGGTAGCAGATATATTTTCATTAATTATACATTGAATGAATAAGTAAATAAATCCATTGAATGAATGACTAAAATTAAAATTTTACTGATCTTTAGGATACAATGTAAAATACCTTAGGAATAATGATGTAGTAATTAGTACATCTACATTTGCTTCCATTAATCCTTTAAACAGCAATAATGACAAAAATCCAACTAGGATCTGGTGTCATAAAAAGTACTATTTGTGTTGAACAAGTTTTTATTTCTGTAGACATTCAATAATACTAACTTAAAAAATACTAACATCCATTCTGTGCTACTCCTATGTTTCAAAAAATGCAAACCACTGACTTAGACAAGCCATTTCATTTAGTAAGTGAAGCTATTTGGGTCCAGAGACTTCAAATCCCTTTCTTTTGCTCACATGGTTAATTAATGTCAGAGCCAGGAACTGGTCCAGTCTTCTAGGATCTAATCTGGTATATTATCTTTTAGAGTCCTCTACTTCCCTACTTGGACCATTCTTCTGAATGAGAGCAAATACAAAAATGAAGAGTGAATGGGACTGGGTGATTTGATTGTCAGAGTTTAGTGAATAACCCAGAGGTTCAAGGTTTTCAGACTAGTCCTGAAAGTTAATTCCCTGAAAGTTAATGACATGTTATTTTCTTGCCTTATAAATAATTAAAATACCAGAATGCAATAGTTAAGAGCTTAGTCACAAAAGTATAATGCAGACATAGTTATAATAAGGGAACACAATTATTACTAAGAAGGCTTAGTGCGGCCAGTGTGTATTAAAAAGCAATACACAATAAAAGTGGTGATGCTGAGTTTTCATTTTTAAGCTTCTTGAGTATTATTAAAGGGGAGAATAAATGATTTCAGATAAGGAAAGAGGAAGAAAATAAATATAACTTTGCAAGTAAGAGAGAATATTTCATAGATCAAATGGCAAAAACAACAAAACAAAAGATTTTGATAGTATTTGCATTCTTTACTGTAAAAAAAAAACTAAATAAAAAGTTATTGAGGTCCTCAACATGTTTACTATTCAAAGAGGAGAATAAATACATGATAATATTTAACATATTATCAAATATTATTATATGGTAATGATCTAAGTGTTTTGTAATTTTTATATCGTTTAATCCTTAAAACAGCCCAATGAGCTTAGCTGTTATTATTGACCGCATTCTTTCTTGAGGAACTTGATGAATATACTTTTAATAAATTGCCCACAGTATCATAGATAATTGTCAACCTTGATAAGTTTCAAAGTGGTTCTTCTGAGCTCAGATTGATACTCCCTGATCATTACACTCCAGTCTCTGAACAACTATGCTATATTCTGTCAAGAGGTAATTCTAGAATAATAGAAACTATAAGGTAAATCAAATAGAAATAAAATAGTAAAAGAACATAAGAAAGAATGTTATTTAAAACTGAGAATAGTGAAAACTTAACTAAATGAGTGGCACTCAAAATTGGCTTAGGAGGTCAATAGACAGAACAGAGAGAGAAAAAAATGCTCCATGAACAAGTACACAGAAAAGTGATTATTTATCTACCGCCTCAGTCCACACTGTAGCCATAATATCTTGCAACAGATTCTTTCCTAGACTTAAATATTTGGATTTTTCATCTGCTAACTTTTCTACACCCTCAAGGTTCAATATCACTATCTATCCATTTATATACTCAGCCCAAATATGGATAATTTATACTATTTTCCAAGTACCTTTTCTAAGTGAATAGGAAACAGAAATCAAGATGTAGTCCTTACCAACACAGAGTATGCAGTACTGTGTGGGATGCAGAAAAATAAAAATTTATCTATAATTTACACCATATTTAGGGCTTCCCTGGTAGTTCAGCTAGTAAAAAATCCACCAGCAATGCAGGAGACCCCAGTTCAATTCCTGGGTAGGGAAGATCCTCTGGAGAAGGGATAGACTACTTAGTCCAGTAATTCTTATGCTTCCCTGGTGGCTCAGTTGGTAAAGAATCCTCTTGTAATATGAGAGACCTGGGTTTATCCCTGGGTTGGGAAGATCCCATGGAGCAGAGAACAGCTACCCACTCCAGTATTCAGGCCTGGAGAATTCCATGGACTGTATAGCCCATGAATTTGCAAAGAGTTGGACATGACTGAGCAATGTGTATGATACAGAGAAGTAAGAATTTAATCTATAATTTGCATGTTATTTGGTAGAAGTAAGCCTGAGAGTAAAGAAAAATCAAACCAAGTCTACTAAGTTTCAGGGAAATATTCCTATAGAAAGAGATGCTGAAGTACTAAAACACAACTGTTGTGTTGTGCTCATTTGAGCAGTTGTGTCCAGCTGTGTGCAGTCTCATGGACTGTAGTCAGCCAGGCTCCTCTCTCCGTAGCAAGAATAATGGAATAGGTTTCCATTTCCTGCCTCAGGGGATCTTCCTGAGCCAGAGATCAAACCCATGTCTCTTGTGTCTCCTGCATTGACAGGTGGATTATTTACCACTAGTGCCACTAGCATGTATATTTTAGGGGTAAGAATTGGAGTAAAACGACATTCTAGGTCAATGAAAAAATATGAATTATGGAGGAGAGAAAGACTATACACCATTCTCTAAACCAAATGTTTTGTCACTCAAAACTTCCCTGTTTGTGAGACAAAAATTTTATAGCACATAGGGTAAAGTTGTACAACTGTTAGTTGGGTCTTTCACCTGCTAATTCTTATTATCTACAATCTCTAATAAGACTTGAGCTCTGTAAAAAACATCAACACATCAACAAGTTCAGGAAAGACTGCCGTAGTTTATTTCAAAACTATTTAAAAACAGGGAAGGCTGTGCAAATGAGGCACTAAAAAGGAACTGTAAGAAAAATAAGGGATTGAAATGAATGGTAATAAATGTACATTGCACCATACACCTATCTAAACAAAGAGGGACAACATTAAAATTTATATGGTTGTATTTCAAGGAAAGAAGAGCCCTTGGTGGACCATGTGGTTGGCATGATATCCCAGTGTAAATTTGTCACCCAGTTAAATGTTGAAATTTGCACATAGAATGTGGCTAAAAAATAAAAGTTCCAATGTAAAGTAAAATAATATTGTGAAAAATACTTTGTTAAAATCTTAGTGTGGTCTCTTCTCACAAAGCTTTCTTCAATTTGCCCAGCTAGAGTAAGATACTAACATTTTTATGCATAAAATTTTTATGCTCCAGTAACATTCTGTACAAATAATGATTATAGTTCTTACCAAATTTTATAACATATCCCACATTTATTTCTTTTTCTAATACACTAGATTTCAAACCCATTTAAATGAAACTTATTAATGAATTAACTGATAAAAAGACCGAGCACATATTTTTGGATCCTGTTCATATGTATATATAATTTGCTTTTATAATTATTATTTTGTGAATGACTAACTTAGAAGAGGAAAACTAGCTCAAACACTTCCTGTAAAATATTTCAGATACAGTATTTATAACTACTGATTAGATATTTGAAGGAAAAATAAGTTAGTGAAACTTCATCTCTGACATCCAGTCTTTTTACTATTTTACTTTAAAAAATAACAACATGTATTTCCTGTGTTTGCTTTTCTACTTGAAATAAAGTATAATATAATAATGTGCTTTCTTGTTAGCTCGGATGGTCAAGAATCTGCCTGCATGCAGGAGACCTGGGTTTGATCCCTAGAATATTCCCAGGGAATATTCCCTGGAAAAGGAATAGCTAGCTACCCACTCCAGTATTCTTGCCTGGAGAATTCCATGGACAGAGAAGCCTGGTGGGCTATATAATACATGTAGTCATATGGATATGTATTTAGAATATTAAAGTATTACATACTAATACATTTTCTGTGATTTTTATTTTGCTACTATTTTATCATATTCCAGTAAAATTATCTAAGGTGGCACATTCTAGTTATATTATAACTTTGCATATGTATCAAGGCATTTTTCTAGAGAAAGTTGCTCAACAAAGATGTACCGAGGTCCTTTGATTGAGAGTCTCAAGATTCTAGGAATATAAACTAGACAGACAAAGCTGCACTATACACAATGCATATTCTAGTTCAAAATTTTATCAGTAATTGAGCTCTTGTTCACCTTCTAATCAACCCTTGGACATTCTACTTTGCAATATTTGGACTAAGATTTTTCAAACCAAATGCTTTTTTCCCATCATCTGACCTCTTTTATTTTTTGCCCGATGAACACACTACAGGAAGGTAGAAAGGAAAAAGATGTGTGTACTGTTTTCTTTCTGTTTGACTGCTGTTCCAGTTGATATCACTGTGTCATTGAATCTTTGCCTTGGAAGAAGCCCTTTGATCCATTTGCCAGCTTTGTATAGCACTCACAGCTAGTCTTGTTACACTCTCTCAGGACTATCATTACCATCCAGACAGTGACCCCCTGCTCAGAGCCCGGCTCTGTAGGCTTATAACTCCTCAGGTACTCAGCACCAGGACTTCTTGGTTGACAACCCCCTCCTTGGTTGACAAAAACTCTCCTTTTGAGTGTCTATTCTGTGGTAATCCAAGTATTATTTGTTTTACATGAGTTTTCAGTTTATTTTTCCTTACATCCTCAAATTATGTAACCAATCAATTAAATAGCCTATATTAAATTTTCTCTGTTGTAATATTTCGTGTGGTTTCACTTTTGCTGACTGTGTTCTAATTGGTGTTAGATTCAGTACTTGATATTAGAAATGATCCTGAGGAAAAAAAACCAATGAACATGTGATTATGGATTTGCTTGGTTATGTTTTGTCCTGGAGGCAGTACCCAGTTTTTTTTAACTGAAAAATAGAATATTAATAGATTGTCTTGATAATAAAATTTATTAAATTAATGTTAGAATATTAATAGTAATATGTTTTAGATTCTAATAATAGTCATAAAAGAGATGTGGAATAAAACTCTGTAATAAGTCAAATGAATATAAAAGGACTTTTCAGATATGCATAAAGATGTTAGTTTGCATTGACGAATTGGCTATAAGAGTTTGCTTGATTGACTGAGATTTTAACTTGGTTTTGGCTACATTCTGTGAAGCTGGGAGGTCAATACTTTCTTCCTATAGTACAGGAGGACAGGATTCAAAGCCTTAAGGAGTTAAAAATTTTGTAATTATGTTTAATGTATGTTATGCCTATCCATTCATTCACTCTATTCTCAAATCAAAAGAGTGAGCCCTTCACCAAGGCATTGAGAACTACAATTTTGAGGAGGTTTCCAACATACCAGGAATCTCTGTGGTGTCCTTCCTCTGACAGCCGGATATTGTGGAGGGAGATGCTGTCGTTAAGATGGACTTCAGGATAGCAATAGTATCCAGGATAGCAGCTCAGGATGATGAGGTTAATACCAAAAAGCAATGTTGATATTATTTCCCTAATGGGTAGTTACCACAAATTGGAAAAGATATTTGACAGTGGAAGGTAAAATCACATCTCTGAGAGAATTTAAAAGATTACTGTCAGTATAAACTACTTGAAATTCTGGATTGATGATTACTAACATTTTAAGTTTAGTTCAGTTGTTTGGCCTGTGTGTAAGCAGACAGATCTCAGAAAAAGACTGTATGTGAGTTATTGTTTAGATTTATTTTTACTAGAGGAAATTATACAACTATTGATCAAGGAGATGCTTTATTATATTTTCCAGCATAGAAGATGCACCAGAGGCGTTACTATTGTTGCTTAACAGGTACAACTGTATACCTTCATAGTCTGTTTCAAAGCTCTATTAATTTTTCTTCTTCTGCAATATTCTAGTCTTCTTTTGTCATAATCTTTTGTTAATGATGGCATTAGCAAACCACAAAACAATTCACACAGCTCACCTATATTTATGAAACTTTGCTTATGAAATATAATGTTCAGAAAGTAGCAATGGCCATAAAGGTGTAAGTAGAAAGTAAGAAAAGTGTGAACTAAAGGTTAGAGTTAAATCCCATAAAAATGAGGGTCTTGCCATCTCATTAAAATATATGAATATCCACTGAACTACAGCATATCAATACAACCTATCCAAAGGCACTTTGTATTATCTACTTCAGAAACAATATGTTGTACATTCTTTGTGTAACAAATAAGATTGGCAAGGTTTAGTGAGTGAGGCCGAGGGCAAGAGAAAACTCTTTAGGAAGTGCCACTGTAAATAACAGCTATGATGTCATACGAACTTTTTGCACAGCAGTTCTATCGGTATTAATATATAAATGTCTGTGGAAAAATAAAGGGCTGTTCTGTGAAATACTAGGCAAAGCCCAACAGGGCACTGAGAACTCCTAGGATTGTTATTAAGCAACATATTTTCCTCTTCTACATATAACATTTTTTAAATTTCCTTATGAGAAATACTTTCTGGCTTCTAACTAGGAATTTAAAAATGATCACAAGACATCAGAAGATCATGCAGCTTAACCTAACAATTTGGTTGTATATCTTCCCGCTACCAAATCAAAAGCCATCACTCAGCCTATGTAAATGATTTCTTAGAGAGCAGATTCAAGCAGGTAAATAATGTACAAAGAAGTTTAATGAGCAGGTGGCTCAGATTCCTTTAATATCTTCTCTTGAAACATTGCCACTCCTCTTCTCACGACCTCTTGCAGAGTCCCTTATGACAAATTGACTGAAAGGGAAGTATCATAAGCCTTTTTTGCACGTAATGTATCTAATCATCAAAGAGACTGTTGCAGTAACAGAACTTCAATCACAAGTGTGTCCTTGAGAAGACAATGGTAAATGGAAATCATCCGAGTCGGCAGAGCATCAATCCACAATGATTTTGTAGATTCTTCGTCTGGATCAATAAGTAAATAGATGTATAGATTTATATGCATTTATATGTGGGCAGTCGGAGAAGGCAATGGCACCCTGCTCCAGTCCTCTTGCCTGGAAACTCCCATGGATGGAGGAGCCTGGGAGGCTGCAGTTCACGGGGTCCCAAGGAATTGGACACGCCTGAGCAACTTCATTTTCACTTTTTATTCTCATGCATTGGAGAAGGAAATAGCAACCCACTCCAGTGTTCTTGGCTGGAGAATCCAAGGGACGGGGAAGCCTGGTAGGCTGCTGTCTTTGGGGATGCATAGAGTCAGACACGACTGAAGTGACTTAGCAGCAGCAGCAGCACATGTGGGCAGTGGCTAATGGTTTGGCTGTATGATCAGAAATTTGGAAAATGAGTCAAAAATAGAATTGGAAAGTTGGTGACAATGTCTTCAGAGGACTATATCAATACCCCTACTAGACTGAGAAGAATATGGAGCCATTTGTCTGCCACAGAATGCTTACCTGACCAAAGTTCACCTAATTCAGAGGAAGCTTTCAATAATCAGCTGGATAAATGACCTCTCTTTTGGATATCAGTCTCTTACCCTAACCAACTTAACACTTAATATTTATTTATAAATTGGCTGTGGTAGAAAGGATAGCAGCTCTGCATGGGCCAAGCAATAAGGAATTTCATCTATAAGACTCATTTTGCTTATCTCCACAGCTAAATGTCTAACTTGGCAATATCAGAGAAAAGATACTGAGTCTCTGATATGGCTTTTCTGCTAATGTTTTGGTATCATCACCATCTATAGTTTCATTGCTTTTGAACAAAGGGAATATTTGAAGCAAATTAATGTGGAAATGGGCTTGTGCCATACAATTCACAAGCTTTTTTCACACACTTAATCATCCCAAGCAGCTGCTTTGCTAGAAAAGAGAATGACCCAGTAAAGATTCAGTTATACTGCCAGTTGACAAGTAATGCCATGAAGCTTTGCTATTCTATATTACAGATGTGTGATCTATGTTTTAAGGTAGATATCAAAATCTTGGCAATATTCTTCCATTGCCAGAAAGTATAGGTCCAAGAATCAAGGAGTGAAATGAAAGAATATTAAATTACTATTGTTTTAGCTTTCTACTGCTTCCATAGCAAATTGTCACAAGCTCAAACATTCACTTAAAATAGTACTAATTTATTATGTCAGAATCCCGTCAATCAGAAGCCTGGTGGGCCTGGCTACTTTCTTGGCTTAGCATTCAAGAAAACTGAAATCTTATGGCAGCAGATGCAATCTTCTAGATTGTCTGAAGACAAATCCACTTCAAAGCTCATGCAGAAATTTTGGGTCAGAATCCAGTTCAATTTTGTTGTAGGACTACCGTTCCCATTTCTTTTCTGGATGACAGCCAGGGTTTCTTCTCATCTTCTCATCTCAATTTACGCACATACTCTATCTCATTGTATTTGTCCTCTATCTCAAAAGCAACAATGAGTATTCTCTTTCGTTAAATTTCAGTCTCTTTGACCTCTGGAGCCTTATGCTTCATGTTTCCTCTGCACCTGTCTGTATGACCCTTCTGCCTTCATCTTCTGTCTTTAAAGATTCATATGAATACATTGAACCCACCTAGATAATCCAAGATAATGTCATATTGAGGTCATCTGATTAGACATTACTAACCTCTCTTCACAGAATTACCAAGGATTAATGTTTGTTGAATAACTAGGAGATGAGTATCTTGGTGGGGGAAGGCAGTTTTATAATCCTGTCATACTGTTACACCTAACAATACATTTAGATAGCTTTCCCTGTAGCAAAACACTAGTTTTGTTCTTTCCACCAGGGCACAGAAAAATGTTCCATTGAACTAGAGGTTGAAGTCATCACTTTGCCATTTTGAACCCTTTGTTCCACTGAATGAGCAAAGACTGGGATAGTTATGGACTGATGTGATTGACTGTGATACCCATAAGGTAAATATGTTGCTGATACACATTGGTTATAAGGAAGAATGTGCTAGACCCTACATATTTATTTTAGTACCACAGGTTAACTTAGTACAGATTTAACTTAGACCCCACAGGTTTAACTTAGTACTTCCATGTTTAAAATAAACATTAATAAACTAATAATACATTAATAAACTACAGCAACCTATAAAAGCCAGAAAACAAAAATGTTAGATCTTTCAGAAATGAATTTTGTGATCATCCCATAAACTAAACAACATCAACCTACTGAGAACATAAATTGGTAATAAAAAAATGAATTAAAAAATATTGGTTGTATAAACTATGGACTTATGTTTAGAGGAAAAAAAACATATTGTAGCAGGTATGCTTATACTCACTTTGCTTGTAACACACACACACATACCATCCAGTTTGTTTTTTTTTTTTCAATTTCCCCCTTTTTTTTTTTTATTTTGTTGTGCAAAGGGAAAGTTGTCTGTTAGTAGTGAGTTTTACATGTAGCCTTTATATTGCAATATATAAACATGAGAGAGGTGTTATAACACCTCTTTTAATTAGTAGAGGACTAATTAAAATAAATCAGAGGTGGTTAATATGACATTTTCTGAGTTGAATAAAATGAGTCTTAACATATTGTGCTATCTCTTGAAAAACATCTTGTTGCCTCTGCATGAAAAGCAATTGCATTATGTTAGGCAAAAGCATAAAGTTGTAATTGTTTTGGATCGAAGTTCATTACAATGAATATAAGTGTGGATTAGTGTACAAAAGGATATATTGGTTATTAAACATTTATTTCTCTGCTGCAGCATATCATTTGCTAACCAGCTTCTTAACCACTAACCAGGTAGCATCCCATGCTTAGCAGTCTAAGTCTCATTTACGCCTATTTCTCCAAGTTCTTAAAGTACCACCAAAGTCACTTTATTGTCTTCCCAGAAGTTTGAGTCTGTCTTTGCAAGACCAATTCTGTGAGTTCTTAGATTCGTGTACCCTTTACCTCTTATTTTTTATGCTGCCTATAGTGGTAGCAGGCTGATGCCTGAAATTGCAGTCTGTGTTACTTGAGTGTTATCTTTTATTTTTTCAGTGCTCCAACATTTGTGAAAATAATTCCATATATGTAATTCCCTACTGAAATATTCAGCATGGTTTCTGTTTTTTTTTCATTGTTTACATTTTTTTAAGTACTCCCTCAGAGAAAGGGAAAGAGTTAATAAACAAATAAAGCAGTATAATAGTTAAAAATGAGGTTAGAGAGTGGATCAGAGTGAGATGAAGATACAGAAGAGAAAGCAGGAAGAAATTCAGGAGGGAGGAGAGGAGGGCGAGAAAGAAGAGAAGGAAAAAATTTCATATAGTAGAACTATGAAGGGAATAAAACAATAGGGTAGAAGTTGACTAAGGTGAGTAGTGAAACTTCATACAGTATAACTGAGGAACAGCTTCCCAGGTGGTGCTAGTGGTAAAGAACCTACTTGCCAAGATAGGAGATGTAAGAGATGCAAGTTTGATTCCTGGTTTGAGAAGATTCCCTGGAGGAGAGCATGAAACCCACTCCAGTATTCTTGCTGGAGAATCCCATGGATAGAGAAGCTTGGCGGGCTAAAGTCCACAGGTCACAAACAGTGGGGCACGACTGAAACGATAGCACACACACAGCACATGATTCAGGAAACACTTCGGGAATGGGTCATTTGAGTTAACACCTAACAAAAGTAATTCAGGAGTAAGAGATCAGGATAAGAAACTCACAAAGAGGCAGCAATAAGTGTAAAGCAATACAGTGGAAGTGAGAAATACATTTAAGGGACTAGATCTGATAGAGTACCTGATGAACTATGGACGAAGGTTCGTGACATGGTACAGGAGAGAGGCATCAAGACCATTCCCAAGAAAAAGAAATGCAGAAAGCAAAATGGCTGTCTGAGGAGGCCTTACAAATAGCTGTGAAAAGAAGAGAAGCAGAAAGCAAAGGAGAAAAGGAAAGATATACTCATTTGAGATACACCCATGCAGAGTTCCAAAGAATTAAAAGGAGAGATAAGAAAGCATTCCTCAGAGATCAATGCAAATAAATAGAGGAAAACAATAGAATGGGAAAGGCTAGATATCTCTTCAAGAAAATTAGAGATACCAAGGGAAAATTTCATGCAAAGATGGGCTCAATAAAGGACAGAAATGATATGGACGTAACAGAAGCAGAAGATATTAAGACGAGGTGGCAAGAATACACAGAAGAACTGTACAAAAAAGATCTTAATGATCCAGATAACCACGATGGTGTGGTCACTCACCTAAAGCCAGACATCCTGGAAAGCAAAGTCAAGTGGGCCTTAGGAAGCATCACAACAAACAAAGCTAGGGCAGGTGATGGGATTCCAGTTGAGATATTTAAAATCCTAAAAGATGATGCTGTGAAAGTGCCACACTCTATATGCCAGGAAATTTGGAAAACTCAGCAATGGCCACAGGACAGGAAAAGGTCAGTTTTCATTCCAATCCCTAAGAAAGGCAATACCAAAGAGTTCTCAAACTACTGCACAATTGCACTCATATTACACATTAGTAAAATAATGCTCAAAATTCTTCAAGCCAGGCTTCAAAAATATATGAAACATGAATTTCCAGATGATCAAGCTGGTTTTAGAAAAGGCAGAGGAACCAGAGATCAAATTGCCAACATCCACTGGATCATCGAAAAAACAAGTGAGTTCTAGAAAAAACATCTATTTCTGCTTTTGGACTGTGCCAAAGCCTTTGACTGTGTGGATCACAATAAACTGTGCAAAAATTCTGGAAGAGATAGGAATACCAGACCACCTGACCTGTCTCCTGAGAAAGATGTATGCAGGTCAGGAAGCAACAGTTAGAACTGGACATGGAATAACAGACTGGTTCCAAATAGGAAAAGGAGTATGTAAAGGCTGTATATTGTCACCCTTCTTATTTAACTTATATGCAGAGTATATCATGAGAAACGCAGGGCTAGAAGAAGCACAAGCTGGAATCAAGATTGCCAGGAGAAATATCAATAACCTCAGATATGCAGATGTCACCACCCTTATGGCAGAAAGTGAAGAAGAACTAAAGAGCCTCTTGATAAAAGGGTAAAAGGTGAATGAAAAAGTTGGCTAAAAGCTCAACATTCAGAAAACTAAGATCATGGTATCTGGTCCCATCACTTCATGGCAAATAGATGGGGAAACAGTGGCAGACTTTATTTTTTGGGGGGGGCTCCAAAATCACTGTAGATGGTGATTGCTGCCATGAAATTAAAAGATGCTTACTCCTTGGAAGGAAAGTTATGACTAACCTAGGTAGCATATAAAAAAGCAGAGACATTACTTTGCCAACAAAGATCGGTCTAGACAAGGCTATTATTTTCCAATAGTCATGTATGGATGTGAGAGTTGGACTATAAAGAAATCTGAGAACCGAAGAATTGATGCTTTTGAACTGTGGTGCTGAAAGACTCTTGAGAGTCTCTTGGACTGCAAGGAGATCCAACCAGCCCTACCTAAAGGAAATCTCTCTTGAATATTCATTGGAAAGACAGATGTTGAAGCTGAAACTCCAATACTTTGGCCACCTGATGTGAAGAACTGACTAATTTGAAAAGACTCTGATGCTGGGTAAGATTGAAGGCAGGAGGAGAAGGGGACAACAGAGGATGAGATGGTTGGATGTCATCAACGACTCAATGGACATGAGTTTGAATAAATTCCAGGAGTTGATGATGGACAGAGAAGCCTGGCATGCTGCATCCAGGGTTTGCTAATAGACACGACTGAGCAACTGAAATGAACTGAACTGAATACAAGCAAGGACACTGTTGCATCAAAAAATGCTGTGAAGCACTTCAATGGATATCAATGAATAAAGTAAAGAATGTAGAAGATGAATCTGAAATATGTAAGGGGAAGATCATCAGGTAGGCCTCCAAAATATTTTTTAATCTAAGATAAATCTTGGGGAGCAGTTGAGTATGCAAATAAACAAAATGAAAGTTCTAAATTTTGTCCTAATTTAATGAAAATATAAACAATGTATACTAAACAAATTTATGATTATTGGCTAATCTGATATTCTATTTTCTATATCTATCAATTGTTCAACTCAATATCACCTCAGTCCAAGAAATACAAAATATTTATTAAGGGAAAAGACCATTTCCTATTACATATTCTTTTATAACCTATGTTGAGAAGCAAAATTAATGCTCAAAATTTTTGTGTTGGATTTAATTTCATTTTTTAAAGTTCAAGATAGAAATTCATATCTAACATTTATTAATGACTTTAATTCCAAACAGGAAAAGACACATGATTACTATGTATTCAATAAGGGCTCTGAATCACAGTACTGGGAAATACCTGCATAACTCAAAACTCTAGTTCCTGCTGAAGAGACCAGACCTCTAACTAAAAATGAGTAGCAAGGAGATACAATCTGCTTGCTTGTGACAGAAATGCTTGAACAAGTAATGTCTGTTCCAGCAGGGGACATAATAGCCTGGTGTGATTCTGATAAATGTTACAGTGATTTTCCCATCAGCTTTGTAAAGACATATCATTTTCAGCATGGAGCATAACATAGTTTAATTCATGCTGCAAAGCAGAATCAGTATGAGGATTTGAGCACTGGGAGAGCTGTTATAGAAATGCTTAATTCCTCATTCAAAATTTTGAGCCTAAATATTATTGAAATCCAGATGGCTGATTTAAAGCAAACCACAAAGGATAATTGTAGAATGTCCCTAAAGTGTTGGGATGTAACTGAAGTATCAGTTGACTTTTCATTTGAAAGATAAGCAGTTTTTCATGGTATCCTTTTTATATTTAGATAAAAACGATTTCTTAGTGGGACCAGAAAGTTTAGTAATGAAATAGAACTTCTGAAGCAGTAGCAGTCAAATTGAGAAGTAGTTTACCAGATAAGACAAGAAGAACAGAACATGATAGATAAGAGGATGAAGACCTCTAGCAAAATAAATCAGTTTCTTCTACTGTAGAGGGAATTTTTTCAGTGAAGTTTAATTCCCTGATGAGTATTAATTCATATAATTTTGCAGTGTGTATGACATCCATGCTTCATTGTGTCACTGAAACCATTGCATTTTTGAGTGATAAACTGAAAATATTAGAGACTGATGATCCAGTTAATGAGATCAGTAGCAGCAGGGTAGAGAGCAAAAAAATTAACTGAGAGGAGATAAAAGTTCTCTACCTGTTTTAACATCTACTGGTAGACATTAATTTTTGTGGGAGTTAACAGGTGAAAAACATTAGAAATGGACTAAAAGTTTTGTATTTACAAGTAAGAAAAATAATGCCATTTCAATGGCTGTCTTTATTATTTTATTTTCAATATAAAAGTCATAGAAGCAACCACTATGACCCTGGATATATCGTATTGTAGCTACACAGTACATTAAGATAATTACACATCATAACTGATCTTTGCGAGAACTGTTCTTTGTCCCTCAAATCATTTTAGGGACTATATGGAGAAAATATGCTGCCAGTCTATATCCCTCCAATTTTTTCCTGGAAAATCATGAAAGATAAGTTTGCCAGAGACATGATGTGTATATCATTTCATAGTATAAACTGAGTCAAATTCCTTATCACATAAATTTCTAGTACCATTGAAATAATATCAGTTCATGGGGTTTATACCATGTTACAATTTACCGTATGCTCAGTTCAATTTTCTTAACATCTTTGGAGCACCTAAATGTTTTGGGTTATTTTACATATAAAAATACAAAGATTAATCACTACTATCTTCAAGTTACTCACATTCCAGTGAGTCAAAAACCTAAAAAATGCTACAATAGCATACAATAAGAATATAGATAATGAAAGTCTATAGAAAATGCCTCAGGAACACAGAGAAACTTAGTTCTGTCTGATTTTATAACCTAGTTGTTGTTTTTATTCCCCCTCTCCAATCTGCCTATTGAAGTGATGTTAAACTGGAAAAAAAGTGTTATATACATCATTATGTGGGAGAAAAAGAATTTCTCGATATTGCATAATGAAATTAAGTAAAAGTTTTATATATTTTATGTTTTTCAGGAAATCTATGAATACAAAAACTTTACATTAGTTGCTAGGTGTGTTCCTATGCTGCTGAGGAAACTGATTTTTAGAAGGGCTCCAGATCTTCTCTAAGTGGTCCCTATTATTTCTGGGTCCAGTCAGACAAACATAGACCACATATGATTTTTGCAGGGAAATTTATTAGAGGAATTGGTTAAAGAGTGGAGAACTCTAAAAAATAAAGTGAAAAGCACTAATGCAGAGAACAACCATTCCCATAGCGTTGGGAAACATCACATGATGTACTCTGCATATAAGTTAAATAAGAAGGGTGACAATATAACAGCCTTGACATACTCCCTTCCTGATTTGGAATCAGTCTGTTGTTCTATGTCCAATTCTAACTGTTGCTTCTTGACCTGCATACAGACTTCTCATGGAGCAGGTAAGGTGGTCTGGTATTCCCATTTCTTGAAGAATTTTCCAGTTTTTTGTGATCCACACAGTCAAAGGCTTTGGCGTAATCAATAAAGCAGAAGTAGATATTTTCTGGAACTCTTGCTTTTTCGATGATCCAGTGGATGTTGGCAACTTGATCTTTATTTCCTCTGCCTTTTCTAACTCCAGCTTGAACATCTAGAGGTTCACAGTTCACATACTGTTGAAGCCTAGCTTGGAGAATTTTGAGAATTACTTTGCTAGTGTGTGAGATGAGTGCAATTGTGCAGTAGTTTGAACATTCTTTGGACTTTCCTGATAACTCAGTTGGTAAAGAATCCACCTGCAATACAGGAGACCCTTGTTTGATTCGTGGGTTGGGAAGATCCTCTGGAGAAGGGATAGGCTACCCACTCCAGTATTCTTGGGCTTCCCTTGTGGCTCAGCTGGTAAAGAATCTGCCTGCAATGTGGGCGATCTGGGTTCAATCCCTGGGATCGGAAGATCCCCTAGAGAAGGGAAAGGCTACCCGCTCTCGTATTCTGGCCTGGATAATTCCATGGACAGTATAGTCCATGGAATAAAGAGCTGGACATGACTGAGTGACTTTCACTTTCACTATCACTTGAACATTCTTTGGCATTGCCTTTCTTTGGAGTTGGAATGAAAATGACCTTTTCCAGTTTTGTGGAAACTGCTGAGTTTTCCAAATTTGCTGACAAATTGAGAGCAGCATCACTTTTAAAGCATCATCTTTTAGCATTTGAAATAGCTCAACTGGAATCCCATCACCTCCACTAGCTTTGTTTGCAGTCATGCTTCCTAAGGCCTACTTGACTTCACCTTCCAGGATGTCTGGCTCTAGATGAGTGATCACATCATCATGGTTATCTGGGTCATGAAGATCTTTTTCGTATACTTCTTCTGTGTATTTTTTTGCCACCTCCTCCTAATATCTTCTGTTTCTCTTAGGTCTATAGAATTTCTGTCCTTTATTGTGCCCATCTTTGCATGAAATGTTCCCTTGGTATCTCTAATTTGTTTTTCCCATTCTGTTATTTTCCTCTATTCCTTTGCATTGATCACCGAGGAAGGCTTTTTTTTTTTTGGAGTTTTATTTTTTAATTTTTTATTAGTTTTGCCATACAGTGACATGATATCGCCATGGGTTTACATATGCTACCCCTCCAGAGCCCCCCTCCTTCCTCCCTCCCTCCTCCCTCCCCCGGGAAATCTCGCTGCACCAGCCCCGAGCATCAATCCTGGGCTGGCGATTGATTACACATACGATAATTAACATGTTTCAATGCCATTCTCCCATATCATCCCACCCTTGTCCTCATCCACAGAGTCCACGAGTCTGTTCTATACATCTGCATTCCTTTTGCTGTCTCGCACGTTGGGTTCTCATTACCGTCTTTCTAAATTCCATATATATGCGTTAGTATACTGTATTGTTGTTTTTCTTTCTGGCTTACTTCACTCTGGATAATGGGCTCCAGTTCCGTCCGCCTGAGTAGAACTGATTCAAATGAATTTTTTTTTTAATGCTGAGTAATATTCCATTGTGTATATGTACCACAGCTTTCTTATCCATTCGTCAGTTGATGGGCATCTAGGTTGCTTCCACGTCCTGGCTATTGTAAACAATGCAGCGATGAACATTGGGGTACACGTGGCTCTTTCAATTCTGGTTTCCTCAGTGTGTATGCCCAGCAGTGGGATTGCTGGGTCATATGGCAGGACTATTTGGAGCTTTTTAAGGAACCTCCACACTGTTTTCCATAGTGGCTGTACTAGTTTGCATTCCCACCAACAGTGTAAGAGAGTTCCCTTTTCTCCACATCCTCTCCAGCATTTATTACTTGTAGATTTTTGGATTGCAGCCATTCTGACTGGTGTAAAGTGGTACCTCATTGTGGTTTTGTTTTGCATTTCTCTGATAATGAGTGATGTTGAGCATCTTTTCATGTGTTTGTTAGCCATTTTGATGTCTTTGGAGAAATGTCTGTTAAGTTCTTTGGCCCACTTTTTGATTGGGTCGTTTATTTTTCTTGAATGGAGCTGCAGGAGTTTCTTGTATATTTTTGAGATTAATTGTTTGTCCATTGCTTCATTGGCTATTATTTTCTCCCATTCTGAAGGCTGTCTTTTCACCTTGCTTATAGTTTCCTTTGTTGTGCAGAAGCTTTTAATTTTAATTAGGTCCCATTTGTTTATTCATGCTTTTATTTCTAATATTCTGGGAGGTGGGTCATGGAGTATCCCGCTTTGGTTTATGTCAGAGAGTGTTTTGCCTATGTTATCCTCTAGGAGTTTTATAGTTTCTGGTCTTATGCTTAGATCTTTGATCCATTTTGAGTTTATCTTTGTGTATGGTGTTAGAAAGTGTTCTAGTTTCATTCTTTTACAAGTGGCTGTCCAGTTTTCCCAGCACCACTTGTTAAAGAGGTTGTCTTTTCTCCATTGTATATTCTTGCCTCCTTTGTCAAAGATAAGGTGTCCATAGATGCGTGGATTTATCTCTGGGCTTTCTATTTTGTTCCATTTGCTTTCTTATCTCTACTTGCTATTCTTTGGAACTCTGCATTCAAAGGGTATATCTTTTGTTTTCTCCTTTGCCTTCAGCTTCTCTTCTTTTCTCATTTATTTGTAAGGCTTCCTCAGACAACCATTTTGCCTTTTTGCATTTCTTTTCCTTTGGGATTATCTTGATCACTGCCTCCTTCGCAATGACACAAACCTCCACCCATTGTTCTTCAGGCACTCTATCTATCAGATCTAGTCCCTTGAATCTATTTTGGTCAATACTGAAATCAGACTGATTATATTCTTTGCCGCCAAAGATGTAGAAACTCTATACAGTCAGCAAAAACAAGACAGGGAGCTGACTGTGGTTCAGATTATGAACTCCTTATTGCAAAATTCAGAAGAATAAATGGAAGAAAGTAGGGAAAACCACTAGACCATTCAGGTATGACCTATTAAAATCCATTATACAGTGGGAGTGACAATGCCAAGTACCAAAAGATAAAAATTATTATCTGCAATTCAAGTGGTATATATATAATTAAAGGATGCATCTAGGAGTATGTATGATTTTTAGTGAGTTGGTTACAATTTCATAAATTTCCTTTGTACTCAGAAAATGAAATTAAAATATCAGTAAGTGCAAAAATATTTTCTTATGGAATAACTGTAAATAAAGGAATTCATGGTTTAAAAATAAATTTTACAATCTAACAGCATTTAAAATGTTATACTATAATTACATAAACTATACTATAATTACAACTGACACATACTATAATTACAATTGATAGAAACATATCTTGGTCTTTTCAGGAAAAATTTTTAATGAAATAAACATCATCATTGTCATTTTCATCATCATCACCTCTATAGCAGGATTTCTCAGCTTTGATTCTATTTTCACCTTGGGCTGAATGATTTTTTTTAGGGAACTGTGTGGCTGGCTATCCTGGGGGGTTTAGGATATGTAGCAGCACTTCTGCCCTTTACAGACTAGATAGCATTAGTAACAACTTCCCCTCTCAAACAGTTGTGACAACTGAAAGCATCTCCAAATATTACCAAAAGTTACCTGGGAATAGAAAATAAATCCTGGTAGAAAATCTTGCTCTAGAGACAGCACCTTGGACATTTTTTAATTGATACACCAAAACTGTCTGTGCCTGTCACTTCTAAATCTTAACCCAGTTTCTATACCTGTGGTCTAGTACTTTTTCTGAATAGAGTCCTTGCCACAGTCTTTATATTGTTTCTCATGTTAAACATCCATGTTCTAATTTATCTTGAATTTATTTATGACCATTGTTATACCAGATATTTAAAAAAATAATAATTTCCTCATATATTTTAAATTTCTATATTGATTTGAAATAAAATATTTTACTGGAGAATTTTAACCAAAGAAATTTTAAACAAAGAAATTGTGTTTTTGAAACACAATCTATTTAATATTTCAAAACTTTTTATAAACTAATCTGATTAATTAAGCCAATTATATCTATACATTTTAGGCATGTGGGTACATCCTACTAGTTTGTGCCACTTTTGATTGGAAGAATTAATAGAGCCGTACGGGTAATTATACATTAGTTATCATAACAGAACACCATGGGAAGATTATAATCTTTGCTTTTCTCTGTAGCAATGTACACTTTCAATGACTGGGCCCTCCTATAATAAAAATCACAAAGGATTAGTTGCTCATCACTGATTTGGAAAGTGGACATTTAAGCCAAGGTTTATCTCTGCTAAATGATCTATGCATGAGTTGCTATGAGAGCAGATGGAATGTTCACTGATCTCTACCTGAATATGTCAGGAAAAATGTGAGGGGGCTAACTTTGGAAGCATGAGTAGGACCACATCCATGTCAGATGGCTAATGATACATTCCTTTATTCACACTATACAAAGTTTACTGCCTAAGAACATAAACATCCATTTCCTGAATTAATGGAAAATCCCTGGTAGGCACTGCACCAAAGAAAAACAAGTAACCTGAATTCATTTGCTTTACTCAGATTTCCCAATGTAAAAACATTTGAAAATTTGATATAACAATTAATGAGCAAGTCATGTTAGAAAGCCTCTTGACCAAACTTTGGCCACTTGCAATTGCCTCTGAAAACATGCTGACTGATTTTATACAAAGGTGACTGGTGGCAACAGTTTCCTCCAAAGAGTCTGAACACTTCTGCTTTCCCTTTTCTCCAAGCTAAATAGAGTGCTTAAGGTTAGGTGTTCATATTTTTCCTCTGTTTATGTTGTGCTTGATTTATAGCCATTTAGATTATTTAGATTTATCATAAATAATTTCATATTCATATGTAAGACAAATAATCTTGTGTATGAAAACTGTGGAAAACATAATAAAGGAGAACTGCTAAAGCATCTTTGTAGGTGTGGGTGGGTTGAGTTGACTAAAAAAAAATGGTAAAGGATGACACTCTAAAAGGATTCTAGGCTCAGATTGCTTTAAAACTGATCCATGTGAAATTTCAGATTTTCAAAATGAAGATGAAATTTCTGAATATTGTTTATGCAAAACTTACCACTCAAAACTTCGACTCATGAATGAAGAAAACACATGCATGAAGGAAAGTGATTGGATCCACATTCAGAATCTGATATGTGAATGTACATTTTATGTGTTTTAAACAAAAATAATAATGATTAAGTACAGAAGTCTCTGATTCCTAAGTATAACTGTGTATTTATTAGCCTACCAATTCTTGAGTAAATATAATTACATAAAAATGTTTCAATTCTGTTAACTATTGTGGTTTTGAAGAGGTGACAAATAAATAGCTTCTGATGCTGTAGAACTTACTAAGGTTATAAAAACTGAGAAATATATATTTAGTTCACTTTCAGACTTGAGTAGGTTATCTGCTGTGAAACTTTATCCAGTAATTTAATCAAATCTATGAACAGGACAGCTGTTCACCTCCTAAAAAGCCATTTTATGTGTATACACTAATGATAATTCATGTTTGAAGTTTAGACAAAAGGCAAGGATATTCGTGTTCATATTCTTCAAAATGGCCTATATATGTGAATAATAGCACAATTCCTTTAAAATAGACTTTAATAACTGTTATGCACTACAAGAAAGATCTAGATTTTCCTTTTTTGTATACAAAATAAAAGCACATGAAGAGTTGTTTTTTACTTTGAAGAGAGTGGACATTTTCAGATTAGAAGTTGAGAATTCTTTAATAATTCTTTTGTTACTACTTAAATGCATATCACCTGGAAAGCTCAATCTCAAGGATGAACATAGTTTTTTCCCTGTAGTAGTTTGAATTAATGATGTGCTGCAAGTTACTTAACAGGTGTTTGTCTTTATACTTTAAATTTTCCACAATGGGGAATCACAGACAGCCAACTATCACAAAATAACAAGCTGTGATGGCTTTACACAGCTGTATTTCTCTCGTTTCCATGGGCATTGGGAGTCATTCTTTCATTTCTGACCATCTGCAAACCCCACTAAAGTCATTAGCAGGTGTCGTGTGTCCTCTGGCATAATATTATTCTTTCCAGAATCAAGAACTCAGGATTAAGAAATTAAGGAAAAGAAAAACACTTCTGAAAAAACACTTCTGAATTGTCTTTACACCTACCTGATTTGTACAATGAGAAATTATATTAAAAAACATGGTGAAAGTATTTTCCAAGAATAAATGTTTGTATTTTTGCTTTTTCACTCTAGGTTAGTCAAGTATATTTACTCTAATAGCTTTTTGTTTGTACCTCTTTTTTTTTTTTTTTTTTTACAGGAATGCTACCAGAAGTTGTTGTGGAGAACAGAAATATAGAGCTGCACTGGTGAAGGATGGAAAAGATCAATCTGTCTCTAATTTTCTATTATTTATGACTTGGCAAGCATGTAAAATTCAGTAGTCCCATCAGTACTGTGAATTTCATGTGCATTGTGTAGTTTCTTTCACTGTTTATAGGTTTGATACTGTTTCTTGACTGTTTTCTTTCCAGACTGATCATTCTTTCATAATGTTAACTAACCCACATTATTATAATGCCTTGAAATGCTCTTGTTTTATATTGTCTAAACTTTTTAAATCTAGTTTTTAAATATGTAGTGTTTTTCTCTACATTTAATCTAATGCTGAACACACAAAGATTAAATAGCTATTTAAAAATTATTCTCAAGTTTATTTAAATAAGATGAATATGAAATCTACCATAAGACCTAAATTTCATTTTACCCATTAACTCCAACATATCCTGAATCTATTTTTGAATCAAAAATAGCTGCTGGTAAATTCAAAGTTCAACCTGTTTGCCTTTATTACTCCATTCTCTATTAGCAATGTGAGTGTAAAAATAAAGCTAAATCATGAGCCATATCATGAAATATATTTGAAGAAAAGTAACTAGATAAGTATATTTTATGCAAATACATAATTGCAAGAACTTAAACTCCATTTAATCCCAGTGTTCATATGTTGATAAAGCATGCCTGTTTTACTGACCTTCACTTGAAATCCTTATGTTGTATAACGGTCAGTGTTGTGTGTCGAATTGGAGGATGTCTTTGGATGAGATCCGTATTGAAAACAGTGAACTCTCAGTAAAACAGAATGCTTTCCATAATATGAGTGAACCTCATTCAATTAGCTTGAAGAAAAGAAAATGAATGGCTTTTCTGAGCAAGAGGGGATTCTCCAGCAGATTCCCTTCAATGCGGAACTGGAACATTGGTTCTCCTGCACCACAAGCCTGCCAGCCCACACTACAGATTTTGAATCTCCTGGGTTCCATAATCATGAGAGCCAATTCCATATAGTGAGTCATATATATATATATATATAATCCTAATTCACTTTCTTTTTTAATTAAAATAGATCTTTGAGTCTGAATCTTATTACGGTCATAACAACTCCTTCAGTTATGCAGTACGAAGTACAATGGGGTCAATTCACTGATTTTACTCAACACTGCAATGCTTGATATACAGATCAGTTGAACTCCAGAGTTTATTTTCTTTGCATTCTTAAAGGATAATGTGGAAAAGCCATTGCTTCCAAATCTAGACTATTGTCATTTTTTTTTTTTTTTTGGCCACACCTTGCAGCTTGAGGAATCTTAACAAGATTCCTTAATCTTAACAAGGAATCCCTTGTTCCTGAACAAGGGATTGAATGTCAGGCCCATGGCAGTGAAAACACCAAATCCTAAGCAGTAGACCACCAGGAAATACCTGAGGCTACTGTTATTTTAATAGTGATGATCATATTCCTGCTGTCTCCAGATTACAGAAACAGATTGTGTACAATAAGAAAATTATTGAATCTCTTAGATTTAACAATGAACTTCATAAAACTAGTTTACTATTTTTAATCTCTTAACTTTATTTTGCTTCATTCTGAAATTTTAAATCTTTATTTTTGAAAAACTGCTAAGATTTAAATTAAAAGATCATATTCATATGAATATATATACAGTATATACCTTAGTCTTTTGGAATAGTAAGACCCAAGGGCTGCTGCTGCTGTTTTTTTTTTTTTTTTTTAATGCAGTTATACAAGAAAACTGATAACATAGTAAATTCTTCATGCACTTAAGGTGATATTATTTAAAAGGTTCTTACACTGAGATTATGACTTTCATATTCTTTAGTTGGAAGTTTACATAGCAGATGTACAGTATATTTATTTGAGATGCAGCTCTTTGTTTTGCTCCCATTTAACACTTTTGCTTTATAAAATGAAAATAAAAATCAGAGTTCATATTTTAGAGCTTTCTCTTTTCCAATTTTAAATTTTCTATTAATACTATACAACATTGAAAGTTTGTGGAAACTCACTTGGAATATACTTTATGTTTATATTTTAATATTTAACTTTAAAATATACTTGGAACTAAAAATAATTCTTACCAAATAATGTGGCCAGCAGTGTAAACTCATAATCACATAGAATAAGACAGATAATTTAATAAATATATGGATAAGATTTTTTTACTGCTTGGAAGAGCTAGTGCCAGTATCTGCCATCTTGCTACCAACTAGCAATTTGAAAGAAGAGTTTATTCTATATTTTCTTATTCCCTAATGCATAACTCTCTGTCCTGTGCATGTGTTGACTGTGACTTTTTTGAAGAAATTATATACAAATATTTCTCTATATCAAGGAATGATATTTTGTTTAAAGAAGTTACTTTAAGTTAATGAATTAATAATTGCCTAGGGGGTATAGGTTACAAAAATTTTTGAATGCAAGTTACATGTGGAGAAAGATAAAAGACAAAAGAAAGTAAGCACCAATCAAAGTTAAGTATCTTTTCCATAGCCCTTCTTCCAGTTACGGAGAAATTATCCCTGGTCTGTGCCAAGCAGCAAGCTGGCCAGAGGACTAGCATACATTCTCTACCCTCAGCCTCAAAATGACAAAGATAAATTGATAATTGAAATTCCAAGGGGCTAACTTGTCCTAATGTAATGTGCTAGGACATGACAAGAAAAGATTCCGAGACTATTAGGCCCCAAAAGCAATGTTTCTAAAAGACACCATTCTTTAAAAGACTGAGTTTGCATCCGCAGCCTTTTTAAAAGTGGTTTAAAATAATCTGAACCTGAAAACACACTGATATAACATGATTTAACATTACCTTATCTTTCCTTGACAATACATTGTGTTTACTATTTTTTGAAAAACCTTGCAAATGCTTTCACTCTTGCTATCACTACTTCTACTGCAATCACAGAGAATACAAAGGATTGCAAGATCATAAATATTTTGCTTATATTAAGTATGCTTACATTTGGATTGAAGACACAGCATTGCCTACTTCTGGACTCATTTTTCGTTGCCTACTTCTGGACTCAGCATTAATAAAAACCAACATTCTCATAATCAGTGCTAATATGGCTTACAGGATCATACATTGGATTTTCAGCTCTGCACTATTTTCTAGTTGTTTCTTTTAATGACCAATATTCTTATTTTATATTCTAGTTCTTATTCGTCTGTCCCGTTCATTACTCCTGTTTCTCCTTACGTATATTTCTTTTATATGCTAAAGTGTTTAACAGCAATAATTTGACAGTGTAATTGTTATTTACAAAGTGCAGCCTTATCTCTATTCCTTATTAACTGCAATATTGGAAAAAATACTTAAACTGTAAAGCACTCAATTTCCTCATCTGTAAGTGGGGAAAATTCAATCACCTTTCTCACAAGGCTGTTACAAGCATTAAATTAGAAAATTTATTAAAAGATTATCTCATTTTGTGGCACATTTCACTTAATACACATCTTTGTAACATTAAAGGGTTATTGAATTGTGGCACTCAAAGTTCAATACACAGTATCAATTTGAGGGGATATAATGGTGTTTTATACAACATCTCTAGTAAAATCATTATAAGACATGGTACCTAGATGCACCACAGCCACCTAGGTGATACAAGAAAGCCCAATAGCATTATTCATGTAGATTAAAATATATATGGCACAACCTAAGGTAGGGCAAATGTACTACTCTCTGAACCTAGTCAGCTTGTAACAGAGTAAAACCAGAAACCTCTCAACTCAAGATCAGAGCCTGTCTCTAAGATAATCATACCTAAAGTGGCAGACACAGTTAATTGTCTATTTAGAAGCCATTATTTTCTCTTTATTTCTTGCTAAATAATTTATATATAGTTTGGAAATATGAAAGTGCTGTGTCTGGGAAAGATGGGCTCCTTCCTATGCCCAGGAAATGACTGATGGTTGAACTAAACTATGACAATCTTATTCCCCTTTTCCAGAAATAGGTTTAAGGAGTGGGCAAGTTGACCCAGTTCTGGCCAAAGATATATTAGGGGCATTGGTCTGGTTGGGCCTATGGAATTCCACTATATAGGGCCTATGGAATTCCACTATATAGGGCCTATGGAATTCCACTATATAGGGCCTATGGAATTCCACTATATAGGATTTCCACTATAACTGAAAAAATGTATAAGGAGACATTCCCCTTCCTTGGGATGCAGTCATGTAAGCAAGGGTGGTCTGCAAGTGATGTAGCCATTTTTATCACAACAAGCCTGAGGAAGAGAGAAGAGACTCTAGGACTGGCAAAAAGGAAATATAGGAAGCAAAAAGGTTCCGAATGAATTATTAAGAATTGGAAGCACTTATCTCCCATTCTGTGTTATGTGCAATTTTGGTTAATATTTATATTAATTGCAAGTAAAAACACACTGCTGCATTGAGTTATTTTGACTTTTTGGTCTTTGTTTTGCTTTTATGCCAATGGATTTCACAAAGTAACTATTTCTTTATTCTCCCACAGTCTGCTGCACTAGAAGTGACCCATTCTCCACCTCTCTTCTTATGATCTTCTCATTTTTTATTAGTGCATATTTTCAATATAAAGTGAAAGTGAAAGTCGCTCCGTCATGTCTGACTCTTTGTGACCCCATGGACTATACAGCCCATGGAATTCTCCAGGCCAGAATACTAGAGTGGGTACCCTTTCCCTTCTCTAGGGAATCTTCTCAACCCAGGGATTGAACCCAGGTCTCTCACATTGCAGGCAGATTCTTTACCAGCTGAGAAACAAGGGAAACCCATTTTCATTATGAAAAAGCTGCTGCTGCTACTAAGCCACTTCAGTCATGTCCGACTCTGTGTGACGCCATAGATGGCAGCCCACCAGGCTCCCATGTCCCTGGGATTCTCTAGGCAAGAACACTGGAGTGGGTTGCCATTTCCTTTTCCAATGCATGAAAGTGAAAAGTTAAAGTGAAGTCGCTCAGTCGTGTCCCACTCCTAGCGACCTCATGGACTGCAGCCTACCAGGCTCCTCCGTCCATGGGAGTTTCCAGGCAAGAGTACTGGAGTGGGTTGCTGTTGCCTTCTCCTGGACCACCAGGGAAGTCCGCAATTTTATATATATCCTACATTAGCTCTAAATGTATGTCCTCATCTATGAAATGGGGATGGCCTGTCTCAAAGGGTTGTCATGAAGACTGGGTAAAATAATCACAGACATATTCTTGGCCTTCACTAAATGTGTTGAAATCTAATTCGTGAAACATAAATTGTTTCTTTTTTTTTTATTGATGAACTCATTTATTTGACACATTAAATTAGGCAAAGAAAAATATATGCACTGCATAAAAAGAATCACATTCTCATACTACTTGAACACATAGCAGTGGTCAAAAATAATGAATTGTGGAATGGATCCCAGGATTTAATGAAAAAAATACCCTGTACAGAAAACTTCAGGCTTCTAACTTCACTGAATCCAGTACTAAACGTGCCTCCTTATATTCTTCAGCTTCTTCCAAGTCTTTTTCACTCTCTAACAACTGCAGCAGGTCGGCGTGCGCAGCTTCCCACCTGCGCTGGCAAGCTGGGATCATCATCCGGGACTCCTGCAGGATCTCGGCCTGTTTTTTAATAGCACAATTTTCACCATCTTCGGCTTTCATTTTTTCAATCTTTTCTTCTTGCTGTTTTGCTTCTTTTTCATACATCATTTTTTCTTTGACCAATCGCTTCACCACGCCGGTTTTGATCTTGATCTGCCTCACGCGCGGATCGGCCATGGTCCCTCTAGCGCCGCGGAAGGAGGGGCGGAGAACCGGGGCAACCGCGCAGGGAGCGGCGCCCATAAATTGTTTCTTAAAATTTAAAGACTTTTAAAAAAATCTTTAGAAAGGAAATTTTTAAAAACATAAGCCCTTAAAATTAATCTTTCTCTGCTGTATAGTATTTGTCAAATGCCAATAATATCCTAACATATCAGTAGTACATTATATGAATTGATCGTTTGTAAGGTAGAGAAATTAAAAGAAAATAGCATATTTATGAGTTCTGACAATATTTTGAGATAAGTAACATTTATATATCTACAGTAATAAAAATTAATGATACTTCCTCAGTTCCAGGAAATTTCATTGTTTGTCAGAAAATAACAAATAACTCAGTGTCTCCAGACAAATGAGGCATTATATTCTGGGATTTACCTTGGAATATATTGGCTGGTGAATGATTGTATCAATGATTATATTTTCTGACATAAAGTTGATATCTTCTTTTTTCTGCCTCTCCTCTCTCTGTGTGTTTTTAACTTTATAAAGGAACAAAATTTATGACTTTTGTCATAGAATGGGAAACTAAGTTTTTGCTTATAGAAAAAAAGCATTTTCGATATTGGCACTGGAGTAATATACTGAGAAAGCAATTCAAGTGACTCTGAGAAGGCTGATTCTTATTCCAGTCATTCTTTCTCATCCCTCCTACCTCTGGCATCAAAAAGATGCAGTAAAGAAATAAATGAGAGTAGATATGAAGTTTATAGAGTGTCTATTATGAGTCAGGCATTTTACTTGATGTTCTGAGTAGTTCACCTCTTGTAAGCCTCGATCATCAACTCAACTGAATGAGTTGACATTATTTCACATTTACATGTGGAGTTTGAAGGTCAAAGAGGAATAAAAAATGATAACATGAACATGTAGTCTATTCTAATAAGTCCAATATTTGGCAATATGGAAATTCCTTTTTTTATTTTAAGTTTCTGACACTAATATTTTTCATTCCTCTACTTTTTCACAGTTATCTCATAAAATTCATAATATACTATAATTTAGCATTAGGTACTGGACTAGAAAGTCTAATATTAGACTTTCAGGTAACTCACTTTCAAACTTTCTTAGTATTTAATAAAACTTAAATGTAGTATATCAGTAAAATTCTATATTTGCACTGTGTTTGGAATGGACATTTCACTTTAACATGACTCATTTTATTCATTCTTTCAACTCATTATGGTAGAAAAGTTATTATATATTTATTGAGCACATGTTCTGTGTCAGACAGTATGCAAAACTTGTTATGCCATTTAATCTTCATCGCAATTCTATAAGTTAAATACCACTTTTACTCTTACCATTCTCATTATCGTTTTCAATATTATGACCATTAACGAAGGTTAACTAAATTGTCTCAAGAACCAATTAGTAGCAGAGCTTGGATTCAAGCATAACATTTTAGTCTAGAGTCTCCAAATGTAAAAATATCTCAGTATTTTATTACATTTTATCATCTGACCACTATATTATCAACTATTTAGATGTAATTAAATATATTTCTAATATATTGTTTGCAGTACATACTCTATTGCTAACATATTGGTAGATTTTTAAAAATGATTTAAAATAATCTGTAACCATGTACCTTAGTAAGCTTTTCAATACATTGAAATTGAATGTGTAATTAATTTCATCTATTACAAGAATGTAAACTCAATGAGGTAGGAATTTTATTTGTTCTGTTTACTGTATCTCACAAGTTTGGAACTGTGCATCACATGTGGCAGTTATTTTTTTATAATCAGTGATTAGGTAGTTGTATTTTCCCATACTGGAGTGACTATAAGGATGCAATATAGTCATATGGGAAGTACTATGCAGAAAGAGAAACCAGATTGGAGAAAGAAATTCAAAAGCTGGAGCAGAGAACAGAGAGGTGCAAGCTGGAAACTAATTACTCACTGTCAAGACTGAAGATGTTGGCCAACCTTGCTTCTCCTCTAGTTTATTTCAGTTCAGTTCAGTCACTCAGTTGTGTTTGACTCTTTGTGACCCCATGGAATGCAGCATGCCAGGCCTCCCTGTCCATCGCCAACTCCGGGAGTATATTCAAACTCATGTCAATTGAGTTGGTGATCTCATCCAACCATCTCATCCTCTGTCATCCCCTTTTCCTCCCGCCTTCATTCTTTCCCAGCATCAGGGTCTTTCAAATGAGTCAGTCAGTTCTTCACATCAGGTGGTCAAAGCATTGGAGTTTCAGTTTCAGCATCAGTCCTTCCAATGAATATTCAGGACTGATCTCCTTTAGGATGGACTGGTTGGTTCTCCTTGGAGTCCAAGGGACTCTCAAGAGTCTTCTCCAACATCACAGTTCAAAAGCATCAATCCTTCAGAGCTTAGCTTTCTTTATAGTTCAACTCTCATATCTATACATGACTACTGGAAAAACCATAGCTTTGACTAGATGGACATTTGTTGGTAAAGTAATATCTCTGCCTTTTAATGTTCTGTCTAGGTTGGCCATAACTTTTCTTCCAAGGAGCAAGTGTCTTTTAATTTCATGGCTGCAGTTACTTCTGCAGGGATTTTGGAGCCCTCCCCCCCGCAAAATAAAGTCAGTCATTGTTTCCAGTGTTTCCCCATCTATGTGACATGAAGTGATGGCACCAGATGCCATGATCTTGGTTAACTGAATGTTGAGTTTTAATCCAAATTTTTCACTCTCCTCTTTCACTTTCATCAGGAGGCTCTTTAGTTCTTCTCTTTCTGCCGTTAGGGTGGTGTCATCTGCTTCTCCTCTAGGTGAATCTCTGTTAAGTTCTACTTCAGAATTGGAGGTTTTCAAAAAGCATGAAGCCACGTGTTTATACAGTGGCATTCCATATGGCAAAAACCATGACAACAGAAGAAAAATCAAGGGAGACTTTTTTGTCAAAAGAAAAGAAATGTTTGCAGTAGTTGTGGGTGCCAGGAATGGGTGTTGAGGTGAATTGGATTTTCAAGTTTCTCATTAACTTTTTGAAGTATAATCACTTTATTTTTGATATACATGTTGTGTGAATAATATTTTCTTGATTTAAATTTCTCAATATAATTGCATTGCAAAGTTACTTGACATTTCTTGGAAACTTTGGAAATGATGGGAAAATAGGTATGAACCACAGCAGAAATGAATTAACAAAAATACCTCATTTTTCTTGAAAAATGTTAGATACATGGACTGACAAATATTTTCTTCCATTTTATATAAATATATCAAACAGGACAAAACACCACTTTAAAGTATACAACTCTCAAATTGAAATGTGTCATTATACCACTGTTTTGCTTCTGAAAATTTATAAACTCTCTTTGTTTGATAAGGAATTTTCAAAAATACCAAAACAGTGGCAGTAAAATTGTTTGAGTTAGCCTCTAATCATTATTAAGGACATATTGCTTTAAAATTCGGGATATCTGTCATATAATATGAGTTGTTACAACTGGATCAGTAAAAATAAAAAACGACCAAACAAAACATAGTTCAGGATGATTAGGGTAGTCAGATTTTTTTTTAATTATTATCAATTTTTGAAACTTTTATTGCAATTTAATACCATTTGTAAAAGGAGGGAAAAATTCCCTGGTCATAATATCTTATCACTTTCAGAAATTTGTTAAAATTTTGTAACTACAGTCATAGTAAAATATTGATTTAATAATAAAGCTATACTCTTATTATTTGCTAAATTAAAATGAAAGAGTTTCATATTTTACATTATTCTCTTAACTGATTAAAATAAAATGATACCAATATAAAATTTTAAACATTGTTAATGTAATGAAAGTGAAAGTCACTTGGTCATGTCTGATTCTTTGCAGCCCCATGGACTGTATAGTCCTTGGAATTCTCCAGGCCAGAATACTGGAGTGGGTAGCCTTTCCCTTCTCCAGGGGATCTTCCCAACCCAGGGATTGACCCAGGTCTCCCGCATTGCAGGCAGATTCTTTACCAGCTGAGCCACAAGAGAAGCCCAAGAATGCTGGAGTGGGTAGCATATGCCTTCTCCAGCAGATCTTCCTGCCCCAGGAATCAAACTGGGGTTCCCTGCATTGCAGGCAAATTCTTTACCAACTGAGCTATGAGGGAAGCCCTGTAATATAATAGTAAAGTGTAAAACTTAAAAAGTATCAAATAATAAAAATATCTAAGCTTATTGTAGCCCTCAGTTTCTTCTCTTTCTATATTTGAGCTGCTTTTGGTTTATTTTATGACTAGCAGCTGTTTTTAAATAAATTTACTTTAATTCAAATTAATCTGTCATTTGAAATTCCAAAAATTAATGTAGCTTCTGCATATAGACTATATAGAGTACTTTGACAAGCTAATCATTACAGGTTGCAGAACAAATGTATTATCTCAGCTAGTGAAGTTAGGCTTTTAACTACGTTTTTACAAAAAGAAACCAATGGGATCAAAACATTGTCAGGTATGTTTGAGACACATTTAGGCCTTGGATATAAGTTGTAAGATGGTTATGCTTCTGCGACCCAGCATTTAAAACCCATACATATGACACAACAGCCAACAAGTGGTCTGAAAATATGAAGAAGTACTTGGTACCTGGGAAGTCCTTCAAAATGCTGTCATTTATTGTATTTCTACCACATCCTTATTACCATATAAAAAGAAAACATCTCTGAATAACTCAGTTCTTACAGGCAAAGATCAGAGTGGCAGTATATTATAAGACAAATCACATTTTGATGAGTGACATAAAAAGTACATGAAGGACACTGAGGTACAGATAAATTAATTATCCAGGTTTTTGCAGAAAAATGTCAATCCTACTGAAAAAACAATACAAATGAGGAATGATTACAAATCAAGCAAGCTTGGGTAGGAAGGCACATGATCAATATCCATGGATGCAGGTTTAAGAAGAATATTTGAAGAAATATTAAAATGATCAAATAAGTGCTTCCCCCCTCCCTTTTTCTAGTAGCTTTTGACAAATTATTTAATACATGGATTTAGAATTGGCAAATGTGGATGCTCATCATTTTGAGTAAATCAGTGACAGACACTGACATGGAGTAAACTTATCAGTCATTCACCAAAGGTAGAAAGTTCATTTTTTTAATGTCTTGTGTTAATTAAATAATTTAGTGAAGCATAAACTCTACAGAGATTAACAAAAACCCTACCACATTCTTAGTGGAGTTTAGCACAGTTTTAAGTTACATAATCCAATTTTTTGACTTCACTGGTAAAATCCAAAATGTGCCCAGTAAAGAAATTCTGTAAAATTTCCCAATAAAAAGCTATGAGACTAATTAAATTAGATAGCATATGTAAAATTCCTTTGCTCAGAGTAGACAGTCATATGTTTCCTTCCTTTTCTAAGAATTATACAGTGGGGATTATGAAGAAAGGTATAGTTTTAAAAGCTTTTGTTTTTTAGGTGAAGAAGTATTGTGCAAATTTAAATATTGTCTTACAAATTATTACTTTTAGTTCTACATCCATAGTCTCTTAGTGAATTCATATTATAGATCAATGGAATACATTTTGACATCATACTAACTCAAGTAAAATATCTATTATAATATAAACACATGAAACTACTTACTAAATTTAAAAAGCTTAAAATGTAATGCTGTATTACATTCATAATTATTCAAAACAACCAAGTTAAAATTATAATTTTGTAACTTTAAATTAACAACTATATACATATAACTATTAATTATATGACACTTATATACTTATAATAAAATTATGATTTTGATATTTTAGATGAATAATTATATATCTATCACTATTTGCATATTGATAAATATATCTACAAATATTAAAAACAATATAAGTGTAGGTATAATCCTTCATAGAAAAAACATTCACAGTTTAGTTCTTAAACATTTGTAATGTTAAAATGTATATTTAGGTTTATAATTGACTAGTAAATTAATTGTTTAAAAATATTTATTGATACTTTTATATATTTCCCTTTAAGATAGGACTCCTGAGATATGTGGTATGTATCAAATATTTTATAGATACATTTATCTATATATTGGGCTTCCCTAGCAGCTCAGGCAGTAGTGTCTGCCTGCAATCCAGGAGACATGGGTTCAATCCCTGGGTTGGGAAGATGCCCTAGAGAAGAAAATGTCAACCCACTCCAGTACTCTTGTCTGGAAAATTACATGGATGGAGGAACCTGGTAGGCTACAGTCCATGGGATCGCAAAGAGTTGGACACGACTGAGCAACTTCACTAGTTCACTGATCAATATATGATCTACAAATTTATATTAAACTTTAGATTAAAACTTACTTTAAAATTCTACAAAATATGAATATATTTTATGGTAGATAATTCAATATGTTTATAGAAATTTTAAGATAAATATTATTCCATGACAGTGAATGCCTTCAGTTCTGTGCACACCAACTGTCTTTTTTAACCAGACTAATAATGAATACTAGATAATGCATTTAGCTAATTAGCTATGTGTACAATGCTATACTCTGGACTTGTCATAATTAGGTGAAAAGCAATTTTTAAAATATTTTACTCCCTTTCTCTGCATTCAATTTAAAGAAAAATGCATCCTTCTTCAAAGCTATGGGGAAATAGCATATAATAAGCTACAAGCTAAGATAAATATGTAAAAACATTTATAAACACTGACTTATAAACATCAGAATAATGAACCATCAAGTTAACTATGATGCAGTTTAAAACCATGCATATTTTATTTCATTCTGTTAGATGAAGCAGCTCCCAAATCACTAAGGCAACATGCAACAAAACATAATTTAATTGCTCTCTACTATAATGCCATTTTGATAACAAAATTTCATTCAATAATTGAACAATAATTTTCAAGTGCAGTACTCATAAGGAGTAGTGCAGAAAATACACAGACAATGCATGCTTCCTCAACCTCAAGGTGTTCATTAGTGAGAAAGATACTAACCAAGCTTACTCCATTGAAAGCAGAATTAAGTAAATGGTATAGGAAATACAAAGCATCTCTACAGCGGCACAGAAACGGATGCAGTTACTTCCCCTTGGAGAGAAATCAGAAGGCCAGTTTCAAAACTGAAAGCTCAGTTATGAAATGAGTTGAAGAAAAATTATAATTTAACTAACCTCATTAAAATTACAGTTAGTAGAGTATATTGTTAGAACTTGATCCAGGATATACAATGTATTTAACTTCATGAATGTTGTGACTATTTTTCTTTGCTTCCATTGGGATTTCAGTGTTAATTTGAAGAAGCTTCAAGTACTACAAGCTTGATGGCATTTTAAATTAAAAGTTGCTGGTATTTCATAAAAATATACAGTAATGAAATGACATTTCCCCCCATATACTTTCCATATTTCTTCCAACTATCAGATCAGATCATAGATATTTTAGACCTAATGGTGAATCATTTCCCTTTCCCTGATTTTTGTATTTGGTGATTTTTAAGTAAAATTTCATAGACAATTTTCACTTTTTTATTGTATGGCAATTCCAGTCAATAGAGTGAACTGAATTCCCACCTCCATTCCCCACTCTGCGTTAACACACACGCACACGTGCACACACACACACACACACACACTCACCCCGAGAGGCTGATCAAATATGATATAAACATGTCTTAGACATTTATTTAACCATGCTTGAAAGCAAAACAGGATCTAAATCACTGAAGTAGAAAGAAAAGAAAAGTGAAATTGAGATAGAAGAGCAATAGTTACTGGGGAGTGGCTACTGGTCCTAACAAATGGAATTGGCTGGGCTCTGAAACCTGCAGGAAGCACTCAGGTTCCTAGTCTTGCTCTGTATCTTTTAGTGAAGGTACCTTCATTTTAGCCAGTCTATAAATACCTTCCTGTCATCATTTTTTACACACATCATTTAGCAATCTACCATACTGCATCCCTACCACTTGAAAAATATTCTTGGATCCAACTTCATCTTCTCCATACAATAGTTTTATTTCTTCTTTTCTTGAATCAAGAGACTGAGATTGACATATTTACACTGCTATGTGTAAAATAGATAATTAATAAGAACCTACTGTATAGCACAGGCGGCTCTACTCAGTGTTCTGTGGTGACCTGAATGGGAGTGAAATCTAAAAAAGAGGATATATATATATATATATATATACACATATATACGTTCTGTCACTAAGTCGTGTCTGACTCTTTGCAACCCCACAGACTATAGCACACTAAGCTTCCCAGTCCTTCACTACCTCAGGGAGTTTTCTCAAACTAATGTTCACTGAGTTGATAACGCTATCCAACCACCTCATCCTCTGCTGCCCTCTCCTCCTCCTGCCCTTAATATTTCCAAGCATGAGTGTCCTTTCCAATGAGTCACCTCTTCATATCAGGTGGCCAAAGCTCCAGATTCAGCATCAGTCCTTCCAGTGATGTGGTGTAGTCACTCAGTCATGTCCAACTCTTGCAACCCCATGGACAGTATGTAGCCCGCCAGGCTCCTCAGTCCATGGGATCTCCCTGGCAAGAATACTGGAGTGGGTTGCCATTCCTTCTCCAGGGGATCTTCCCAACTGAGGGATCGAACCCAGGTCTCCTGCATTTCAGGCAGTATCCTTACTAACTGAGCCATCAGGGAAGCTGTATCATTTTTCCAATGAATACACAGGGTTAATTTCCTTTAAGATTGACTGGTTTGATCTCCAAGCTGTTCAAGGGATTCTCAAGCGTATATATGGCTGATTCACTTCGCTGTTCAGCAAAAATTAATAAAACACTGTAAAAGCAAATATACTCCAATAAAGATTAGTTTAAAAATGAAAAGGTAAAACAATGCCACTCTTGTCACTATTTTTTTATTTTCAAAAATATAATTATTTTTCACAAAATAAAAAGATTTTATAAAAAAGAGAGATTAACAAAAAAGACTCCCTTCCCCCATTGAAAAAAATAAGGTTTAACTTGATTCTTCAGGCTTGATTCTGACAACAGGATTATGTTGTTGGTCATCACAATGTTATTTATAAAATATAAATCTGAACAAAATTCAATGTTCTTCTTTTTCCTATTTTTTTATGGTTCTCCACTAACCCTCAAATAAGTCCCATTCACAATCTCATCCCTTCTTACTTCTCTAGATTTCTTGCATTATTCGTCCATTTATTCACAGCTTTGCCCATCAGCTCAGTGCAGCTCAGTTCAGTCACTCAACTGTGTCCTATTATTTGTGACCCCATGGACTGTAGCACACCAGGCTTCCCTGTCCATCACCAGCTCCCAGAATATACTCATACTCATGTCCATTGAGTCGGTGATGCCATTCAACCATCTCATCCTCTGTCATCCCCTTCTCCTGCCTTCAAATTTCCCAGCATCAGGATCTTTTCAAAGGAGTCAGTTCTTTGCATCAGGTGGCCAAAGTATTGGAGTTTCAGCTTCAGCATCAGTCCTTCCAATGAATATTCAGGGATGATTTCCTTTAGGATGGACTGGTCATATGCTGTAGTTTTACAATTGTAATCTGCTTCCCTCAGGGTTCCATACATTTACATATCTATGCCTCCATTCAGATGGATATGTTTTTCCTTTTCTCTTTTACCTTTTGCTTCTCTTCTTTTCTCAACTATTTGTAAGGCCCCTCCTCAAACAACCATTTTGTCTTTTTGGATTTATTCTTTTGGGGGATGGTTTTGATCACTGCCTTCTGTACAATGTTAGGAATATTTGTCTATAGTTTTTCAGGCACTCTTATCTATCAGATCTAATCTATTTGTCACTTCCACTGTGTAATCATAAGGAATTTGATTTAGGTCAAACCTAAAGTAGGTTTTTCTTCATTGTATATCTGAATTTCTCAATAAGGAGTTCATGATCTGAGATGCAGTTAGCTGCCAGTTTTGTTTTTGCTGACTGTATAGAACTTCTCCATCTTGGCTGCAAAGAATAAAATCAATCTGATTTCAGTTTTGACCATCTTGTGATGTTCATGTTAGAGTCCTCTCTTGTGCTGTTGAAAGAAAGTGTTTGCTTTGTCAATGCACTCTTTTGGCTAAAAGCTGTCACCCTTTGCCCTGATTCATTTTGTACTCCAAGGCCAAACTTGCCTGTTACTCTTGAAAGGACATCTTTTTTGGTGTTAGTTCTAGTAGGTCTTCATAGAATCGTTCAACTTCAGCTTCTTCAGCATTAGTGGTTGGGACATGGACTTGGATTACTGTGATATTGAATGGTTTGCTTTGGAAACAAACAGAGATCAGTCTGTTGTTTTTGAGATTGCACCCAAGTATGGTATTTCAGACTTTTTTGTTGGCCATGAGAGTTAATCCATTTCTTCTAAGAGATTCTTGCCTACAGTAGTAGATATAATGGTCATCTAGTTAAATTTGCCCATTCCAGTCCATTTAGTTCACTGATTCCTAAAATGTCAATGTTCACTCTTGCCATCTCCTGTTTGATCACTTCTAATTTACCTTGATTCATGGACCTAGCATGCCAGGTTCCTATATAATATTGTTCTTTACAGAATCGGACTAATTTCATCACCAGTCACATCTACAACTGAGCCATGTTTTCGCTTTGGCTCAGGCTCTTCATTCTTTCATACCAGACCATCTTAACTGCCTCCTGAGAAATCTGTATGCAGGTCAGGAAGCAACAGTTAGAACTGGACATGGAACAACGAATGGGCTGGTTCCAAACTGGGAAAGGAGTATGTTAAGGGTGTATATTACCATCTTGCTTATTTAGCTTATATGCAGAGTACATCATGTGGAATGCCAGACTGGATGAAGCACAAGCTGGAATCAAGATTGCCAGGAGAAATATCAATAACCTCAGATATGCAGATGACACCTTCTTTATGGCAGAAAATGAGGAGGAACTAAAGAGCCTTTTGATGAAAGTGAAAGAGGAGAGTGAAAAAGCTGGCTTAAAACTAAGATCATGACATCCAGTCCCATCACTTTAAGACAGATGGAGACTGCCTTTCCGGATGCCTGATGTCCTCTGTCAGCATTCAGATGTTGTTTTATGGAGTTTGCTCGGTTTTTAAATGTTCTTTTGGTGTATTTATTGGGGAGAGAGTGGTCTCCCCGTCCTATTCCTCCGCCATCTTAGTTCCCCCCCAAACAACAATACAGTATACTAACGCATATATATGGAATTTAGAAAGATGGTAACGAGAACCCTGCATGCGAGACAGCAAAAGAAACGCAGATGTATAGAACAGACTAGTGGACTCTGTGGAAGAGGGCAAGGGTGGGATGTTATGGCAGAATGGCATTGAAACATGTTAATCATCATATGCGAAATCAATTGCCAGCCCAGGGCTGATGCTCGGGGCTGGTGCACCGAGATGACCCAGGGGGAGGGAATCAGGAGGGAGGAGGGCGGGGGGTTCTGGAGGGGGAGCATATGTAAACCCATGGCAGTTTCATGTCAATGTATGGCAAAACCAACACAATAAAGTAAAGAAAAAAAAAAAGAAAAAGACAGATGGAGAAACAATGGAAACAGTGACAGACTATTTTCTTGAGCTCCACAAGCATGGCAGATGGTGACCGCAGCCACGAAATTAAGATACTTACTCTTTGGAAGAAAAGCTATGACAAACCTATACGGCATATTAAAAAGCAGAGACATTACTTTAGCTACAAAGGTCTGTATAGTCAAAAACATGGTTTTTCCAGTAGCCATGTATGGATGCGAGATTTGGACCATAAAAAAAGCTGAGTGCCAAAGAATTGATGCTTTTGAATTGTGGTGTTGAAGAAGACTCTTGAGAGTTTCTTGGACTGCAAGGAGATCAAACAAGTCAATCCTAAAGGAAATCAGTTCTGAATATAAATTGAAAGGATGGATGTTGAACCTGAAACTCCAATACTTTGGCTAGCTAATGCAAAGAACTGACTCATTCGATAAGACTCTGAAGCTGGGAATGATTGAAGGCAAGAGGAGAAGGGGATGACAGAGGATGAGATGGTTGGATGGCATCACTCACTCAATGGACATGAATTTGAACAAGCTCTGGGTGTTGGAGGTGAAGAGGGAAGCCTGGCGTGCTGCAGTCCATGGGATTACAAACAGCTGGACATGCCTGAGCAGACTGAAATGAACTGAATTGATGCTATGGAAAAAAACAAAAAAAAACTTTCCTCAGCATCCTTCTAATAATCTTTATATATTAGTTTCAAATAATCTTTATATATTCTCACCCTTGTGTTGCTCTTTGCTCCACTTCTCTACATAAAACTTTATCCCTTCTAAAATTTAAATATATCTTACTCAAATCATTAAATCTTTAAAGTCTGTCTCAAATCAAAATTAGATTGAGAGAAATTTCCCCATCTCCTTAGTAAGAAGTGCTTTCTGTTTACAAAGCTACTGAAGCACTTATTAGTATAATTTATTAGATTTTAATGATTAAAACTAATGTAAATTGCCACTTTGAGCAATAAAGGCCTGTTTTATCAACTAAATTACAACTGTTCCATAAACAATTTATACATACATATGTATGTAATTTATGTACATATATATGTATATATGTGTTTATATACATAGTTTTCATTGTTTTTGTTTCCCATAATTAAAAAAGTACAAATATAAACTGATGATATAGTTTGTGAAATATAGTAAGTTATATCTACCACAGGAATATTAATAATTAATATTATTAATTAATAATTAATCCACAGGAATTATTCTTTTTCATTGTTTTGTAATTTTTTAATTGCTAAATAAAAATATGTCATTCAGTTTTTCTCTGTGGGATAGGAGGAACAATATTATATCCTAAAAATAAGTGAGATATAATTTGGATGCTCTTAATTACATTCTATTTTAATGGCTACCCATCAAGGATCCAATAAAGCTCAGTAAGTTTGCATGGAAGGTCAATAACAGAAATTAATTCAATTTATTTCCTAATTAAAACTGAAATATGACAGAAAGTTTTCCTCCCCTCTGTTGATTGAGGACCAAATGTCCTAGCAACAATTTTTATAGTATATTGATGATACAATAAATTGAAAACATTTTATCTAAAAAGTTCATCTATAAAGGTACCATGCTTAATAATCATAATATTTTAAAATAAATTAATTCAAATCACATTCATGTAAAGCATTCTACAGAAAGAATTACAAATACTAAATAATACTTGTGACCTTTTTTTTTCTTATCTCTAAAACTTCATTTAACATTACTTTCCCAAGTCATTTATGTAATTTTCATTTTCAGCTTTCAGTAACTTCAAGAAATTAGGTCGAGGGTCATCAAGGTTGTCACATATTTGCAAGATGTTCTTTTCTATAAAAACCTGAACAATATCTCATTGTATTTATGCATCACATCTTCTTTGTCCATTTATCTGTTGATAAATATTTAGGTTGTTTCCATGTCATGGCTATTGTGAATAATGACACAAAAAAAGAGGTGGCATATATCTCTTTAATATAGTGATTTCATTTCTTTTGGAAATACATCCAGAAATAGGATTGCTGCATCATAAGATTCTTTCTTTCTTTCTTTCTTTTGTTTTATATTTTTGTGAAGTCTTCCTATAGTTTTCCATAGTAACAGCATCGATTTGCATTTCCAACAAAAGTGTACAAGAAAGTACATATACTTTTGCTCTGCTATTTTCTATTCTCTGGTAGTACAGCATTAAGCAAGCATCTTTCCACTGTAGAGTTTTTATCTTAGCGGGGAAGGCAGATGATAAATGATAACTAAAATAAATCATATATCAAATAGTGTTATTATAGGAAAAAACACAGAAGGAGGACCAACTACAAAAGGACAATTTTGCAGGAATACAATTTTAACTAGAGTTATAAGGGAAAGGCTCACAGATCATTTTGGAGCAAAGATCTGAAACAGGCAGAAGTAATCCAATTGGCCATCTGCTACCTACAAGAAGAACATTCCAGATGGAATACATATTGCAGAATGTGTTTTCTTTATATAAAAATAAGGAAATCATTAATATTATCAATCATTCATGTCAATATAAATTGTTTCAAATTTAATATTCAATGCAAATATGCAACCTCTAGAAGATAACTATTTTCTTTTTGTTATCTGCTATACTCCCAGTATACAGAAGTGTATCTATTATGTGATGGCCACTAGATAAGCTCTTGCAATTGAATAAATATTGTTTGAAATATTATGAGTGAAATTATTTGTCAAATGAAAATATTTATCTTGTCATTATTGCTTACTTTCTTTGAGAACTACTATAGGCCACAAGTTACAAGACATCCAACTTTGAATGGCACAATAGATAAGCACAACAAGTTATACAATGGAATTTAGTTGGAGAGTTGGTTAGGCAGTTCAGTGCCTTAATCAATAACACAGGCTTTATATATGTTTGTCACAATATGACAAGTCTGAGTCGGCCCACTATGATCCTATGTATAAGCTAATTAAATGTAGGAGCAAATTATTTTATGTTAGCTGCTCATTTGCTTTCCCCCCTCAAGAATACGCTGTACCTACTTATCCCATAGGATCTATAGTTTCTCCTTATTAATGGAGCATATTCTACATGTGACTTGCTTTGGCCAATACAGTGGGTCTAAAATGATATACCCTGATTCTGAGAAGATGCTTAAGAACATACTAGTATTTCCAGCATTATTTTTTCTCTTTTCTCTATTCCAGAAGAATATTAATTCCCAATCAAAGACTGGCCTCCAGGGAGGCTTTCCAAAAAAGGACACATTTAGAGCAAATGCACAGTCACTGCCAATCCACAGTACGCTAACACCACATAATCATAAACATTGAAGTGTTGAGATTATTTGTTATCGTGGCCTTATCTAAAAAGAATAATGAGTAAAATATGATTATAATTAAAATTCAGTGGAATTAAACCTCAGAAATTTTGTGAATTACTAAAGATGCATTGAGATCGGTTACTTTTTTCAAAAGCATTTGAGTCAGCCAATAGTATGTAATAGAGCTATTCATTTAATTAGATTAACTAAATATTTTGACATAATGGATATAATAAAATACGTTCTTTTGCTCATAAATGTATCTGACACCATAGCATATATCAAATTTTAGCTTCTTCTTTTATCCTGAAAATCCTAAAACATCACCTAATTGTGTATTAAACTTCCACTTACTTTGTTTTACAGTGCTTCACTATTTCATTCACTTCATTTACTACACTTCACAAGTATTGCGTTTTTTAACAAATTGAAAGTTGTTGCAACGTTGCATTGAACAAGTCTATTTGGGTCATTTTTCCAACAGCACTTGTTCAATTCACGTCTCTATGTCACATTTTGGTAATTCTTGTGCTGTTGTCCATGGGGGTCACAAAGAGTCAAACACAACTGAGCAACTGAACAACAGTATTGTACAGTAAGCATGCTGCAATATCTGTGACACAGAGAAGACTTTTCAACTTTTAAGATCATGTTAACATTAAAAAATTTTATCCATCTGTCGAATCCTCAAGCATTGTGACTTCAATCTAATCATCTAGAGCTCCTCTAAGTTTCTTCAATTACTAAAATCATCTTGTTATTAACATTTTTTAAAAAAATTACCCCATTTGTATTGTAACAATGTGAAGTACAGGTATACCTTGTTGAAGATATCAGGGTTGAGCTCCAGACTACAACAATAAAGTGAGTAAACACATTTTTTGTTTTTTGTTTTTTGGTGCATATAAAAGTAATGCTTACACCATATTGTAGTCTACTAAATGTTCAATAGCATTATATCTAAAAACAATGTGTGTACCTTAATTAAAATTTACTTTATTGCTAATAAATACTAAGCATCACCTAAGGTTTTATGGAGCCATAGTAATAATATCAAAGACCTCTGACGACAGATCATTTTAACAAATGCCTTGATTCTATTTTCCTGGCACATTTCAAGCAAAATGATGACGTGTTAACATTTTATAAGGCAAATATAAATGATGTAAGACAGAAGTAAAAGGGGGAAATTTATAGAACAATTATGTTCTTTCCTATTAAGAAAAATTGAAAAAAAAGTGTTTTTGTAACTTTATTTGTATTTTTAGAGTAGTTTAAGTTTCACAGAAAAACTGAAGGGAAAGGCCAAGAAAATTCCTATATACATCTGTCTCCACACATGCATATCATCTCATTATCAACATCCCCCACCAGGCAAATAACAAATAACAGAATGGTCATTTGTTACAACTACTGAACCTACATTGGCATAACATCATCACCCAGAGTCTATAGTTTGCATTACATTTCCCTTTTGGTGTTTTACATCCTGGGTTTGGATGGAAGTAAAACAACATGTATCAACTATTATAATATTCTGCAGAGCATGAACTCCTCTTCTCTATCTACAACCTCTGCAACCATTGATCTTTTTCTGTCTCCATAATTTTGCATTTTCCAGAATGCTATATTGTCGGAACCACAGACTGTAGCCTTTTCAGAGTGGCTTCTTTCACTTAACGTAAGTAGGTGGCTTATCTTATTCTCTTGACATTGGCTTTTGCAGAGCAGTAGTGTTTTAATTTTAATGAAATCTAGCTTACCAATTATTTCTTTCATGGTTCACATCTTTGATATTATATCTAAAAATTCATTATCGTATCTCAGGTCATCTAAGTTTTCTCCTAAGTTACCTTCTAAAGTATTTTATAGTTGTGACTTTTAGATTTATGTCCATGATCTATTTTCAGTTAATTTTTGTGAAAGGTATAAATTTATAAATTCATTTTTTCCCATGTGAATGTTCAGCTGTTTCAGCATCATTTTGTTTAAAAAAAAGAAAAAAAAACCACTATCTGCTCCATTGTTTTGCATTTGCTCCTTTGCCAAAGTTATTCGAAATGTTATTTATTAGCTTTTCAATTTTTGTCTCCAAGTTACCATCATCTCTTGGTGTATTTCTTATGCCATTTGCCACTTTCACAGTCTGATCTTTCCTTCTCATCTGACATTAATAACTTAGTGCCTCATGGCTTAGTTCTGATACCTCTTCTCTTTATCAATTATTTTTAATCATTTTATACATTCTCAAGCGTTGACTCATTGGAAGAGACCCTGATGCTGGGAAGGATTGGGGACAGGGGGAGAAGGGGAAGACAAAGGATGAGATGGCTGGATGGAATCACTGACTTGATGGACATGGGTTTGGGTGGACTCCAGGAGTTGGTGGTGATGGACAGGGAGGCCTGGCTGCTGCGGTTCATGGGGTTGCAAAGAGTCGGACACAACTGAGTGACTGAACTGAACTGAACATGGCTTAAAAATTGTTTAAAATGAAATGGCTCTTAAATTAGCCATAACCTTTCCTCTTCAGTTCTGTGTTTAACTATGTAATCAATACCACCTCTTGATGTACAACAGGCTTCCTATAACTTCCACGGTGAACTCCACCCACATTCCCTATCGCACTGTCATGTTGAAAAATCTGATTTGCAGTGCCTGACTGTGTCATTATCCTGGTTGCTCATACCAAAAGCCTTTTCATCATCAACCTCTCTCCTTCCCTTATATTCCACAGTGAGTCCATCAGTATATATTGTTGACTCTACATTAAAAATGTATATCAAGCAGCCATCATTTCTGATCCGGGTTACTTCAGTAGCCTCCTGACTGGTCTTATAGCACTTTAGTACTTATATCCATGTAGTTTTTCTCACTAGGAGTCAGCTATTAGGTCAAGCCTAAACTATATTATGGCACCTAACACTTCAGATCCTTAAACTGACTTTTCACCTCAGAGTAAATGTCAGTTTTTACAATGACGTACCTAATCTATCGTCCCTCCCATTCCCCCCCGCCCTCTACTACTCTCCTCTTACTTTCTCATTTATTTTCCCTTCTAAGACACACTGGAATTTTCGTTTTTCCTTTAAAAAATATGGATGGCTCTACATTCAAACTCTTAACCCAGGGCCTTCCTTCAAACACTGGCTTTTCCATCAGATATTCACATGGCTTGCTTATTCCTTCCAAATTCTTAAATCAAATGTCATCCTCCTTGTGATAACCCTTTAACCCTTTTACTAGTCCTTTTCTTACTTTATGTTTATCTGGAGCACATTATCATCTGATAAAATATACATTTGACCCATTAATTTTTTTATTGCTTATCTCCCGTGCCTGGTATATAAATCACATGAGGTTTGCAACGTTTATGATTTTTTTTTTTGTATTTTCTTGGCCTAAAGTGTCCCTAACAAAACAGGTAGTCAAAAATATTTCTTGGTTAAAACTCTCAAATATTGTCAAATTGTCTTCCAAAATTTTTTTTTCGATATGCAAACTCCCTCTTTATGAAGGTTGCTGTTTTCACATCACTTTCATCTATGTTTTGTACTGTGAATCTTGATGGGTTTTTAAGAAATTAGCAAGAAGAAACATTTATATCAGTATTACATTAAATTATATTTCATTTAATAATGAATATTTCCATTTTGGAATATTCCACACTCTAAAATATTTCCACTTTGTCTCTTTTAGGTATCTATTCATTTATTTTGCCAACTAAGACCCAGCTTTCTTTCCTTTCATTATTGATTTTTAAGAATTTGAAATATAGTTAGAAAATTGGTACTTTAGTTGTAAGTCGGGTTGCCTATATTTTTCCAGTTTTACTTATGCATTTTCTTTGTGTGTTACTTTCCATGATTGTGCTGTCAATTTAATGTATTTTAATTTATAATTTTCCTTGCTTATGATCCTTGTTTATGAGTTGTGTGACACACTTAAAAAGTAGAAGCAAGTTCTTAAATTTCAATCTTCAGCAAGAGAAAAAGTTTATTTTAACATAAACACAAATGGACTGTGCTAAAGCATACCCAGCTCAGCTTCACAACTAAGGTGAACATAGGAACCAAAGAATTTGTAAAAGACTGACTATATTATCTCTTCACTAGAGAATTTGGGAGACCCATACATATAGGTCTAAGGAAACTGTCTGCCTTACTGCTTTTAAATTTTCTTTTTCCAATTTTCTTGAATACTAGTTAATTTTCCAATAATTTACTGCATTGTTAATACCACTGTCTTCATTATATTCCTTCTATTGTGTGATTATGAGTTAAATAATTACAGAAAGATATTATTTATGTGTGCATTTGTTGTAATATTATAGATTTAATACAGCTATCGGCAAATCTAAATCAGTTTTATATATCATTGGATACATTTAAATTTAAAATGTAGACAGTTCAGGAAAATAGTTACTTGCTTTTGTATTTTGCAAGTATCTGGAATGCTTGCTTACAGAGTTCAGTGGAATCCTCTGTTCTACGTTTTTTGACAATGTAAGCATCTTTGGAGAATATCAGGATACTGAAGGGGATAAAATCCTAAGTTGAACATCTATGTATATTCATACATTTAATATTAGATACTGTCCAAAAATTTGAATTTGGTGGTGTAAGTATAAGCACTGCATTTGATAGGCATTGAAAATATTTTTAACCAATTGAGTGACTTACACGATTATAATGTTACACAGTTTTTAGGCAGTAAACTAAGACTTGAACAGCTGCCATATTATTTTTTTCCAGTATTCTATGCTATTTGGGCTAGAAGCTATGAAAAAGTCTGACTTTATTCTAGTATTTGAAGGATATTTATTCTAGTATTTCTTCCAGAATAAAATAACTTGAGACTTAAGATTACAGAGAAGTACCCATGCAAAACTGCATTTGTACTTTCCAAAGAGAATGGGAGGAAAGGACACTATATCTGCGAGAGAATGAATTGGACATAATGAAGCAAAAGAGAAAGTCCAGCGAGGAAGAAGAGCATGAGGAGTTTAGGAACAGGTGGGAGCAGAGGGCTATTATAAGAGAACAAGAAGTATATAGAAGTCATCATGAATTTTTAGTTGATTGGTTTGCTTCTTTATTTAACTGAAATACAGCTATAAACACACGTGATGGTTTTATTTTCTTCTGAGAATAGCAAACAAACCTAATAGAATCACCAAAGATGGTAGTGAATAGACAGATTATGAAAATATTCTTTAGGTGATCTTATTATTTGATTCAATGTAGTAATCAAAACATGAATTCTGTATAGTTGATGAATATCTTCCTTAAATTCTGTCTCATTTGGGGTAAAATATATGAGTAACTATATCTATTTATTATAAGCTGTTTGAGGATTTTAAAAATATTCTATGTAACACAAAAATGGACAATGATAATTTATATAATAAAAAGGTTTTTATGTATATAAAACTGATAAATTGTATTGCTTTGCTGTAGCATTCTGAATTTTGTGATGAAAGAATACCAGACTTTTCTTATGAGAGAGAAGTTACTATCACTTAGTGACTTTGAATAAGTTCTTAATTTCAGTGCTAATTTAAATGACTCCATTGTCCTACTACACTGGGGAGGGGGAAATAAATGAGTCACCTTGTTTCAAAATGTGAGTAAGTGTCATCTTTGATATTATTAGTCTCTGCATTGTGTTAGGCAAGCTGATTTTATGTGCTGGCACAAAACCCATGGCTCATAAACTCAACAGAGGTGAGTGAGTTATGATAGTCTTGGAAATACATTAATGAAATTCTGCAAACATCAGTATGGTACATTAGTCTTCATCACATTTGGCTTTATTAAACACACAGATAGATGGGAGGCTGTCATGTACACCAATTGTTTTGCTTTTTCAAAATGACCCAAGGAAATATAAAAGATTTTCTTTTTTCCAGCTATTTTAATATCATGTGTAAATGATAAAATTTCATACTTTGTTGATTTAAAGAATGAGACAGCTTAGGATTTTGTCATCACCATGATTTAATATTCATCAAGGATCTATAAAATATTGGACAGAACAGGGAGGAAAAAGGAGACTGCCAAGACACAGTTTCTGCCCTTAATTTATGATTGCTTATTTTTTCTAAAGACTCGAGAAAATATAAGGTTTGCTTCAGAGGACAGAAAGCCAAAGTTTTCCATCAAAACCAATGGGGCTTAAACCATAGGAAAGGCAAGGTTGATTTGTTCATTTCAAGACAAAGTAAATATTAAAATGAAAGTTATGCCAGCTAATAATTAAAACTTAAATACTGAGCTCATTAAAAAAAATTTTGCTCTACTGAATGATACGAACATTCAGTTTTTGTGTTCAAATTAAAAACATGATTTACAATCAGGATTTTTTTATATGTGGGGTAATATATAAAAGATCATGTAATTAATTTAGATTTCGGAACTGAAAGATGCCAGTCACTTTAAAAATGTTCTTTAATATACACCCTAAAATACTTTACTGTATGTATTCTGTATACATATTTATCTCTGGGACATTCTTTTAACCAGGATTTTATAATCGCATAATAATAAAGTAGGTCAAATACTAAACTCATCTTTCTTTCAAACATAGCTTCCAAGTTTATCTAATGTATATTCTCTCCTAAAACCATATTTTATGATGTGTATATATTATGTCACTCTATGTCTTATTTGTTTTTCTCATATTGGTCAAGGTAAAGACGATGTGACACTACTGGTGTCTTTCTAATGGAGCATATTACACAAATTTTGTCAGGGACAAACTCTCCTGTTTTAGTTGCTATCATTCAATTTTTATAATGGTATGATAGTTGATATTGTTGATTATTAATATTATTCCTGATTACAATATATTGCTGTATATTGTCTAAACACTCAGTATTATTAGTTGGCCATTTGAATACATACTTATCCTTCTAGCCATCTACACACAGACATAAATACATATGTATGTATACATATATACATGTATCATATATATACATATATATGTGCACATATATGTGTTTATGTAAATTATGAATAGTGAGGAGGGACATATAAAATATATATTTAAAACTTGAGAAGTCATGAAATACATATGCATCAAGAGGGTTTTAGGTATGATAAAATCAATATTTCAAGGCAAGACATAGGACTCATGAAATTCACCTTAATAACTCCACAAAAACTGTACAGCTATTGAGAAATTTGGTAGAAGGATTTTTGTAATATTTTAATGTCTTTTAAACCTTCTACATCACTTTAGGTTAGTGTAGATATTGATCTATTACTGTGAAGAGATTATAGAATATGAAAAAAAGGATAAACATGTTATGGAAGTAAACAATGAAGGAACCTAGAGTCAATATCATTGAGGTTACTTAAAATAATTGGAAGTAATTCCTATATTTTTAAAATGTCTAAAATAGTTAAGACTTACTTACTAGTATATGATCAGTAAATTCTTATTCCTTGGCTTCCTTGCAGCAGTGGAAACTTGTAATCTACATTGCACCAACTAGATGTACTAAGGCTTCTTTACTGAGGTGTAAAATATGATGTTACAGAATTCAGGGAAAATTAATTTATGGTAATCATGGAGGCAGAGTTGCTATTTGTTCTGAAGTAGTTGTATTATTTTCTGTTACCCAGTGACTAGAGGCAAACATGAGAACAGTGCTTTCTGTACATTGGTTAGTGTGCTATGTTGTTCTAGTTCTGGTTTATCCTATAAGGGGTGCCCAGCTCTTTTCAACCCCAGGGACTGCAGGATGGCAGGCTTACCATGTCCACTGAGTCAGTGATGCTATCCAGTCATCTCATCCTCTGTCACCCCCTTCTCCTCCTGCCTTCAATTTTCCCCAGCATCAAAGCCTTTTCCAATGACTTGGCTCTTCACATGAGGTGGCTAAAGTATTGGAGCTTCAAGTTCAACATTAGTCCTTCCAAAGAATATTTAGGATTGATTTCCTTTAGGATGGACTGGTTTGATCTCATTGCTGTCCAAGGGACTCTCAAGAGTCTTCTCCAACATCACAGTTCAACTCTTCAGCACTCAGCCTTCTTTATGGTCCAAGTGTCACGTCCGTTCATGAAACAGAAAAACCATAGCTTTGACTAGACAGAACTTAATCAGCAAACTGATATTTCTGCTTTTTAATATGCTGTCTAGGTGTGTCATAGCTTTTCTTCCAAGGAGCAAGTGTCTTTTAATGAAATGGCTGCAGTAACTACCAGTGATTTTGGAGCTCAAGATAATAAACTGTCACTGTTTCCAGTTTTTCCCCATTTATTTGCCATAAAGTGATGGGACTAGATGCCATGATCTTAGTTTTTTGAATGTTGAGTTTTAAGTCAGCCTTTTCACTCTCTCACTTTCATCAAGAGGCTTTTAGTTCCTCTTCACTTTTTGCCATTACCATGGTGTCATCTGCATATCTGAGGTTATTGATACTTCTCCCAGCAAACTTGATTCCACGTTGAGTTTCATTTAGCCTGGCATTTTGCATGATGAACTCAGCTATAAGTTAAATAAGCAGGGTAACGATATACAGCCTTGATGTACTCTATTCCAAACTTTGAACCAGTCCATCATTCCATGTCTGGTTGTAAATGCTTTTTCTTGACTTGCAAATCAGGTTTTTCAAGAAGCAAGTAAGGTGGTCTAGTATTCCCATCTCTAAGAATTTTTCAGTCTGTTGCGATCTACTCAGTCAAAAACTTTAGTTTAGTCAATGAAGCAGATGTTTTTTCTGGCATTATCTTGCTTTTTCTATGATCCAGCAGATGTTGGCAATTTGATCTCTCTTCCCTTTTTTAAATCGAGCTTCACATATGGAAGTTCTCGGTTCATGTACTTTGAAGCCTAGCCTGAAGGATTTTGAGCATTACCTTGCTTGTATGTGAAATGAGTACAATTGTGTGGTAGTTTAAACATTCTTTGGCATTGCCCTTCTTTAGGATTGGAATGAAAACTGATCTTTTCCAGTCCACTGGCCACTGTTGAATTTTCCAAGTTTGCTGGCTTACCGAGTGCAGCACTTTCACAGCATCAGCTTTTAGGATTTAAAATAGCTCAGCTGACATTCTATCATCTGCCCTAGCTTTGTTTGTAGTGATACCTCCTAAGGTCCACTTGGTTTCACACTCCAGGATGTCTGGCTCTAGGTGAGTGATCACACCATCATTGTTATCTGGGTCATTAAGACTTTTTCTTGAACAGGTTTTCTGTGCATTCTCATGGATTTCCTGGCTATCTGGAAAGTTCTTGGAACAATTAAACATTTATCAATATTTTGTACCTATCAACAGGTGGCTTTTACTATTGTGTGTATAAGTCCTAGGCAGAAAAACAACTTCTCACAATTATTGCAATTAATAAATATTCAAGAATATGCTAAATATGGATTTTGTATCTGATCTTGTCTGAATTCACTACTATAAGATACAAACTTGGAAGTCAAGAGCATCCAGTGATGAAAATATTATTAAAACTCTCACATTTACTCATCTGAATCATAACACTGTGGAAAGCAAGACTTTGACAAACCAAGGACTACTTCAGATTGCACCAGTTATTTAATTATAAAATACAGCAATCAGTTTTTAAATTCTTAGCTCAACACACAGACACAGAAAATGGAGATTTTTGTGACATTCAACTTTTTAATCTCCTCCAGCCAAAGTGACAATGATACTGAAAATCAAATCTATGGTCTAAATCTGCAAATTTTGGAATTATAGATAAATTTTTGAATTTTTAGGTTTTCTAGTCTCTTGTGTGTGATTTTGGTAATCAATTGCAATTAAAGATGATCTGGAAGTTGAGTTAATTTTTTATAATGCCCAACACATGAAAATTTTCTCACCAACAAAAGTACTCTCCTTCTGCTCATTCTAACGTGAAGACCATGTAATTATTGTGCTAGCCTGAGAAAGTCACCTACCGATAGTAACAGTATTTTCTTCACATCTTACCCTATCTATCATGCCTTTTTTTTTTCACAAATTCAGAAGTATACCATACTCCACAAGGCCAGCTGCAAATCTAATTCAAGAAGGCTTACAAATCAAAAGAATACATGTATGACTGCAGTCTAGACAAGGAAAAATAATTTTCTGTATGTTAAGCTTATAAATATGAGTTCACTTACCAGAGATTTTGAAATAAATGTGCTCCTATAAAGTGGTAGTGATTGATTTCTCAGTAAGTTTAGACAATAAACTAATTCAGTGGGTTCTTGCACAGTAAAGTTACGATGTCAGAAATTCCTTGTCAAATTGGAGAGGAGAGAATCCAAGTCTAACAAATATAGGGATATTGGAGTGGATTTAATATGGCTTGATGTACACATTTATCATTTAAATATGTTTCTGGATAAGATTAAAAAAATCAATCATTTTAACAGAAATTCTTTAGTCTGGGGGAGCAAACATCTTATAAAATTTCTTTTGGCTGTTTTCTAAGAACAGAGATGTGGGTCTTAATGCTGTCAATAAAATGTTTTGCTTGGTTTCAATGTGGATGGTAAGATGCTAATCCAGCAGAATTCGAGTACAAGTACTAAACCAACAAAGGTAATCTTCTTAGGTACTAGGCCTTGTCTCTAATCAGAATAGAATTATCAGAAAGATTAGCTGATAGCAACTAGTTAATTGTTGGTTCCTCCAACAACTATTATGGGGTACAACTTGTATAATTATATTAGGATTATGTAATTGAAAATCATAGCATCTTAGAGGTCTGAAAAGCAGTTCCCTATATGAACCACCACAATAAAAAATCTCTACCTTTGCCTTAAATTCTAGTCTTAATCAATTCAAACCCAACGTGGACCCCATATGTCCCTGAGAAAGAACTATATTATAAGGGATTTCCCTGATGGTCCACTGGCTAAGACTCTGAGCTCTCAATGAAAGTGGCCTGGGTTTGAACCCTGGTGAGGGAAGTTGATCCCACATACCACCAACTACAGATTCCATATGATGCAACTAAAGATCTCTCAGACCACAACAGAGATGGAAGATCCCACATGCCACAACTACACTTGACACAGCCAAACCAATAAATGTTTAAAAACTGAACTATATTATGACAATACAAGCATCTGTTATATCATTATCCTAACATTTTCTAGAAATATGTGTTATTTACAAAAATAACTCTATACTTGTAAGTTAATAGAAATTTCCCCATAGAGTTGTATGATTTTCTTGTGTTATACTCACTAGAATTCAGAATGGCACTGAGGTCATGGCAGTACACTATGGCCTTCATACTTCAAATACCTTTGGTTTTGTGAAAACTTACCAATTCCTTATTAAGTAATATAATTCTATTTAGTATTGCACATGTAATATTCCCTTTGGAGTTCTTCAAGACTTGGGGGCAAATTTTCCAGCACTGTCACTCCTGTGACTATAAGAGGTAAGTCTAATTTAAAGTTACCATAGAGGTCCTTTGGTTTAAAACTGTTCACTAGAGTAGGAAACAACTCCGAACCTATTACATTCTTTTGCAAGGCATTTAGTATGCATCAAAATCATCAATCAATTTCACAATAATTATGCTTTTTATTGTCCCATAGTAACTACACATTGGAAGTTTCCTCCTCTTCCTACATTTTATGTCAATTAATAATAAATATCGCCTTTGCTAATTGAGATATGACTACTGTTATTTAAAACTTCATAATCAGTGGGTTTATCATTGTCTTAAATCAGGTAGAAATCTGACTCTGAAGCCTTGCTTTTTAAATCAGGCCCTACTGGCAATTTTCTGAGCCCCAGATTCCTAACAAAAGCAAACTTCACATGAGGACAAAATGTTAAAAATTTATTCGAAAGGTGCAGTCCTAGAGGAGTAAGACTATATAGTGATATAAGATAGGAAAAGAGAAAAACATGATGAAATATCTCTCTTCTGGCTACTGTTCCATGTGAAGCCTTTAAAAAAACAGTACAAATACTTCTATAGACTCATAAGAACTAGATCCGTGGCAAAACTGCTTAGAGAAAGAAGAAAGGATTTATCTTCCTATTACTCTCTGATTTTCTGTTTAATTTGATTCAGACCAGAACAGTTTCATTGCCTGAGGCTGACTAGCCCCAAAAGATAGTGGCTTCATTTCAAATAAGATTTTTTTTTTTGCAACAATATGTTTTACCACACTACTGAAAATCAATCTGATTTCCAGAGTGGCTGCTTAATGGAACATCTAAAACAAACATTAAGTGCATGCTGAGTAAATGTGTAGTAGGTAGGGACAACTTCCTGACTGGAGTTAATGTGAATGTGAGAGTCGCTCAGCCCTGTCCAACTCTTTGCAACCCATGGGCTATAAAGTACATGGAATTCTCCTGGGTAGCCTTTCCATTCTCCGGGGGATATTCCCAACCCAGATATCAGACCCAGGTCTCCCACATTACAGGAAGATTCTTTACCAGCTGAGCTACAAGGGAAGCCAAAGCATAGTGGAGTGGGTAGCCTACCTCTTCTCCAGTGGATCTTCCTGACCCAGGAATCAAACTGGGGCCTCCTGCATTGAAAATTCTCTACCTACTGAGCTATCAGGAAAGCCCCTGATTGGATTTAATATGGGGACATAAAATAAAGATAATGCCGTTGAAACCCTTAATAGAATTGCAAATAAAATTGGATCTCAACATCACATCACAGAAAAAAAATCACACTTCTAGATAGATTAAAAGTTAAAATGTACAAGACGTGTATAAAATACTTTTTTTAAAAAATCCAGAATATGTCTATATTCTTTGTAGAGGGTTACTACTTTAACAAAACATAGAAAGATGAAATGGTAACAAAACATTGAAAATAAAACTTACCATATTAAATGTAAGAAATGAGTATTCCTCAAAAGAAGACATAAAACGTGTATAAAGAAAACTGCAAACAGTCTTTTGGACTTTATGGGAGAGGACAAGGGTGGGATGATATGAGAGAACGGCATTAAAACATTTAAATTATCATATGTGAAATCAATCGTCATCCCAGGTTTGATGCTTGATACAGGGTGCTCAGGGCTGGAGCACCAGGATGATCCAGGGAGAGGGAATCGGTAGGAAGTTGGGAGGGGGGTTCTGGAAGGGGAACACATGTATACCCATGGCAGATTCATGTCAATGTATGGCAAAACCAACACAATAATGTAAATAAAATAAAATAAAATAAATAATTAATTAATTTTAAAAAAGAAAACTGCAAACTTGGAGATGATATGTGGAACACATAAGTCACAAAAAATCAGAAAGAGACTACTGAAGAGTAAAGAAAGAAAATGACAAACAAATACATAGGTAAGTAGACAAAAGCATAACCCAAAAATCTGAAGGAATAAGAATCATGTTGACATATTAGTAACTAGTAGAAATCTATGCAATTATCAGTAAACTGAACTGATATAATTTGAAATTCTTAACATGAAATAACACCACACCTACATCAAACAATATAAGTGATAGAGAAATTGTACCTTTATTCTCTAAAATGGAGATAAGAAAATGATGCCTACTAAAATCTCCACTGTTCACATAGAAGGATGGGTTATAACCACAACTGTAACATACAAAAAAGGAAGAGATGTTGAGATGGAGGTAAAGGGAACAGAATTATTGTTATGAAGATCTACAGACCTTCTAGAACTAACACGCAAAAAAGATGTTCTTTTCACTATAGGGGACTTGAATGCAAAAGTAGGCAGACAAGAAACACCTAGAATAACAGGCAAATTTGGCCTTGTAGTACAGAATGAAGCAGGGCAAAGGCCAATAGAGTTTTGCCAGGAGAATGCACTGGTCATGCAAACACCTTCTTCCAACAACACAAGAGAAGACTTTAACATGGACATCACCAGATGGCCAACACGGAAATCAGATTGATTATATTATTTGCAGCCAAAGGTGGAGAAGCTATATACAGTCACAAACACAAGACCAGAAGCTGACTGTGGCTCAGATCATGATCTCCTTATTGCCAAATTCAGACTGAAATTGAAGAAAGTGGGGAAAACCAATAGACCATTCAGGTATGAACTAAATCAAATCTCTTATGACTATACAGTGGAAGTGAGAAACAGATTTAAGGGACTAGATCTGATTGACAGAATGCCTGATGATCTATGGATGGAGGTTCATGACATGGTACAGGAGACAGGGATCAAACCATCCCCAAGAAAAAGAAATGCAAAATGGCTCTCTGAGGAGGCCTTACAAACAGTTGTGAAAAAAAGAAATGAAAACAAAGCAAAGGAGAAAAGGAAAGATATACTCATTTGAATGCACATTTCCAAAGAATAACAAGGTGAGATAACGAAGCCTTCCTCAGCAATCAGTGCAAAGAAATAGAGGAAAACAATAGAATGAGAAAGGCTAGAGATCTTGTCAAGAAAATTAGGGGTACAAAGGGAACATTTCATGCAAAGATGGACTCAACAAAGGACAAAAATGGTATGGGCCTAACAGAAGCAGAAGTTATTAAGAAGAGGTGGCAAGAAAACACAGAACAACTGTACAAAAAAGATCTTCATGACCCAGATAACCATGATGGAGTGATCACTCACCTAGAGCCAGACATCCTGGAATGCAAAGTCAAGTGGGCCTTAGGAAGCACCACTACAAACAAAGCTAGTAGTGGTGATGGATTTCCACTAAAAGATGATGCTGTGAAAGTGCCACACTCAATATGCCAGCAAATTTGGAAAATTCAGCATTGGCCACAGGATTAGGGAATGTCGGTTTTCATTCCAATCCCAAAGAAAGGCAATGCCAAAGAATGCTAAACTACTACACAATTGCACTCATCTCACACGCTAGTAAAGTAATGCTCAAAATTCTCCACGCCAGGCTTCAGCAATACGTGAACCATGAACTTCCAGATGTTCAAGTTGGTTTTAGAAAAGGCAGAGGAACCAAAGATCAAACTGCCAATGATCCATTGGATCATTGAAAAAGCAAGATAGTTCCAGAAAAATATCTATTTCTGCTTTATTGACTAGGCCAAAGCCTTTGACTGTATGGATCACAACAACCTCTGGAAAATTTTGAAAGAGATGAGAATACTAGACAACTTGACCTGCCTCTTGAGAATCTGTATGCAGGTCAGGAAGCAACAGTTAGAACTAGACATGGAACAACAGACTGGTTCCAAATAGGAAAAGGAGTTCATCAAGGCCATATTGTCACCCTGCTTATTTAACTTATATGCAGAGTACATCATGAGAAATGTTGGGCTGGATGAAACACAGCTGGGGTCAAGACTGCTGGGAGAAATATAATCACCTCAGATATGCAGATGACACCACCCTTATGACAAAAAGCAAAGAAGATCTAAAGAGCCTCTTGCTGAAAGTAAAAGAGGAGAGTGAAGAAGTTGGCATAAAGTTCAACATTTAGAAAACTAAGATCATGGCATCTGGTACCTTCATGGCAAATAGATGGGGGAAAAGTAGAAACAATGGCAGAATTTATTTTGGGGGGGACTCCAAAATCACTGCAGATGATGACTGCAGCCTTGAAATTAAAAGATGCTTGCTCCTTGGAAGAAAAGCTATGATCAACATAGACAGCATATTAAAAAGCAGAGACATTATTTTGCCAACAAACGTCTGTCTAGTCAAAGCTGTGGCTTTTCCAGAAGTCATGTATGGATGTGAGATTTGGATGATAAAGAAAGCTGAGCGCCAAAGAATTGATGCTCTTGAACTGCAGTGAAAACTCTTGAGAGTCCCTTGGACAGCAAGGAAATCCAACCAGTCCATCCTAAAGGAGATCAGTCCTGAGTGTTCATTGGAAGGACTGATATTGAAGGTGAAACTCCAATACTTTGGCCACCTGATGGGAAGAGCCGACTTGTTTGAAAAGACCCTGATGATGGGAAAGACTTAAGGCAAGAGAAGAAGGGGATGATAGAGGATGAGATGGTTTGGTGGCATTACTGACTCAACTGTACATGAGTTTGGATAAATTCCAGGAGTTGGTGATGACAGGGAGGCCTGGCGTTCTGTGGTCCATGGGGTTGCAAAGAGTCAGACACGATTGAGTGACTGAATTGAACTGAGCAGGCAATCTAAAAAAGATCTGATCTCACTCTAACCTAAAAAGGTTAGAAATAAGAAGGTCAGTAGTGTTCTGAATATGAAAATTGATTCACAGAGATAAATTTGATTTGTTTTCAAGAACAATAAAAAACCATTGATATCTATCTGTCTATCTATCTATCTGTCTATCTTTTTACGCTCTTCTAAATTTATTCTAGGATAAGTATAGGGGAAATAAATCAATATATAAGTGACAAACTGCTTAATTTACCATATCAAGAAAGTGAGCTCACTTCATAGAAAAAGAATAAAATAATATCTCTACAGCATCTGCAAACATGGAATTCACATTTGCCTGCCTTAAATGTAAGCAAATAAATCATGAAATAAATATAGGAAAATATAATTCATATCTGCTGGATTTAGGAAAGGGTTTTTAAAATAGTATGTCTAAAGTATATAAGATAGTATGAAGAACTAATGGATTTAATTACATACATACCTTACATGAAGTTTAGGAAAAGTCATATTGAAACTGAAAAACCTACAAATGGTAAAAATCTAAAAAAATAAAGAAATTCTGAAAATCATCAATAAATAAACCAGGAAAGAATAGAAATATGGAGAAAATATATAAAAATATAATTTACAGAGGACAAAACTCAAATTCTATATAAAGTACAAAAAATCACAGCTAGCCAGTTAAGTGAAAATAAAAATGTACTACATTATATTCATTGCATATTCAAATATAAAATATTGGGTAAAATTTCTAGTTGAAATGACAGGAACTCATCACCGCTAATAGAAATTTGACTGGTGCAGTAAGTATGGCATGTATAGTCTGATATACACAATCAAAATACACCCTACGTCTAGAAATCTTCTCCCATCATATGTGGCCCAGAGAAATTCTTACACACGTCTGTAAGAAAATATGTCACAAGCTTACTTCAATATTCTTGTAGTTTTGGTATTTGGAAAGTGTTTAAATTTTTATTTTTGATGAAGGAGATAAATAGAAAAGTCTATAGAATAAAATGCAGCAGTCAGAAGAAATAAACTAGAATATGTACAACTCTTGTATGTAAACATAAAAAAAGAAAACATTTTAGTTTTTTTTATTTATATTTTTTAAAAATTTATGTATTCCCCAAATAAAATATATATAAAATTCAAGGATAAATGCTGACAATATTAAAGTACTTGTGAGACATGTGATTGAGAGTGAGATGGAGGAAGAAAAATGGAATGAATGGAGTAATAAATATTGAGTAAAACAAAATACAGATGATGGATGAAGAGTGTATACTTTAACTGAAATGTATGTTTAACTCAATTATGTATGCATGAGTTAAAGAAAGTAAACAGTCCCATAGTTTAGGAAAGCTAGCATAACCACATGATATGTGATTAAGGAAGTTACAATTCCAGCATACAGTTGCTAGAGACAATGCACATTTCCTGTTTAGTTTAGTTTGAAGTACTTGGACAGTTAGTTGCACATGTCACAGTGTCTAGCTGATAGTGGGATTCTATTCAGCAGTATTTTCTACTTCCAGCCTCACCTTTCAAATGTGATAATTCTGCTCTGTATTAGGTTTGGAGATTTCAACTTTAAAATTGCTTATCCAATGCTTAGAATAAAAAAAAAAATACAAACAATAAACCCTCCCTCTTATGCTTTATTTAAAAGATTTAGGTTATCAGGTGAAAAGGATAGTTGTTACTAACTCATCTAACTCACTTTTAAAAATACTTTATTGAAAAAGTTTTAACAGTATACTGAGAAATAATTGAACTTTTTGAACAATTTTATTACAGAAAGAACATTTTGATACGATTTTCTTCCTTACCAATTTTTAACTAAAATCAATATGTACAATGAAATCCTAGTTTTATCCTCAGACTTCTCACAGAAAGAGCCTTATCATCCCCATGTCTTTATTCTAGGAGCAGATCAAATACATTAAAGATGATCAAAATCAGTTTCCTCAATTTGTTCAGTTAAGAAAAACTACATTATTTTAAGAATAAATGAAACCATTCTTAGAATGACTCTATGCCTGTCTTATAGTATATAACTGTCAAATTTTTGGAAGTTTTGCTTTTAAATTAAAAATGAAAATACTTTATTCATACATATGTCTTTCAGCAACCATTGTGGTGGAAGGTAGGTCATTAAATATAGCAAAAATGGTCTGTGAGAAGTTGAATTAGGTTTTCAGAGAACCCAGAGACTGGAAAGAAAAGATTGATGAACTGGGAGCCAAGAAACTTGAGTATAAGGCCTAGTTTTGCTGGGGATATGTTGTAGGAATTGAGATACATCATTTTCCTATGAAATTTTCTAGTTTCCCATGGTGAAAAAGAAGGAATTAGAGGCACATTTCTATTTATCCAGTACATAAAGAGCCCATTCACTCAAGGAATGCTTTATGAAAAGCTACCATGTACATACTTTGTTCTGCATAATGGGGAAGCAGTTATACAGAGTGAAAAGATGAAAAGCTGAGGGTTTATGCAAGGGAGTGGTTAAAATAATTGTTCATAAAACTTAACCTACAAATCAAGAAAGAAATACCATCATAGAGATGAGAAACAAGAGGCAACAACAAAAGATTTTAAGTCTTAAATAGGATGAAAGCAGTTTGGAGTTGGAGAACTCAGGGATTAAATTGGATTGATAAGAGGTTGCATTGGAAATGTATGAAAGTGAGATAATAGAGGAATTGTGGGTTTTGGTAACAGCAAGTTCAATTTTCAACTTTTCTCATTTTAGGGCTTCAGCACTGACTCCATCATCAGCTATCTTCTCCCCTCATTATCAAAACATTCCTCTCAAAAGGTACTGAGGTTTTATCCTTTCAGGACGACACCCCAAATTCTCATCAGTGTATTTATGTATTTGTGGACACTAGAATTTGAAATACAGTTTTCTTGGGGCTGCTGGTATACTCTACACCAACATTTGAGAAGGAGCTCTACCCAAATAAAAATGGATTCAAAAGAGGAAAAATGTTGAATTCTCAGGAATTTAAATTATGAAAGTTGAATTAATTATGTAAATCAAATGTTGTTATTCAGTCAATAAATCATGTCTGACTCTTTGTGACCCCATGGACTGCAGCACACCAGGCTTACCTGTCCTTCACAATCTCCCAGAATTACCTTAAATTCATGTCCATTGAGTTAGTGATGCCATCCACCCATCGCATTCTCTGCTGCCCCCTTCTCCTGCTCTCAGTCTTTCCCAGCATCAGGGTCTTTTCCAATGAGTTGGCTCTTTGTATGAAGTGGCCAAAGTATTGGAAGTTCAACTTCAGCTTCAGTCCTTAAAATGAATATTCAGGGTTTATTAACTTTAGGATTGGCTGGTTTGATCCCCTTATTGTCCAAGGGATTGTCAAGAGTCTTCTCCAGGACCACAGTTCAAAAGTATCAGTTATTTGGTGTTCAGCTGGGGCTTCCCTGGTGGCTCAGACGGTAAAGAGTCTGGCTGCAATGCAGGAGACCTGGGTTTGATCCCTGGGTCGAGAAGGTCCTCTGGAGAAGGAAATGGCAACCCTCTCCAGTACTCTTGCCTGGAAAATCCCATGGACAGAGGATTCTGGTAGGCTACAGTCCATGGGGTCGCAAAGAGGCAGACACGACTGAGCGACTTCACTTCACTTTCTTTATAGTCCAACTCTCACATCCATACATGACTACTGGAAAAATCATAGCTTTGACTACATTTAGCAAATAACAAAGTAAATCAATGTGATTTTTGTGTTTTTGTTCCATATCAAGAGTTCTCCTTTGTAAAGATTTTACCTATCTAATATTTAAAGACTATATTCCAAGATTGTTACCACTGACCTGTATTGATCGTCCCTGGTGGCTCAGATGATAAAGAAGCTGCCTGCAATGCAGGGGACTCTGGTTTGACCCCTGGGTTGGGAAGATCCCTTGAAGAAGAGAAGGGCAACCCACTTTAGTATTCTTGCCTGGAGAATTCCATGGGTAGAGGAGCTGGCAGACTACATTCCAAGGGGTCACAAAGAGTGAGACACATATGATTGAGCGACTAACACATCATTTAACACATTGTGACAATCCAATATACATTTCATTGGATGTTTCCATGTAGTATAAAATTTCATGATCAAATGGTGATTTGTCCTATATTTTTTTAAGTTTTTGTGAAAACTTAACTTGAGATCTACCTTCTTTATATATTTTAAGTGTACAATTCAGTAAATTTTCTACAGTCACATTATTGCACAAGTAGATCTCTATAACTTACCTTGCATAACAGAATTTTTATGCTTGTTAACTAGCAACTTTCCACTTTCCTTCCCCCGGCCACTAGCTAACACAGTTCTACATGAAGTTAAGAGTTTGAGAGACCCATTTGTGAATTCTCAGTTTAAATGTGGAACAGCCTAGGATGATGAAGGAAATGTGGGAGTGAATGCATATAGACATGAAAAAATGGATGAAAGACTGATACAATGCTTAAATGTTGCTAAATGAGGACATAGTCAAGGGAAACTGAGACAATGGCTAGAGATGGAATGCTGTACTGAGAATCAAGTGAAGAACATGTTCAAAGAGAGATGTGGATAGACCAGCTACTGGTCTATCCAGTAGATAAGAGATTAAGACTGAAGATTAGCTTTTGAATTTGTCAGTGTGGATGTTGTTACTAACCTCAATTATAAATTACTGTGTGGTAAGTGGTGAACAAAATTCTGATTGAAGCGGTAATAAAAAAATTTAAAAAAAAAACACTGAAATACTGGTGATACCAAATATAATAGTGTAATACAATTGCTTTGTTTTTTAAAAATGATGTCTTGACCTTGTTTTGAAGCATGGAATAGAGGTCCTTCAATTTTCCTCGAGTAACTGAATAAATTTCACCCAACAAACTCCCTTAACTTGCATCTACTCTCTGAGACCACAATGCATCTACTCTTATTCCCCAATGTCAGAAATATAGGGACAGCCTCTATTCCTCAAAACCCACAGAATTATTTAAATTAGCCAGCACCCACTTACCTTACATAAACGGCCCCTAAGCTCCAGGTTACTGGTACCCTGTCTCTACCCTGGGGTTCTCTTCTCTGAAACCCTGTGTGGCAGCCTCCTCTCCTTTAGAACTGCAAGTTACAGCTCTTCCATCTATCCAAAAAGTAATCAGTGTCATTCTGCTGTGTCTTGCCATGAAAGAATCTTTAAATCCTAAAATGAACATCTCTTGAACACATTTTTATCAGAGCAAGAACTGTAGTTACAAGAAGATTTGTGAGGAAGGGAAATTTTTTTTTCTCTTTTTATTACTTTTAGTAGTCGTTGTGGCATATTTGGAAGCTGACCAAGGTAATTTATTAGGGAAGAAAACATTGGAGAAAAGTGAGACCATTGTAGGACCAATGAATTTGAAAAAGCCATTTGTATTGGCTGATGCTGGGAGCAAGGGAAATTAAAAAAAAAATGCTACTTTAATAGTAGAAACAAAAAATGGATACTTGGTGAGAGTAATATTAAACCATAATAACAGTATATACAGGCTCCCAGGAGAATATATTTCAGCAAAACAGAGTTAAAACTTCAAAACACTGATGTGTTGTGCTATGGCTCAAGAAGTTTCCTCTAGAGTGTGAAAACTTGGCTTCTTTTCACTACATTAAAAAAAAAAAATCATGCTGCAAATTTGCTGAGCTCCACATTTCTCCATGGAAATTAACCAATTTAAACAAACCAAGAGCAATGAAATGTGATTCACTCACTTACAATTAAGACTAACTCAGTATATTCAGCATCAACATACAATTTTCCTTTGGACTAGTAGTGTCCCAAGAGTGTCCAGTGATATAAAGTGTCAGGTTTATTAAATTATTAAGTATCCCATGGGGAACCCACTTCGTAAGCCATATAGTTTCTGAGTAGTATTGCAGCAATGAGAAATGTGTAGATGTTGGTTTATGCATATATTTGCAGCCTATGCAATTTTTAGGAACTTGGGTCAAAAAATTTGTGCTTGATATTTATTCTAAGTAAATTTTTCTGTAGTTCAATAGAGTACACATAACTCAGATTTTGACTTTGCATACTTGTCATGCCTTTAAGATTTTCTTTTACTGTGAATCTGGTGAATACACTTTTGAATTTTTGGTAATCAATAATAATTCTATTTTCTTGTTATCTTTTGTTAATATAAAATATTCTAATAATTCTGGCTGAAAAAAATATAGCTGATATAAAGACTTGTAATAGAGTTTTGAGATAAAATATTTAGCTTTCATTTTATTTTAATTTATTAATAGATTTTTTTGGAATGACATGAATTTTACCATTAGCAAGCAGATATTAAATATTTCACAGATTTCTAAGTATTTTGAAATTCTAATTGATTATACTTATTATTCATTCATATTTTCTTAAAAGTATTTGTTAATAAACTGAATCATTATTTCATTTTCCTAAGAATTGTATTATAAGCAAAATCAGAGACAGAACTGAAATCCTGAAAAATAAGATTTTATTTAATTGAGAATTGCTTGTTGATATGAATATATCCAATATCAATTATGTATGTGATCATGCCTTATATGCTTATAATGTCAAATAGTCGATTATAATGTCAATTATTTGATTATAATGACAATAAAAAAGTATAATTTGGGGGAAGTTTGTATACATTGTAGGTAATTCTATTTTATATATTATTGCTGAAATGATTTTCACTATAGAGCTTACTGCATTCTCTTAAGAGATATGTCAATGTATCTGCTAATTACAATAACTGAAATCCATGTAAATATTAATAGATTTTTATGCTATCTTTCAGCATATAACTCTCAAAGATTTCAAATTCTCAACTTAGTTATAGTAGAAGCTGGGAAATAAAAACTATAAAAATAAAATATTTCATCAGAATTTGGAAACACTCTGATATATTTAACTTTTCTTTGAAGACGGAAATTTAATTTAATATTTACTTCACAAAATATTTAATTAACTGCTAGAATAAATTGTTTATTTTTCAACTTATATTTGGAATGATTTCTGAGATGTAAATTTTTAGTTCAAAAGAGCAGAGTTTTAAATTAAAAAGAAAAAAATTTTAAACTCTCTTAGAATTTAACTCTTTCAACTCTGTTCAAAAAGGTATATTCTATGTGTACATGCTACTGATTATTTTCTTTAAAATAAGTCAATGTGTTTCCATTAATAGAACACTGAGGATAATTCTATTTCTGTTGCAAAGCTGAATGATGGATTAGCATAAATTTGATGGAGAAAATATGAGCAAGTGATACTGTTTAAATAGAAGATTCAACCTGATTTGTTGGTAATGAGAACCCAGTATTTTGACGGCCGGTATGCAACAACCTACATGTTACATACTCTGATTAGCATAAAAGCAGTTAGTATAAGTAAATATATGCTTTCTTAAATAAACTTTCCTTAATAAAACATACTCTTTGTAGAATACCAAGTATATTCAACAAAGACTTTGATGGTTTAGTGAGAATTTGGAAAAAAACTTAACTGGGATTTTTGGTTTGTTTGTTTTCTTTAGTTTTAGGAAGGAAAGAGAGAGCTTGCATTTATACCTTATCTACGAGATTTATGTGCATTATCCAAGCTACTTATAATTTCTATCCTCTTTTACATGAAGGATACAGGGCCCTAGTAGGCAACAATACTGAGATTAGAACTCAACTGACTGATACCAAGTTACTCTTCCTAACATAGTTTTTGCTCAGAACTCTTAGATATTAACTTACCTGTGTGTGTGTCTTAAATCTGAGTTCCTAAAATTAAAACTCTTGTTTAGAAATTTGGAGTAGGCATATTTGACTCTCCCTTCATATCTCTTATTAAAAGCAACCTTACAAATATAAACAGAAATAGAAATAATTTGATAAAATTTATGTTTAGAAAAAAATAGTCAAGCTGATTTTATCTTTCATTATTTCTTATTTAAACAGTATTTAAAATATATATCACAGATATTTTCCCATGCTTATTTCATTTCTCTTTTTTTTTATCATGTCAGTCATTTTGTTGAACAAATGTCAGATTACTAAGTCTATATTTTCTAAATCTGTATTCACCTGAGATTTAGTTCATGAGCAACATGATTTCTAAAATGCCAAACACTTAAAAACAAAACTGATAAATGCATATGCAGATCGTTTAGGATATTTTGCCTTAAGTACATGAAGAAAGACTAAAAAAAATTCCAAGAAGTTCAGCTCTATTGTATTACTCTAATTTATGTTTCTTTGGTATATTTACCATTATTAATTTAGCAGTTTCAACTTTTCCTTAATCAGCTTAAACTGTAATCTACTTTACAACCTAGTTAATAAACATAGCATTCTAGACATAGAGAGATAGCAGATTTTACAGTTTCTCTGGGTAGCTGCTAAAAATTATTTCTCCTGAAAGTGCTTTTGATATCCTCTCTAATTCCTGACATATGACCTTGATTTATTCTTTGAGCATAACAACACATTTTTTTTCTCCCAATGTTCCTATAAAAACATGGTTGCACTCAGTGCAGCAGTAATTCACAGAGTTTCAAATCAAAGAGTTATCATGCCAAGGAATAAATGTGAACAAGAGAAAGCTGGCCAGGTAGGTGTCATAGATTATTGAGGGGAAGGTTTGTTCCTGGGAAGAGATGACAGGTCTACTCAGCTGTAAGCTTTGGGTCAGGATCTATAGTGATTTAGTTCTAGAGCAGTAAGCTAAAGCAGAAAAGACCTAACAAGTCTCATAAATCTTGACATGCACGATGATAAATGCTATAGCACTGAGGCAATGCATGTTTTAGAATACGTGAAGTAAGTACAAAGTAGTAGTGCCACCCTAATATGAAACCCTGGTTATGAATCATGATTGCAGAAATACTGTATTTGTTTTATACTGATTACTGAGAGTGGAGAGTTGAGGTAAGCCAGATAACAAAGAATAGCATAGGATTAAAAATTTAATGAGAATGATGGTTTAGTTTAAGGATTATCAACAAGCAATGAAAAGGACATATGAGAGAATTAACACAAGACTAGGGACAAAATAGCATAATAACTAATCTGAATTTCTTGTATCAGTCCACACAAAGTACACCAGAGCTTTTATGTTTCATGTTATATAACTCAGGTGGAGTGAGAAATTTATTCAGCTAACTGGAGCTCAGTGCCAAGTGTAGGCCATTAGTTTAGATATGGAGATATATTAGGGGCATCTTAGCATCATAAGTCTAACTATTTAAATTAAGAGATCTTGGCTTTGTCATGCAACCACACTATGTCATATTCTCATAATGCATTTTTACATAAATAAATTTATAGATTTAGATGAAAGATACATATATTTCATATACATAAATATCCTTGGTCTTATATCAGACATGATGTTTTCTTGCCTTGTGGCTTTGATTCCAATTCTATATTTGGTAGGAATTGATTCAGAAAACTTACCATGAAGAGGTCCTCATGAAAAACTCATACTTTAAAAACCTAAAATTGGAAGGAAGTAAAAATTATTCAAGCTTATATAAATATGTACTTATTTGGGCTTCCCCAGAGTCTAAGTTGTACAGAATCTGTCTGCAATGCAGGAGATGTGGATTTGATCACTGTGTTGGGAAGATCCCCTGGAGGAGGACATGGCAACCCACTCCAGTGCTCTTGCCTGGAGAATCCCGTGGACAGAGAAGTTTGGAGGGCTACAATCGATAGTGATGCAAAGAGTTGGACATGACGGAAGCGACTGAGCATACATGCATGCATGTGCGCGCGCACACACACACACACACACACACACACACGTGTGTGCATATATATGAAAGTGAAAAGGTTAATTGCTCAGTTGTGTGTGACTCTTTGTGACCCCATTGACTGTTAGCCTGCCAGGATCCTCTGTCCATGAGATTCTCAAGGAAAGAATACTGGAGTGGGTTGCCATGGCCTCCCCTAGAGGATCTTCCTGACCCAGGGATTGAACCCAAGTCTCTCTTATGCCTTCTAAATTGGCAGGTGGGTTCTTTACCACTAATTCCACCTAGGAAACCCTAACTTCCTATGACTTCTGGTTAAATTTAGTATTTTAAACATAAGCATTTAGTACATTTCCTCCTAAGAATACATGACAAGATCATATACTGTTTTTGTTTTTTAGTTGCTAAGTCATGTCTGACACTTTATGACCCCATGGACTGCAGCACACCAGTCTGCCCTGTCCTTCACTATTTCCTGGAGATTGCTCAAATTCATGTCCATTGAGTCGGTAGAGCTATCTAGCCATCTAGTCTCCTGCTGCCCGCCCCCCTTCTCCTTTTGCCTTCAATCTTTCCCAGCATCAGGGTCTTTTCCAATGAGTCAGCTCTTTGCATCAGGTGGGTAAGGTATTGGGAGTTTTAGCTTCAGTCTTTCCAATGAATATTCAGGGTTGATTTCCTTCAGAAATGACTGGTTTGATCTCCTTGTCATCTCTAGCACCACAATTTGAAAGCATCAATTCTTTGACACTCAGAGTTCTTTATGGACCAATGCTCACATCTGTACATGACTACTGGAAAAACCATAACTCTGGCTATTCAACACTTTTGGCAAAGTGATGTCCTTGCTTTTTAATATGGTGCCTAGGTTTATCATAGCTTTCCTTCTAAAGAGCAAGTACCTTTTAATTTTACAGCTGCAATTTACCAACAGCAATGACTTTGGAGCCCAGAAAATAAAATCTGTCACTGCCTCCACTTGCAAGATCATATATAACTATTGGTAAATAGAAAGGACAGGAGACAGCAGCATTGGAGAGTTTTAAATATATTTAAGGGAAATAAATATTTATAGAAGTGTTTTAACTGAAATAACAGGGTATAAACTAAGACCTAAGTGCTTAACAGTAAGAATGACAGAAGGTAAGATGCTTTCAACTATAACATCACCATAAAGACTAAGATATTTTAAAGAAGAGACACAATGAAAGGAGGAAATATAATAAGTCATAATTTAAACAAGTAGAAGGTTCAATTGCAATCTTTTAAGGAAAATTTGCAAGTTAAGAGAGGGATCAAGTAAAGCAAATAATAGATCATATACAAAAGATCAAGAATAAGAGTAACAGTGCATTTTTTAATTGAAAAATTAAAAAACAGAATGAAAAACAATGTTCATTCTTAGATAAAATGCTTCTCAACTGGCATTTTAATAATATAGAGAAATAATTATTCAAGTATGATTATATATTTTCTATGTGAGATCTTTCAAATGTATCTGGGTTGCTCTCTCTTTTTCAGCAAGTAATTAGGAAATGTGTTCCAACAAAATGTGAAAGCACATATAGGCCCATGAATATTTTTTAAAATAGATTTGGATACTGAGAGAGAGAGAGAGACAATCAGACATTCTTTATGATACTGTGAGGAGTTTAGGCTTGGGGTTCCAAACCTCCAGGCTGTGGACCAGTATTTAATATCAGATGAGGAGCAGCTTAGATTATAAATAAATTACATAGTATAGTCACTGATTTCATTCACTCAGTCCTGTCGACTCTTTGCAACCCCATAAACTGCAGCTTGCTAGGCTTCCCTGTCCATCACCAGCTCCCAGAGTTTACTCAAACTCATGTACATTGAGTCGGTGAAGCCATTCAACCATCTCATCCTCTACAGTCCCCTTCTCCTCCCGCCTTCAATCTTTCCCAACATTACGGTCTTTTCAAATGAGTCAGTTCTTTGCATCAGGTGGCCAAAGTATTAGAGTTTCAGCTTCAGCATCAGTCCTTCCAATGAATATTCAGGACAGATTTCCTTTAGGATGGGCTGGCTAGATCTCTTGAGAGTCCCTTGGACTGCAAGGGACTGTTGGGACTGTCTTCTCCAACACCACAGTTCAAAATCATCAGTTCTTCAGCACTCAGCTTTCTTTATAGTCCAACTCTCACATCCATACATGACTACTGGAAAAACTATAGCTTTGACTAGACACAACTTTGTTGGCAAAATAATGTCTCTGCTTTTTAATATGCTCTCTAGGTTGGTCATAGATTTTCTTCCAAGGAACAAGTGTCTTTTAATTTCATTACTACAGTCATCATCTGCAGTGATTTTGGAGCCCCCCAAAATAAAGTCTGTCACTGTTTGCTTAGTTTCCCCATCTATTTGCCATGAAGTGATGTAAGCAGCTAAAGTCATCCCCAAACCATGCTCCCACCCACTTCATGGAAAAATTGTCTTCCAGGAAATCGATTACTGTTAGGGACTCCTGGTTTAATCCATCTACAAGTGAAGTATCTGCAGAATATATTTCCTATATTTTAGAAAGAGATGGCTAAGACTGAAAGAAGATCTAAGCAATGGAAAAAATAACAGAAAGAGAAGTCAGAATGTGAGCTGAATATCTGGATCTACCTGTGTCCAAGCCAGAATGTTTTATTTCTTTTTATTTATATTAGTCTCTCTAGTGAAGTCACTCAGTAGTGTCTGACGCTTTGGGACCCCATGGACTGTGGCCTACCAGGCTCCTCTGTCCATGGGGTTTTCCAGGCAAGAGTACTGGAATGGGTTGCCATTTCCTTCTCCAGGAGATCTTCCAAACCCAGGGATTGAACCCAGGTCTCCCACATTGCAGGCAGATACTTTACCCTCCAAGCCACGAGGGAAGTCTCTCTTTTATTTATATTAACCCATATTCTTTTCTTCCCTTCACTTTATTATTCTTCCATCATTCCTCACCACCTCCATATTTTGCCTTGAAGTAGTTTAAAGTGTGTTTGTGTAAAAGGGAAGAACAATTCTGACTCCATATTAGATCTGTTCCTTTTGCTTTAACTTTGTGCTTTGTTTCTTGTGCTTAGTCATGCTAGCCTTGCATCTTTTGTGAAAGAATGTTGCTTAAAGCCTGAAATATATAGGATAGACTATTCTCAGGACTCTGACCTTTAACAGTCCATTCATACAGAGATAAAAAAGTTGAAGAACAGAGAATAACATTTGTCTTGTTGGAGTTTTATAGGAAAATGATGACATGACCTATGTGGACAGTTGCAGGAACAAAGCCATTTCCAACAACTGACCACACTTCTCCCTCAGCTTACCTTTAAAAGTGCTTTTCTGAAACCCTTCAGAGAGTTTATGAGTTTTTGGCCTGGAGCCCCAAGCCACTCATATCCTTATATGGCTCTGCAGAAAACTTTTCTCTGCTTCAAATTCACTATTTTAGTTTCTTTGATCTCATTGTATGAAAGGCACACAAACTTGTATTTGGTAACATTTCATCACTGAAAATTGAAAGATAACTTCTAAAGAATCTAATCAATAGATCTCTAAAGAGAAACAACATTCAATCACCAAGTTGATAGTATCATTCTCAGACACTCAAACATTTGTCTCCTGTTGTTGAAAGAAAAAAAAATTCTCATTATTGAGTGTGTTAGTTACTATGGTGCACTTATACTTGTTATATGCACAAGACAAAGGACACAGTTAAGTTGACCCTTGAACAACATGGATTTGAACTGTATGAGTCTATTTATACTCAATAATTTTCAAGAGTTAAATACTACAGTACTACGCAGTCTGAGGTTGGTTGAAACTGTTAAGTAGGAAATTAGGCATTAGCAACGAGTTGTGAGTTGTGGCCTAGCTGTAAAGGATATAAGCTGATAGTTAAACTCTATATGAGATATTCCAGGAGAGCTCACAGATATGCTACAAAAATAACAGAGACTTTCACAATTCCTGCACTTGCCCCCTAAGCACACAGTGGATACAAACTAACCACAGGGGCTTCAAGTAACCGTATGCAGCTGGAAGCCTGTTAAGGGATTATAAATATTCTATATACATATGCATTCACGCTAAGTTGCTTCAGTCATGTCCGAATCTTTGCAACCCTATAGACTGTAGCCTTCCAGGCCCCTCTTTACTCACTCCTTGCAAAATGTCATTATTTGACACTAGTATGGTGGTTCCATGAAAGGCCCAGCTTTCACTAGGAAGACTGGTTTTATTTGAGGTGACTTAAAGCTCATTCACTGTGAAAGTCCCCCCTCCCCCTGGTTCAGGGATATTGTTCACAATTAATTAAAGCAACTATTTTAACATTTTAGCTGATTGAGGTAGTGGATAGCAGTTAGGGTGATAAAAACACAGAAAATATGGAAAAATTTGAATGTTAATACATTGCTAGTAGGAATATTAAATGGAAGAAATTTAAAATACCAACCACTGTGGAAACAAGGTCATCTGTTCCTGAAGAAGTAAAACAAGTTGATATTTCAAGAATATAAATTAGTACAGGGACTAAAAAATCTATTTTATATTATTGCATATTGAAATTGTTTTTAGTCTAAATGCATAAACCACAATAGTGATCTACAGCATTTGCACATAGCTACTAAACAGTTTGTAAACTTTATATACTGAGACAACCATTCTTAAGACTAATGTCTTAAATTTTCAAATTAAGTATACCTAGTTTTAAAAGATAAAATCATTGGCATTTATACATATTGAAATTTTATAATAAAAACATTGAAGACTTTTAGGAAGATATATTTTATTTTGCTTTGTTTGAACTTGAATTCGGCCTTAATTAAATCACTCTGGCTACCACATGGATTAACTGAATCATATGGAGCAGTGTGAAGACTCTTTTATGTCACCATCATTTAACATCAGTAACATCTCTAATATGTTAGAAGCATCAGGAACCACTTCTAATAAATGCTTTATTTTACATATACTAAGCACAGAAGACTCTTGAGAGTCCCATGAACTGCAAGGAGATCCAACCAGTCCATACTAAAGGAAACCAGTCTTGAATGTTCATTGGAAGGACTGATGTTGAAGCTGAAACTCCAATATTTTGGCCACCGGATGTGAAGAACTGACTCACTGGTAAAGACCCTGATGTTAGGAAAGATTTAAGGCAGGAGGAGAAGGGGACGACAGAGGATGAGATGGTTGGATGGCATCACTGACTTAATGGACATGCGTTTGAGTAAACTTCAGGAGTTGGTGATGGACAGGGAGGCCTGGCGTGCTCTTTGCAGTCCATGGGGTGGCAAAGAGCAACTGAACTGAACTGAACTGAACTGAAGTGCAAATACAACATTCTTAAAAAGTAGGTGATAGAGTGATTTTTAAATTAGTTGCCATGAAGACTGAAAAGTAAATGTCAAAGCAAAGCATAGGAAAAAAAAAAAATTGTGGGGACTTCACTGGTAGTCCAGTGATGGTCCATAACACTCTCAGTGCAGGGGGCCCAGGTTCAATCCCTGGTCAGGGACCTAGATTATACATGCCACAACTAGGAGTTCACACGCCACAACTAAATATCCCATATGACAAAAGGAAGACTGAAGAGTCTGCATGCCACAACTAAGACCTTGTGCAGCCAAATAAATGAATATATATATATTTAAGAAAAGAAAAAAAAATTATGGGTGGCCAAATATTTTGAAACTGTTTTAAATTGTGCCATTCCCTATAAAATGTACTAAAGAATGAAGAGATGACTATGGTTGTTATTTAACTAAATTCTGATAATTCCAAGGCTCATTTCCTCCAACTTTCAGTAGCTTCAAGAAATTTGCTCAAGGCTTCTCTTTTTTAATAAAAGGCTGAATAATATTCCATCATGAATATACATCACATTTTCTTTATCCATTTTTCTGTTGCTTAACATTTAAGTTGTTCATACACCTTGGCTATTGTGAATAGTGCTACAGTTTGTTAGACTGCTAGGCCAAAGGTATAAATCCTTCTCAGGACATGAGACAATAAAATGAGATGTCCCAGCTCAATCATAGATGAGGGGAAAAAGGGGTAAATTTATCCTTACAAGCTTTTAGTCAGGCCTCCAATGGGTTAGATGATGTCTGCCCATATTGGGTAATTATGCTCCCAGCTACCAAAATTGTCAAGAATAATTCAGTTAGAGAAGGGAGACAGGTATTAATTATTTTTTTAGAAATGGCACTAACAATATATTTCTATTTAGTACAAGGCTAAAATGTAAGTTAGATATTTATTATAGTAAAAAATCACTGCCTCTACCTGTAGCAGTTAGATACCTTAAAGAATACATCATTAACAAAAGAAAAAGGAAGGATCAGCTCAATGTCACTTTAATTTATTTACTATGTTTATTTTTGATTATAACAGTTTTTGTTCTTTTCTTGGTGTTATATTCTGGTAGGAAAATAATAAAATTGGAAAATATGTAAAATAAGATATACAAACTGGGTATAATTTTACTGTACTTCATTTTACATGGGACTATAAATCCAGGAAAATATATGGAAAACATAGGGGGATACCAAGAAAAAATCTTGATAAGAAGGAATCTGAAATTAGGAGAAATCAAAGAAATTCATTTTAATTATAAAAATTGATCCAATTGACAACAAATTCATAAGAAATTTCATTTCAGCCTGTTATTTTGAATAAGGAAGATAAAACAGACAGGAAATAAGAATTGCCTATATTTTATATTTCAAAGAAAAGTTGATAATAGAAAATCTTAAATGTTTTGGTTGTAGCTGTTCTTCATAAACTCTTCATTCAAATATTATGATAACAAGACTCTCACTTTACCATAATGAAACTCTAATGGTAAAAAAACATGCAAATGTGACAGTTACTAGAAACTAATATCTAGCCTGTGCCCATTCTTTAGGATATTTCTATGTACTAAATTTGCTTTTTTTTAATATTCCTCATGCCATATATTTCATCCCTGTGACATTTAATTTACAACAAAGTTTATATCTCTCATAATTTATTGAAACTACTTTTACACAATTTAAATTTCATCCCTGAGAAAGTTAATTTATGGTCTAGGATAACCTGGGGATTAGCAAGTTTCACAAATGTGATGCCATACAAGGTAAATCTATCATGTGTATAAAAGGGTTAAATTGAGCTGCCCTAATGGAAAAATAGTGCCCAGGTAAAGAACAAATGCTTGCTCCTCCTTTGGCTTCACCCGTAGGAGTGAAGTTATCACCTTGACTTTATTCCAGCAAAACTGCTGAGTATTAAAATAAAAATACACTATTTTTATTCTCTTATGCTTTATGCCAGGATTCAGAGTCATCTAGTAGCCTGTTGTCTTGATAGCTCTGCCTGCAAAGCCATCATCTTCATGGATGCAGGAGTAGGAATTTATCAATATTTTAACTGACATAAGCAAGGTAAAAAATTATACATACTTATAATTCATAGATATATGTAAATATATAACTGTCCCATAGATAAAATACCTATTATATATATAAGTAAAACATTACATGGAAGAAATTTGGATGAATTGTTAGCATGGTTGAAAAATTATATGACACTGAATGTAATATACAAATTTTTATGTCTAATTTACATTTTAAAAATAAGCACATAGATCTTAAGAGACTCATCACAAGCACAGAAATTGAAACTATAATCAGAAATCTTCCAGGAAATAAAAGCCCAGGACCAGACAGCTTCACAGCTGAACTCCATCAAACATTTAGAGAAGAGCTAATATCTATCCTACTCAAACTCTACCAGAAAATTGCAGAGGAAGGTAAATTTCCAAACTCATTCTATGAGGCCACCATCACCCTAATACCATAACCAGACAGAGATGCCACAAAAAAAGAAAACCACAGGCCAGTATCATTGATGAATATAGATGCAAAAATCCTTAACAAAATTCTAGCAAACAGAATCCAAAAACATATTAAAAAGATCATACATTATGACCAAGTGGGCTTTAACCCAGAGATGCAAGGATTCTTCAATATTCCCAAATCAATCAATGTGATGCACTGCATTAACAAATTGAAAGATAAAAACCATATGATTATCTCAATAGAAGCAGAGAAAGCCTTTGACAAAATTCAACATCCATTTATGATAAAAACCCTCCAGAAAGCATGCATAAAGGAATATATTTCACCTTAATAAAAGTCATAATGATAAACCCACAGCAAACATCCTCAATGGTGAAAAACTGAAAGTATTTCCCTTAAAGTCAGGAACAAGAGAAGGGTGCCCACTCTCACCACTACAATTCACATAGCTTTGGAAGTTTTAGCCACAACAATCAGAGAAGAAAGGAAATAAAAGGAATCCAGATTTGAAAAGAAGTAAAACTCTCACTGTTTGCAGATGACATGATCCTCTACATAGCAAACCCTAAAGATTCCACCAGAAAATCACTAGAGCTAATCAATGAATATAGTAAAGTTTCAGGATATGAAATTAACACACAGAGATCCCTTGCATTCTATAAACTAACAATGAGAAAACAGAGAAATTAAGGAAATAATTTCATTTACCATTACAATGAAAAGAATAAAATATTAGGAATAAATCTACCTAAAGATACAAAAGACCTATACATAGAAAACTATAAAACACTGATGAAAGAAATCAAAGATGACACAAATAGATGGAGAAATATACCATGTTCACGAGTTGGAAGAAGCAATATAGTGAAAATGAGTACACTGACCAAAGCAATCTACAGATTCAATACAATCCCTATCAAGCTAACAATGGTATTTTTCAGAGAACCAGAACAAACAATTTCATAACAAAATTATGAAAATACAAAAAACCTAGAAAAGCCAAAGCGATCTTGGGGAAGAAGAATGGAACTGGAGGAATCAACCCGCCTGACTTCAAGCTATACTACAAAGCCACAGTCATCAAGACAGTATGTTACTGACACAAAGACAGAAAGATAGATGAATGGAACAAAATATAAAGCCCAGAGATAAATCCACACACCTATGGACACCTTATCTTTGACAAGGGAGGCAAGAATATACAATGGAGAAAAGACAATCTCTTTAACAAGTGATGCTGGGAAAACTGGTCAATCACTTGCAAAAGAATGAAACAGAACACTTTCTAATACAATACACAAAAACAAACTCAAAATGGATCAAAGATCTAAATATAAAACCAGAAACTATAAAACTACTAGAGGAAAACATAGGCAAAACATTCTGACATAAATCACAGCAGGTCCTCTATGACCCACCTCCCAGAGTAATGGAAATAAAGCAAAAATAAGCAAATGGGACTTAATTAAATATAAAAGCTTTTGCACAGTGAAGGAAACTATAAGCAAGGTGAAAATACAGCCTTCAGAATGGGAGAAAATAATAGCAAACAAAGCAACTAACAAACAATTAATCTCAAAAATACACAAGCAGCTCATGCAGCTCATTTTGAGAAAAATAAATGACCCAATCAAAAGACAGGCCAAAGAACTAAACAGACATTTCTCCAAAGACGACATACAGACGGCTAACAAACACATAAAAAGATGCTCAACATCACTCATGATCAGAGAAATGCAAAGCAAAACCACAATGAGGTACCATCTCATGCTGGTCAGAAGGGCTGCTATCAAAAAGCCTACAAACAATAAATGCTGGAGAGGGTTCAGAGAAAAGGGACCAGTCTTATACTGTTGGTGGGAATGCAAACTAGTACAACCACTATGGAGAACATGGTGGAGATTCCTTAAAAAATTGGAAATAGAACTGCCGTATGACCCAGCAATCCCACTGCTGGGCTTACATACTGAGGAAAACAGAATTGAAAGAGACACGTGTACCCCAATGTTCATTGTAGCACTGTTCACAATAGCCAGGACATGGAAGCAACCTAGATGTCCATCAGCAGACAAATGGATAAGAAAGCTGTGGTACATATACACAATGGTATATTACTCAGCCATTAAAACGAATATATTTGAATCATTTCTAGTGAGGTGGATGAAACTGGAGCCTATTATACAGAGTCAAGTAAGTCAGAAAGAAAAACACCAATAGAGTATACTAATGAATATATATGGAATTTAGAAAGATGGTAATGATGACCCTGTATGTGAGACAGCAAAAGAGACACAGATATAAAGAACAGTCTTTTGGACTCTGTGGGAGAAGGCAAGGGTGGGATGATTTGAGAGAATAGCATTGAAACATGTTTATTATCATATGTGAAACAGATCGCCAGTCCAGGTTCGATGCAAGAGACAGGGTGCTCAGGGCTGGTGCACTGGGATGACCCTGAGGGATGGGATGGGGAAGGAGGTGGGAGAGGGGTTCAGGATAGGGAACACACGTACACCTATGGCTGATTCATGTCAATATATGGCAAAACCACTACAATATTGTAAAGTAAATAAATTCATTTAAAAAATAAGCACATAGTTTTATTTCATCTAATAATTTTTGGTGAGTCAATTGTAGTTAATATAAAATAGCTTTCTCCCTTTTTTGCTTTCAGTTGCTGGAATGTGTGGCACAACTTGAGGAGTTAGTTACAGAAAAACTAATGGCTGGCATAGTTTGATGAAGTAGGAATAATGACGAAAATGTAGCAGAAAAATCAGCTGAGTGGCATGTTGATAAGAGTAATGCATTTCTTTAAATACAGTTTAGGGTATTATTCTGCAGGTTTTATGGCTAAAGAACACAAAAATATAAATTTTTCAATAAATCAAAACTTGATGAGAAAACAATGGTCTGAGACACACGTGCTGACCTTAGGATGCTAAAATATGTTAATTTCCTTGGCATCTTATTTTTAAATTAGTGGGCAAATGAAATTAAAATTCTGGACTGATTCCAAAGTATAAATCAATGTACTGTTTGAATATCTTTTTACTGAACCAAGAAATGATTTCCTTAATTGACCCATTCTTTCTAGGACTACTTTTTTTGCATGATTCAGGATATTTAAAAATTTACCATCAACTAACTTTTTATCATAGCTCTCAGGGAATGCAAACTCATTGGTCCTGAATTATTAACTGATAATAATTTTAATTTGGACTTCAGTGGTAATAGTTTGTTCCGGAAATTATCTGCAAAACATAATCTCCTTAGGGATTTGTGTTAGATTCATTGAGCATAAACTACATATTTCATTTGCAACTAGCTCAGTCATTCATTCAAGCATACCCAGATATATTTATTGAGAGGCTGAGCCAGGCTAATGTGTTTCTGGTAAACTTTTCTAAACTAAATTTCACTTAAGGCTTATTGTCCTCCTTGTCAATTCAGTGATACCTCTCTGCTTTCATATTTTAATGATGTACAATGTTAATAAATCCATGAGACTTTTTAATGTTCATATTGTTTGCAAGCTGCTCAAAGTTCTTTCATATAAAATGCCTTTCCCATTCTTAGCAAAGCACAGAAATAGCACACACACATATTTTTAAAAAATTTAAACCACTGAACAAAAGTTTATACTGACAACTGAATTGCAGAAAAAAATAAATTTGTATTAAAATAATTCTGATTCAGAGAGACAAAACTAGCAGTTACAAAATAAATTAGTCATAGGGATGAAATATACAGAATGGGAAATGTAGTCTATAATAGAGTAATATTTTTGTATGATAACAGATGGTAACTGGATTTATTTTGGCAATCATTTTGTGATATATAAAAACACCTGATCACTATGTCATGACCAGGAACTAACACAGTACTGTAGGTCAGTTATACTTCAACAAACACATAGAAAATGAGATCAAATTTGTGATTACCAAGGTGGGACTCAGAGGCGGAGAATTGGATGCAGGGAGTTAAAAGATATCTGCTTTCAGTTATAAGAAAAATACATACTAGATATGTAAGTATCTATTACTATAACAACTCTTAATATAATTAACATAGCTATATGTTATACATGAAAATTGTTAAGAGACTTGATCCTGAGTTCTCATCACAAGGTAAAAATACTCACAGTTGAATTATTTAACACTTGCTTACACAAATTGTATTCCCTACTAAATTTTCAATACACTGAGGACAATGCAGCTTTTAATATGCTTTCATATCTTTATAAGTATAAGTGAAAGTGTTAGTCACTCAGTTGTGTCTAACTTTTTGTGACCCCATGGACTGTAGCCCACTAGGGTCCTCTGTCCGTGGGATTTCCCAGGCAAGAACAGTGGAATAGGTTGCCATTTCCTTCCTTCTCCGGGAGATCTTCCCAATCCAGGGACTGAACCCAGGTCTTCTACATTGCAGGCAGATTCTTTACCACTGAGTTACCAGGGAAGCCCCCTCTTTCCCAACCCCCATAAGCTAATTAAATGAATAGAAAAATTTTACTAATAATTGTTTGGAAAAATTATTTCAAACTTAAGTAACCTGTTAAGTATGAGTATGTTGACTTAGATAGAAATTTGCTTATGTTCATGCAAACCCTCAATTTTAATTCCCCCATTCTACATTCCATCCAGTTAATATACTTTATGCAGTGTTAGTCAAAGGGAGAAAAATATTACTTTCTATGAATTTCAAAATTATTTATAGATGATTATCTCAATATATTTTTACTGGAAGACATCTCTGAGATTAAACTATAATTTTGAGAATATGTTGTGTTTAGTGTGAGTCAACCAAACAGCCACATAGGGGAGCTCTAACCTAACAAAAGAATAAATCACCTGCTAAACAGGAGACCCTAAGAGTACTTTTGCTTTTTCACAATAAAACCCAACAAGATTTTTAGCCATTCATACAATTTTCTAATAATATCTTCTTTGCTTCTAATAAATGTTTGTCTGAATATTATGTGACATTCAAAACAAATTACAGCAAAAGTAAAGATTTTTTTTGGCTGACTAACCAGTTTTACATTGTCTTAACATGGGATTATATTACAATAGCTAGAGATTTTACTTCAAAGCAATTACAGTTAATGAAAATGACCAAATTCTACCTTTGATAAGTTTTAGTAACTGATGAAAGGAAGTGTCTTTAAATTATGTACAGATGAAAGAAATAGAACATATCTTTAATAATTAAATATTTAATTGCCTTGGTGAGAAAGATTAAAAAAAAAACTCTGTCCTATATGGAGTATGTATTTTAACATTTTCTTCTGGTGTGGTAATTTTAAGTGAACTGTAACATTTGTTTGTTGTACTATAAAATGAAATACAAAGTTAGAGACAACATCATTACACATTTATTTTAAATGATTAAAAACCACCTTTTGCACAAAACTCTGAACAATTTAAAGTTTCTTCTAATTCATTTCATTTCTTAAACATTTCTAAATGATTTCAGCAAAAAGTATGTAAAGATATACTACTAGAGATTACTTTCTGAATGATAGTGTGAGAAACTCCATAGATCCCACAATCAATAAAATCAAATATAAACTGATAGAAACTATTAAAACAAAACAAATCCCTTAAAAAGTATATTTTAAGCTTTTGAGATTATCTTAAGAAGATGCAGCAAAGGAAGACATGTTTACTCAACACAAATAGAATAAATTTTGATAAGAACAATGAGAGTCTGTGGCTCTTAGGCTATAGTTCAACCCCTGCTTCTGGACCAGCATGAATGAAACCTCACTCAGGTTGAATGGGGTAAAAAAATGTGGCTTCTTCTCCCTGCCTCAGCTCCTATTCAAGAGTTACAGTATCCCTATGGACAAGGGAGTGGCCACCCTGATGTCTTATAACCCCAACACTATTTTTCTGAGGCACAGTGAGTGAGCCAAAGTGCTGGGGATTTCCTTCTCTTACCCAGTTCCCATTTGAAGGACTGAGGTTTTAACCTAAAGTGTGATAAATTAAAAATACCAGGGCCCCAATTTTAACTGCCTCAGCTCACTTACATGATGGTAGTTTAATGTGAAAAGAGACAAGTCGAGAAAACCAGAAGGTACAAACAAACAAGCAAGTTATGGTAACAATATAATACTGAATATTGAATATCAATAAGGGAAAATAACTTTAAAATAAAAGTTATGATGTCTAACACTACAACAAATGAAAAATTATGAGAAGGTGTCAAAAGTGGATTTGAAAGAGAAAAAAGAGTCTATAAATTTGATGATGGTTATTAATGATTATGCAGTCTGAATAACAAACAGGCAAAAAAGACAAAAATGAATAGACCTTTATAGAAATGAAGGACATTGTTAATTACACCAACATGTGAATAAAGTGGGTACCAGAAGGAGAAAAAATATTTTAAAAATTGCAGAGTACTTCTCAAACTGGATGAATGACATTAATCTTTCAAGAAGCTCAGTAATGTAAAAGTTAAACAAATGCAAACAGATCCACAGCCAACATATTGTATTAAAAATTATCAAGGACAAATACAAAGACAGAGAGAGAGAGGAAGAGCAAAAGAAACGTGACTCATCAAATACAATGGAACACTAATAAGATGAACAGGTGACTTCTTGTCAGAAACAAATGAGGCCTGAAAACAGTGGGATGACACATTCAAAGTGCTAAAAGGAGACGAGAAATACAAAAAAGCTGTCAACCAAGAATCTTATATCTAGCAACATGTCTTTCACAAAAGAAGATAAAAAGATAAAGGCATTCACAAACAAAAAGACCACTGATGGCAGAAATAAGCTCTTCCAATGAAAATAAGTGAATCAAGACAGAAATTTGAAAGTACAACGTAATCATGAAGAAAAATATGTAATTGTAAAAGATAATACAAATGCATGTTTTCTTCTGACTTCTGTTATCCAAGGCAAAAAAAATTTATAAACAATATTAATACAGTTAAATTTTTCATTCTTTAACATAAAGGGACATAATATCTTTGAATAAAAGAGTCACAAAGGAGACAGGTGAGAGCAAAGCTAATGTTGAGTACGTAATTAATATTAGATAGTAACTCAAATCCCACAGCATCATATGTTGAGAAATGGAAATGGTAAACAAGAAAATTAACATTGCATATCAAATTCTGTAAAATGTATATCCTCCATTTCTTCTTTCACTTTAGCTAAAAAATAGAAAATCATATGAAGTAATAAATATAGCAAAGTACTGGTGGACTTGTATTATATTCAGATATTTTAAAATTCTCATTAAAAGAACACAGAATATAGCAATGTAAATAATATTTATCTGTCTATTAAAATACAGTTAGTATACATTTGAAGTGGATTATAGTGAAGTTAAGAGGTTTGTTGGGACGTAGAACAATGACTTAAGAAAATAACTTAGAAATATAGTGAACAAATTTAAGAGAAATAAAATGTTAAGGTAGAAAATACTCATGCAAAAGAAAGCAGTGAAGTTAGTAGATGATTAAATGACATTAAGTATATAGAAAATCAATAGTAAATTGACAGATGTCGATTCAAATATATTAATGATGACGTTCAATCTGAATGGATAAAAGAATTTTAAAGAATGATGGAATTATTGTGAGAATCTTTTTTAAGTAACACTGATATGTTCTCTACTGGTGATATGTCTTAAATTCAAAGAAACAAATAGTTTGAAAGAAAAAGGATGGAAAATATGTATCATGCAGTAGTAACCATAATAAAGCTGGAGTAGCTATATTAATATTAGACTAAAAAAGATTTAGAACAAAAAAATTTCTGGAGGCAAAGAAACATAATGGTAAAAGAATAAATACATAAAAATGTTACAGCAATTTTTGCCAACAAAATTGGCAACTGAAAAGTAGCATTTGGGAATATGAGGCAAAAAGTGAAACCAAAGTAGAGATCAAAACAATACAGAAAACCAATGAGAACTCACAGATGTGTCATATATATATTATTTGACAACAGTAGAATATTAATTCTCTGTGATAGTTACTATCGTTTGGAGAAGACCATATTCTGGGGTATAAAATAAGCTTCAATGCAATTAAAAGGAGTGAAAACCTTTTAAGAATGTTATCTGATCATAATGGAAAGAAATCAAATTCAATATCAGATGGTAATTTAAGAATTTAACAGGTAACTGAAAACTCACAGAAACTGCTAAATAAACAGTAGGTCAAAAAAGAAATCATGAAGAACCTAGAAAACACTTTCAAATGAATAAAAATGAAAAGATAACATACAAAAACTTAAGGAATACAACAAAATCAGTGTCCAGAGAGAAAAATGTCCATATTATAAAACGAAAGATGGTGACTATAGTTAATAATACTGTATTAAATAATTGAACTTTGGTGAGAAGTTAAGGCTTAAGCATTCTCAAAACACACACACAAACACATACACACAAACACACAAATAACAACTGGGTATGCTGATAGGTGTGTTAATTAACCTGACTGTAGTAATCTTTACATAATGTAATCATACCTCATATCATCACTTTGTGTACTTGTGCTGTACTCAGTCACTTGTCATGTCCGACTCTTTGAGACCCCGTGGAGTGTAGCCCACCAGCCAGACTCCTGTATCCATGGGATTCTCCAGACAAGAATACTGGAGTGGGCTGCCATTTTCACCTCAAGAGGATCTTTCCCGCCCAGGGATGGAACCAGCTTCTCCTTCCTCTACTACAGTGAAAGCAAATTTTTATCACTGAGCCATCCGGGAAGCCTCACTTTGTACACTGAACATAGACGATTTTGTCAATTTATTTCAATAAAGCTGGTGGGTGGGGGAAGATCTCAAATCAATAACTAATCTTCCACTAGAAACAGCAGAGCAAAATAAACTCAAGGCCCAGCAGAGGAACAAAGTAATAAATAGAACAGTAGAAATTTAAATAATAGAAAACAAAGCCAAAAAAATCAAGACTTGGTTCTATGAAAAAACAGGAGAAAAATGATAAAATTTAAGTTATTCAGATTAAAAAAAGCAAGAAGATTCAAATTATTATAATCATACAAGACCATTTATATGAAATATCCCCAAAAGGTAAACTGCTGTTGAATATATGAAGCTGATTAATTTGTGTGTATGTATATATATACATACACCACTCACACCAATGTGTATATATAATACACCACTCACACCAATGGATAGATCAACTAGACAGAAAAGTAACAAGGAAATTCAAACTTTAAATGAAACAATAGACCAACTAGACCTAATTGATATCTATAGGTCATTCCACCCCAAAACAAGGAATTTCACCTTTTTCTCAAGCGCACACGGGACCTTCTCCAGGATAGACCACATCCTGGGCCATAAATCTAACCTCGATAAATTCAAAAATATTGAAATCATCCCAAGCATCTTTTCTGACCACAATGCAGTGAGATTAGATATCAACTACAGGAGAAAACCTTTCAAAACATCCAACATATGGAGGCTCAACAACACACTGCTGAATAACCAACAAATCACAGAAGAAATCAAAAAATGAAATTCAGTTATGCATGGAAACGAATGAAAATGAAAACACAACAGCTCAAAACCTATGGGACACTGTGAAAGCAATGCTAAGGGGAAAGTTCATAGCAATACAAGCCCACCTCAGGAAACAAGAAAAAAATCAAATAAATGACCTTACTTTACACCTAAAGCAACTAGAAAGGGAAGAGATGCAGAAGCCCAGGTCTAGTAGAAGGAAAGAAATCTTAAAGATCAGGGCAGAAATTAATGCAAAGGAATCAAAAGTGACCATAGCAAAAATCAACCAAGCCAAAAGCTGGTTCTTTGAGAAGATAAATAAAATTGACAAACCGTTAGCCAGACTCATCAAGAAACAAAGGGAGAAGAACAAAATCAACAGAATTAGAAATGAAAACGGAGAGATCACAACAGAAAACACAGAAATACAAAGGATCATAAGAGACTATTATCAGCAACTATATGCAAATAAACTGGACAACTTGGGTGAAATGGACAAATTCCTAGAAAAGTACAACTTTCCAAGACTAAACCAGGAAGAGATAGATTATATTAATAGACTCATCACAAGCACGGAAATTGAAACCGTAATCAGAAATCTTCCAAAAAACAAAAGCCCAGGACCAGATGGCTTCACAGCTGAATTCTACCAAAAATTTAGAGAAGAGCTAACACCTAACCTACTCAAACTCTTCCAGAAAATTGCAGAGGAAGGTAAACTTCCAAACTCATTCTATGAGGCCACCATCACCCTAATTCCAAAACCCGACAAAGATGCCACAAAAAAAGAAAACTACAGGCCAATATCACTAATGAACTTAGATGCAAAAATCCTTAACAAAATTCTAGCAAATAGAATCCAACAACACATTAAAAAGATCATACATCATGATCAAGTAGGCTTTATCCCAGGGATGCAAGGATTCTTCAATATTCGTAAATCGATCAATGTAATACACCACATTAACAAATTGAAAAATAAAAATCACATGATTATCTCAATAGATGCAGAGAAAGCCTTTGACAAAATTCAACATCCATTTATGATAAAAACCCTCCAAAAAGTAGGAATAGAAGGAACATACCTCAACATAATAAAAGCTATATATGACAAACCCACAGCAAACTTTATCCTCAATGGTGAAAAACTGGAAGCACTCCCCCTGAAATCAGGAACAAGACAAGGATGCCCACTCTCACCACTACTTTTCAACATAGTTTTGGAAGTCTTGGCCACAGCAATCAGAGCAGATAAAGAAATTAAAGGAATCCAGATTGGAAAAGAAGAAGTAAAACTCTCACTATTTGCAGATGACATGATCCTCTATATTGAAAACCCTAAAGACTCTACCAGAAAATTACTAGAGCTAATCAGTGAATATAGAAAGTTTCAGGATACAAAATCAACACACAGAAATCCCTGGCATTCCTATACACTAACAGTGAGAAATCAGAAGGAGAAATTAAGGAAACAATTCCATTCACCATCGAAACAAAAAGAATAAAATACTTAGGAGTATTTCTACCTAAAGAAACAAAAGACTTGTATATAGAAAACTATAAAACAGTGATGAAAGAAATCAAAGAGGACACAAACAGATGGAGAAATGTGCCATGTTCGTGGATTGGAAGAATCAGTATAGTGAAAATGAGTATACTACCCAAAGCAATCTATAGATTCAATGCAATTCCTATCAAGTTACCAGAGGTCTTCTTTAAAGAATTAGAACAAATAATTTCTCAATTTGTACGGAAATACAAAAAACCTCGTATAGCCAAAGCAATCTTGAGAAAGAAGAATGGAACTGGCGGAATCAATCTACCTGACTTTAGGCTATACTACAGATCCACAGTCATTAAGACAGTACGGTACTGGCACAAAGACAGAAATATAGATCAATGGAACAGAACAGAAAGCCCAGAGATAAATCCACGCATGTATGGACACCTTATCTTTGACAAAGGAGGCAAGAATATACAATGGAGAAAAGACAACCTCTTTAACAAGTGGTGCTGGGAAAACTGGACAGCCACTTGTAAAAGAATGAAACTAGATCACTTTCTAACACCATACACAAAGATAAACTCAAAATGGATCAAAGATCTAAGCATAAGACCAGAAACTATAAAACTCCTAGAGGATAACATAGGCAAAACACTCTCTGACGTAAACCAAAGCGGGATACTCCATGACCCACCTCCCAGAATACTGGAAATAAAAACACGAATAAACAAATGGGACCTAATTAAAATTAAAAGCTTCTGCACAACAAAGGAAACTATAAGCAAGGTGAAAAGACAGCCTTCAGAATGGGAGAAAATAATAGCCAATGAAACAATGGACAAATAATTAATCTCAAAAATATACAAGCAACGCCTGCAGCTCCATTCTAGAAAAATAAACAACCCAATCAAAAAGTGGGCCAAAGAACTTAACAGACATTTCTCCAAAGAAGATATAAAAATGGCTAACAAACACATGAAAAGATGCTCAACATCACTCATTATCAGAGAAATCCAAATCAAAACCACAATCAGGTATCACTTTACAGCAATCAGAATGGCTGCAATCCAAAAATCTACAAGCAATAAATGCTGGAGAGGATGTGGAGAAAAGGGAACTCTCCTACACTGTTGGTGGGAATGCAAACTAGTACAGCCACTATGGAAAACAGTATGGAGGTTCCTTAAAAAGCTGCAAATAGTCCTGCCATATGACCCAGCAATCCCACTGCTGGGCATATACACCGAGGAAACCAGAATTGAAAGAGCCACGTGTACCCCAATGTTCATCACTGCATTGTTTACAATAGCCAGGACATGGAAGCAACCTAGATGCCCATCAACTGACGAATGGATAAGAAAGCTGTGGTATATATACACAATGGAATATTACTCAGCATTAAAAAAAAATTCATTTGAAGCAATTCTACTCAGATGGACGAAACTGGAGCCCATTATCCAGAGTGAAGTAAGCCAGAAGCAAAAACAACAATACAGTATATTAACACATATATATGGAATTTAGAAAGACAGTAATGAGAACCCAACATGCGAGACAGCAAAAGGAACGCAGATGTATAGAATTGACTCGTGGACTCTGTGGATGAGGGAAAGGGTGGGATGATATGGGAGAATGGCATTGAAACATGTTAATTATCATATGTCTAATCAATCGTCAGCCCAGGATTGATTCTCGGGGCTGGTGAATCGAGATTTCCCCGGGGGAGGGAGGAGGGAGGGTGGAGGGAGGGGTTTCTGGAGGGGGAGCATATGTAAACCCATAGTGATATCATGGCATTGTATGGCAAAAACAATAAAAGGGAGAAAAAAAAATAAAAATAAAAACATTGCACTTGAATATGGGAAAATCAGCAAGAAAATATGGCAAATAAAGAATGTGAAATGAGTAAAAAAAAATAATAAAATTCAAATTATTGTAATCATACAAGACCATTTATATGAAATATCCCCAAAAGGTAAACTGCTGTTGAATATATGAAGCTGATTATTTTGTGTGTATGTATATATATATAAACTATGTATATATATATATTATAGATATAGACTATAGACTGAATACCACCACCACTAATTATACATAATGAAAATACATCCATATGTATATATATATACACACATATGTATATCTATATGGATATGAAAGTGTTTTTAATGGGAAATTGTGTTAGATTGTGAAATTTCACTTATAAAACAGACTAAATAAACTGAGTCTTATTTTTATAAAAAATATTTTTACTTTGAATCATTAAATGAAAATCACTATTTTCATTAATTTTATGTTTCATTCATTAAAAATCAACTACTTTTTATTCTCTTTCAAAGATATAAATACTTTTCCTAAGAATAGAAATAAGCCTCTGTAGCCAAGAGAAAGATATTCCTATGTTATTCTTCATGGAGTAAAATCATGTTTGTTGAAGACCTTTGTTCATTTTAGGCAGCACTAAAATCCCTATTCTCTTCACATGAAGTAACTGAACATTGGGTTTACTAAGGTACTTAATGAATCAGGAAAACCTTTTATCTACAATGCTATTTTATAAGAGACAGACTCCATCAGTCTCACATAATGACAGAAAATCATTGAAACAAAAATGCTTACTATCCTGCAACAGTGATAAAAAGAACATTTTTTCTGAACCAATACATCCATTATCTTGTAATCTTAGGATGTAAAGGAGAGACAAATTGAGACTACAAGATTCCTTAGCCTAAATTATCGGTTTAATATTTTCCATTGGCATAATTTCAAATGAGCAAAAAGACAAAAATGGGATTTTTAACTTTGTTATACAACATTCTAGTATAGTTTTTCAAAATTTCCCTTGCAAGACCAAATAAAAACATATGTGACATAGTATATGCCACATAGCTAGACATATATCATAATCTAAACATGAAAAAGATTTTAAAAATATTTCTTCAATCTGAAGAGAAAATACAAATGTTTATTCAAAGGTCACTAATGTTGGTATAATACATGAAAAAAACAGATGCATAAAATTGAATGTTGTCTTCACAGTAAGTTTAAATTAATATTTTCTAACCAAGGTTTTAAAATTTAAGTCACAGCCTCACCATCAGTTCAGTTCAGTTCAGTTGCTCAGTCATGTCTGACTGTACAACCAACTGCAGCACATCAAGTTTCCCTGTCCATCACCAACTCGTAATCAAACTCGCGTCCAATGAATTGGTGATGCCATCCAACTATCTCATCTTCTGTCGTCCCCTTCTCCTCTGACTTTAATTTTTTCCAGCATCAGGACCTTTTCTATTGAGTCAGTTCTTCGCATCAGGTGGCCAAAATATTGGAGTTTCAGCTTCAGCATCAGTCCTTCCAAAAAATATTCAGGACCAATTTCCTTTCACATTGGCTGGTTGGATCTCCTTTCAGTCCAAGGGACTCTCAAGAGGCTTCTTCAACACCACAGTTTAAAAGCATCAATTCTTTGGCACTCAGCTTTCTTTATAGTCCAAATCTCAGATCCATACACGACTACTGGAAAAACCATAGCCTTGACTAGACGGACCTTTGTTGGCAAAGTAATGTCTCTGCTTTTCAATATGCTGTTTAGTTTGGGCATAACTTTCCTGCCAAGGAGTAAGTGTCTTTTGATTTCATGGCTGCAATCACCATCTGCAGTGATTTTGGAGTCCCCCCAAAATGAAGTCAGTCACTGTTTCCACTGTTTCCCCATCTATTTGCCATGAAGTGATGAGACCAGATGCCATGATCTTAGTTTTCTGAATCTTGAGCTTTAAGCCAACTCTTTCACTCTCCTCTTTCACTTTCATCAAGAGGATCTTTAATTCTTCTTCACTACTGCCATATGGGTGGTATGTCTTCATTTCTGAGGTTATTGATATTTCTGCCAACAATCATGATCGCGGCTTGTGCTTCATCCAGACCAGCATTTCTCATGATGTACTCTACATATAAGTTAAATAATCATGATGACAGTATACAGACCTGACGTACTCCTTTCCCTATTTAGAACTAGTCAGTTGTTCCATGTCCAGTTCTAACTGTCGCTTCCTGACTTGCATACAGATTTCTCAGGAGGCAGGTCAGGTGGCCTGGTATTCCCATCTTTTTAAGAATTTTCCAAAATTGTGATCCACACAGTTGAAGGCTTTGGTATAGTCAATAAAGCAGAAATAGGTGTTTTTCTGGAACTCTCTTGATTTTTCGACTATCCAATGGATGTTGGCAATTTGATCTCTGGTTCCTCTGCCTTTTCTAAATCCAGCTTGAACATCTAGAATTTCATGGTTTGTGTATTGTTGAAGCCTGGCTTGGAGAATTTTGAGCATCACCATAGTGTTTTCATAAACCAAGAATAGATTGAATTTGGCTTAGGGTGAAATTCTGCTTTCAATTCAGCTCTCACTGCAATCTGAGAACAAAATCTAGTTTATGTTTAACATTTTAGAATGTTATCAATTAGCATATAAATACATATCTATTTTTGCAATAAGAAATTTGTAATAGTTAATGATTAAGAAAATGTGTTATGATTAAATATTTATGATTCACATTAAGAACTTTTTAAAGAGCTAAATAAATAAGGAAATAGACTGCTACTCCAGGGCTTCCCTGCTGACTCAGACAATAAAGAATCTGCTTGCAATGCAGGAGACCTTGGTTCAATACATGGGTCAGGAAAAACCCCTGGAGAAAGGAATGGCAACCCACTCCAGTATTCTTGCCTGGATAATCCATGGACAGAGGAACCTGGAGGGCTACAGTCCAAAAGATTGCAAATAGTTGGACACAACTGAGTGACTAACATAATTACTAACAGTATATACTCAGTGAATTATCTCTAAAAATGAAGTATCCTTTTACAGAATTTATTCCCCCAAAACAGAAAAGAGGCCAGGGTTGGGTGCTGGTACTTTGTATGGATCATGATCTCAGGAAGCAGGACTGAGGATGCAGGAAGAAGGAGGTAGGTAAATGAAAAAAACAATTCAAAAGCTGTTATGAAAGCTGCTGCTTTATTAAAGGCAGCTCATTTGTGAGGACGTCACTCAAAAATTGTGCCACTTCAAATTGTGTACCTGAGGTATGGTAGCCAAATCATTAATCCTACACCTCAGTTTGTTGGGTATTTTCCACCTCCACTGATGTCAATTGCCTTTTAGTTCAGATAAAGTATATTTAGTGAGATTTTCGTCATGGTTTCAATTAGAAAGATATGTGACACAGCTATATTTTGGGATACTACTGGTTGACTCTAAACTGGAAATTGTATAGAAAGGAGCACTGAAACTGAGGTTGAAGTCAGATATATTGTAGGGTACTGTTGGTTGAATCAAACTGTAAATTGTATAGGAATGCCCACCAGAGCCGAGGTCGAAGTCAGAGGGAAACTCATATGATACCATATAATCACCAAAAGTACCCACTACAGTTTTGTTTTTTTCAACTAATAGATATTTATAACATTTAAATAGTAGTTATTTTATCAATGTTTCTATATATTTATCTTTGTACTTTCAACCTACCTTATATGTATATTTGCAGTAATTTTTTTGTAGATAATATAGAGTTGGATCTTTTTTTAAAATCCACTTTTTCAATCTCCAATAGCTTAAGTTATACATATTTTGGATAATTATTGATAGGCTGTGGCAAAATTTATTATTTTGTTTTGTATTTTATATTATCTCTGGTTTTCATATCTTTGTTTTATTTATTCTACACTAATGTGGGCTACTTTACATTTAAATAATTTCCCTTTTAATATGCTTATTGGTATTATGCACACATTGTTTTATAGTGTTTAGTGGTTGCTCCAGAGATTACATTATACATACAAAACTTATCACAGTCTACTGGTGTTCATATTTTACCAGTTTGAAAAAAACTACAAAATTCTTATCAAATTTGTCTCTTTGATTCTTATATTTATAACTGTCTTTAAAAATTTCCTCTCCATATATCTGAATCCAGCATATTAATTTCAGTTTCAACAATCAAGCATTACTGAGAAAACTTATTAGGAGAAAGAAAACAGATTGCGTTCAGTCACATTTCACTTTTTACATTATTCTTTCTTCTTTACCAATGCTCTCAACTTTCTTCTTTTATCATTTCCTTTATTTTCACAGAACTTCTTTTGGGCCAGTATTTTTGGATAGGTTGATTGTTGATACATTCCTAGGTTTTTTTCACGTGTGAATGTAATGAGTTTCTCTTCATTCCTGATGGGTATTTCCACTGGGTATAAAATTATTGTGTCCTTTTCTCCAGCTGTTTAAAATACTTTCCACTTCCCTTTGGCCTCCATTGTGTTGGATAAGAAATTGACTGTTATTCAAATTGCTCACCCCACCACCACTAAAGTTCCATTTCTGTCTGTATACTTTGAATATTTTTTGCTTATCTTTTTAGTTTTCAGAAGTTTGATTATGATCTAGATAGGTGTAGATTTAAGTTTATCCTATATGGGGTTGGTTCAGTTATTTGGGTCTGTAGGGTTATGGCTTGTGCCACAGTTAGGGAGAGGACTCAGTCATTATTACTTTCAGTATTTTGCAGCAAAACTCTTTTTATCCTCTGTCCTCAGGACTCTAAATACAATGACATTAGATTTTTGGGTTATAGTCCAATAGGTTCCAGGACCCTGCCAATATTTTCTTCATTTTCTTTTTTTCTATGGTGTTCATATTTTATTTCTATTTTGTCTTCAAGCACATTGATTTTTTCTCTGTTTCCACCATTAGTTGTTGAGCCCATTTGTTGAGATTTTATGTTATTATAATTATTTTTTTCATTTTAAAATTCCCATTCAGTTCTTCAGTGGGTTTATTCCAGACATAACATGAAGGATCCCTGTGGGTTTAAAATGGTCTTTATATTAATGTTGTTTTTAAAGATGTAATTACTGAGCAAAACTAGGTAGAAAGGATTATGGGAGCTCTCTATATGTTTTAAATTGTATGTGCATCTGTAGCCATCTCAAAAATAAAAATGATAATAAAAAATAAGTAAAAAAGAATAATATCTGCCCTGAATACTCTAAAAATTTCAATATATCAATACTCAAAAACAGATTTTACATTTTCATGAAGCTGATTAATATTTGCTCTAATCAGTAATATATTACAAATAACACTGAACTGAATAACTTTTGCAAATTAATGGTTTATTGCATCTCATGTAGTTTTGGGTCCATAGTAAGTGTTCAGCTTCAAATATCTTACTGGGAATCTTTCATGAATTTGTAATCAGATGACAGCTGGGACCACAGTCATTTGAAGACCTGAATGGAGATTGGAGGTTCACTCACATAGTTGGTAAACTTGTATTGATTGCTGACTAGGGGTATTAGTTTTTCTCCGTTTGTACCTCTCCTTTGGGATTTTTATGTTTTTATTTGTTTCAATTGCATGGTGGTAAACTTTATTCAGAGCAAGTCATTTAAGAGAACAGCTTGGTCATGAGGAAGCCTTTTAGCTTGGACATGAGGAAGCCTTTTATGACAAAGACCAAGAAGTTCTACATAGTTACTTCTTCAGCACTTTTTAACTCATGTAGAGAAGTCTCCATGAGTGCATGGATATTAGGAGTCCAGAACCATTATGGCCAATATGATCCCTGGCTAAGTGGAAATAATGGTAATTTTATTAAAATATAAAATAATTATGTATATGTAACAATATATGCTTTAAAGTTTAACTATAATAATGTCTTTCTGTTTAAAATTTAGAGTTCAAAAATAGCTCTGGAGCTCTAGCTCTAGCTCTGGTATAGACCTAGAGGATACAGTTTATAAAATCATACTTCTGATGCCAAAATAATTTGAGCAGATATATACAATATATTAGCTCACTCAACATTCTCCTAGGTTTCTTAGTTTACATTTAGGAAATTCAGTAAGAGTAGTGAATCTACATATATGCCAAATTTCAAAAACATATTTTTGAGTACCTAACCTCTCAACAGGCTGAGTTATATTTTTAAGGGAAAAAAATAAATTTCTTTACTTGTTAAAATTACTAATTATGTGCAAGTATGCCAAATTGTTAATTGGAGATAGAATACCCACACTACATTATTATTAACCCCATCTAAAATTTTATACTACTTATTAGAGAGTAAAAGGACACAATTTCCCTGAAATTACCATATATTCATATGTACAAAGATAAAAAGAAAATAGAGGTTATGTTTTATCAGAAAATTTGGTCCTTGATGCCCAAAAATTCCTCTGGGCTATGGTTATGAATCAGTAGTTTAGATTTTTATCCATTGTCCACGTTATTAAAATACTTATTTAAAATAAGTGTGGCCAAATATTATAATATCACTTAGTTTAGAATTCTGAAAAATAGATGCAATACAGTATTGTTGATAATTTACAAATACTATTTATTACTTAAGTATATAGAAACGTGTATTCAAAGCTACAGGTGCACATGTATAGCACATTTAAATAGTAATGACTGCAGCAGAGAATCATAATTATGTAACTGTTGTATGAAGAAAATTTCACTAAGTTCTTTCTTTAGCCATAATCTACGTAGAATCTCCTCTAGGGAGGACCAGCTTCTGTTCTGAAAGTTTAATTGTTAATTATCATATACAATCCTCTGTAATAATGCTAATTAGTTTCTAAGTGGCTGTACAACTAATCTCAGAGCTATCATCTTGCCAGTTGACAAGAAATATTGTGATATTTTAATGTTCTATGAATACAATACGGTAGAAGACATAGTGAAGACAAAAACTGTTGAACAGCAATTGGCATTCCGAACCAGTCTTTCGCCTACTGGTCCATTAAAACCCTCAGTGTTATTTGATGAAGACTATAAGACAATAAGAAGACTATGGAAATGCCTCCATAGAAAACCATTCAGTACTCTATGAAAAGTTACACTTGATTTTTTAAACTGCTTTGTTTTCATAGTATTTGAAAGAGTTGAATTTATTTTTTATGAAGCTTATTTAGAAAAAAAACTTAGCCTATATATTTTCATATTCTAATGTGCTTAACTATTTTCCAATTAAAATTATGCATAAATTTATAAATATTTTGCAATTAATATTAGATTAGATCACAAACATAATTTAAAAGCAAATAATAGAATCAATGAAAGTAATGTAATTTTCAGACTTTACATATTATTAGCAGTTTTATGCATTTAATAGCTATAATTCATAAACATGATTATAGTGACGATAAAGAACTGAATAAATATCTGAATGCCAGATTCTACAGTAAGGATTAAATTGAAATCTAATTTATTTTCCCTTTGTTGGGGTCCATACAAAGAATAGACACATGATAGCCTCTTCCATCTCTAACATTACATTTTTCAGTGTATCGTAATGTGCATGCTATTTATTATTAATATATGTGTGAAAGTGAAAGTCACTCAGTCGTGTCTGACTCTGCGACCCGACCCCATGGACTGTCCAGGCCAGAAAACTGGAGTGGGTAGCCTTTCATTTCTCCAAGAGATCTTCCTAATCCAAGGATAGAACCCAGGTCTCCCACATTGCAGGTGGATTCTTTACCAACTGAGCTATCAGGAAAGCCCCAATATATGTGTCAGTATATTTATATCTATATAATCTCAAAGGCATAAATTTCAATATGTGTTTGTTATATTCACACATGTAATATCCAATCTGAATTTTAATATTTCATATTAAGACAGAAATAAACAGCCTTGATCCACAGAATAATACCTGTGTGTGCGTGTTAGTTGCTTACTTGTGTCTGATTCTTTGCAACCCCATAGACTGTAGCCCACTGGGCCCCTCCATCCATGGGATTCTCCAGGCAAGAGTACTGGAGTGTGTTGTCACGTCTTTTTCTGGAATAATACCTAGATACACTTAAACTGCTAAATGAACTACAGACTGCAAAATTAAAGGTTTTTCTTTAAATGACGAAAGATATGATTCATTTTTATTTCCAAATAAATTGCTTTTAAAATATTTACCAAGTAAATGTATCTTGAAATATTTTTAACAGTAATCTAATAGTTTCCTGATTTTATATGTATAATCTCTATCTTCTATTTTCCATTTATTTTGTTAAATATAAAACTATTGGTTTATGTAAAAGATAAATCAAGGTTTTCTTACAAAATTTCTATAAATAATATTTTTTATTTTGTTATATGCATACTTCAAAATAACAAGGAATCTGTTAGCAAACATGATATTTTAACATGCAAAATAGTATACCTGTATATACAAGTGTGTATACACCATAAAGTTCTACTATAGATTCCCATAACCCTGGGAAATTCTGTCATGCCCCACTGACAATTTTCTCTTGCCATCCTCCAACCTAGGGCATCCACTGATCTTCTAACTATCACAATATTTCTATGATTTCTAGAATTTAATGTAGACTTCATGGTATATAATCTCTTTTGTCTAATTTTTCATTTTACATAATAAATTTGAGATTAATTCATACTAAAATTATTGTATCTATTGACTTATTGGTTTTTATTACTTTTGGAAGTCTTTTAGCCATTAGTTTCCTGTTTGATTTTTTGTCTCCTCCTCTTGCTTCAACTTAAACATATGAGAGCCTATATGATATTATCCCAAGTCCCTGAAGTTTAATTTTCTTTTTGTTTATACTCTTATATCTGTGCTCTATTTTCTGTAATTATTATCCTTTGTAATATCTAATCTGATATTCATTTCATCTATTGTATTTTTATTTCAGATACTTTATTTTTCATCTCCAGAACTTCTATTTGTGTATTTTTTATATATTTCTTCTTGGTAAGCCTATTTTTCTAAATTATTCAACAAATATATATTTACAATATCTGTTATAGTACATTTGAGAATTCCATGGACAGAAGAGCCTGGCAGGCTACATTCTATGGGGTCCAAAAGAGTTTGACACAGCTGAGTCTAACACTTTCACTTTTTACTCATTCCATCTTTATCCTTTTAAGCAAATACTTAAAAACTAATTGGATAGTGTGCCAATCTTACTTACAATTATGTTCATTATATAGTAGGACAATTACCAACTATTACACAATGAAAGGTGTCCATGCATATGTAACAGTCATGCATTTTATTTAATCTTGCTACCTCCTTTGCAACTGAATTATTTCATAATATTACTCATTTTACCATACTCAGATCAATTTCATTCTTCTTAGAACAAAGATATAATCAACATAAACAATGCATAATTCTCTAATCTTAATTAGAGATATTGTCTACTAATATAATAACTTTGATCAAAGAAGGTGATTTCTCTTTTAAACAAAATATTTTTCTTTAAAAATATATTTTTAACTAAAATTTTAGACTTCTGATGTAGAGTTTAATTAATCTTACTCTTAAGAGCATAGTAATTCCAAAGATTCCTGAAAAATCCTTTATGATTTTAATTTTTCATTTAAAACTGATTTCCCATTCTTTACTCTTATCATTCCATCACTGTTAGTAAACATACTCTGATATTTCTGACAAATCCTTAAGTGTACATGAGTTTGCAAAATGCACATTTGTGGTTTTGCCTTCACATAATTGAAATTGTGCTATGAAATTTAAACATGTTTCCATGTTTTTGTAGGGAAGTAACTGATGTCTTCCTAGATGCTGATTATTTCTTCCTGATGGTCACTAAGTTACCACTTTGCTTACATGAATAATATGGACATCTCCATAATAATTTCATATATAACTGTACTAAGTTCGGCTCATCAGATCAAAAGGCATATCCACATTTAATGTAAATGTTGCAAAATTCCCTTTCAGAATGACTATTTCAACTTACTAACTTTTCAGAAGACAATGCTCTCTTTCCAAAAATACTGTATTCCCAAATTGTCTATATCCAAAACAATGCTTTGATTATCTAGGTGTATGATTATCTTTATTTGGATGGATTTAATTGTGTTTATCATCACTAATTTAATTTTTATTTTGTATTACAGTGACTTGGACTATTTCTTGCAGCTTTTCAGAGTTCATATTTTGTGACATGAATCTACATATTTTCAAATATATACATATATTTGTGTGTGTGTGTGTTTATGGGGCTTCCTAGGTGACTCAAGTCGTAAACAATCCTCTTGCCAATGCAGGAGATGCAAGTTTAATCTCTGGGTAGGGAAGATACACTGGAGGAGCAAATGCAACCCACTCATGTATTCTTGCTTGGATAATCCCATGGACAGAGGAGACTGACAGGTTACAGTCCATTGGGTTGCAAAGAATTGGACACTGCTTAGCAACTGAATACACACACATTTGTGTGTGTCTGTGTGTGTGTGTGTGTGTGTATATATATATATATAAAATAGATATTGGATATATACACTGGATATATATATATATATCTCCTGTGGGGTTTCCTGAATTATCCAGGATTTATATTTTATATTCAGTTTATACACTGGATTATCATTTCCGTGGTCAATATTTCATTAACTACCTCTTCAATACTATTGTAAAACTATTGTTCTTCCTTCTTGTTCCCAAGTTTTAAACATCATTTAAGATTTTAATTTTTATTTCTTAATTTTAATTCTTCTAATTTTTCCCATGTGAATACATTTGGATTTGCCTTATAGTCTCCATGCTTAGGCTAGTTATATCTTCCTGTAGCTACAAATCTAAATTATTCCCTACAATGAGTTCATCACATGAGTGGAGGAGGTGTGTATATTTAAGACTGCTATGTAAACTCATCATTCCATGTGAACTCTGCCTCAAGTTATGTCGAAATCATTGCATTATAGACTTTATTCTTGCTTTTAAGTAGATCTTTCCTTTTCTTTATTCCCTATTCCAAGGATTATGTAAAAGAGTGTTCAGAGGTCTGCAGTCCAGTCATCTTCAAGTTCTTGGCTCCTTAAACTAGTAATAGAAGTCTATCATGGTTCGACTGCTTTGCTGCCTTTTGGTATGAGTGGGTATGACGGGAATCTAGGATTACAAAGTCTGAACCCATGGTGCATAATAATGAAATCATTTCTTATGTTTTGTGTTCCTTTAGACAGCTTGTAGCAACACGAACATCCCTACTGCATCAAAAGTATGAATTCATATTTGTGAGTCCAACCTGGGTCAGGTTTTCAACTTTGACCTCCATTTCACATTGAGTCTAGCTTCAAGCCCTCAGATTAACAATAATTGTCATCTGGCTACTGCCTAATTCTTCAGGGTTGTTTTCTTTCTTTTCTTTTTTTTTTCATACATTTCCTATTACTGCAGTTTGAATGTTATCAGTTCACTTCAGTTTAGTCACTCAGTCATGTCCGGCTCTTTGCGACCCCATGAACTGCAATGTGCCAGGCCTCCCTGTCCATCACCAATTCCCGGAGTCCACCCAAACTCATGTCCATCGAGTAGGTGTTGCCATCCAGCCATCTCATCCTCTGTCGTCCCCTTCTCCTCCTACCTCCAATTCTTCCCAGCATCAGGGTCTTTTCCAATGAGTCAACTCTTCGCATCAGGTGGCCAGAGTATTGGAGTTTCGGTTTCAACATCAGTCCTTTCAATGAATATTCAGGAATGATCTCCTTTAGGATGGACTGGTTGGATATCCTTACAGTCCAAGGGACTCTCAAGAGTCTTCTCCAACACCACAGTTCAAAAGCATCAATTCTTCAGCCATCAGCTTTCTTCACCGTACAACTCTCCGGACCTTTGTTGGCAAAGTAATGTCTCTGCTTTTCAGTATGCTAACTAGGTTGGTCATAACCTTCCTTCCAAGGAGTAAGTGTCTTTTAATTTCATGGTTGCAATCATCATCTGCAGTGATTTTGGAGCCCCCCAAAATAAAGTTTGATACTGTTTCCCCATCTATTTGCCATGAAGTGATGTGACCAGATGCCATGATCTTAGTTTTCTGAATGTTGAGCTTTTAGCCAACTTTTTCACTCTCCTCTTTCACTTTCATCAAGAGGCTTTTTAGTTCCTCTTCACTTTCTGCCATAAGGGTGGTGTTATCTGCATATCTGAAGTTACTGATATTTCTTCTGGCAATCTTGATTCCAGCTTGTGCTTCTTCCAGCCCAGCATTTCTCATGATGTACTTTGCATATAAGTTAAATAAGTAGGGTGACAATATACAGCCTTGATGTACTCCTTTTCCTATTTGGAGCCGGTCTGTTCTTCCATGTCCAGTTCTAACTGTTGCTTCCTGACCTGCATACAGGTTTCTCAAGAGGCAGGTCAGATGCTCTGGTATTCCCATCTCTTTCAGAATTTTCCACAGTTTATTGTGATCCACAGAGTCAAAGGCTTTGGCATAGTCAATAAAGCAGAAATAGATATTTTTCTGGAACTCTCTTGCTTTTTCAATGATCCAGAGGATGTTGGAAAGTTGATTTCTGGTTCCTCTGCCTTTTCTAAAGTCAGCTTGAACATCTGGAAGTTCATGGTTCACTTATTGCTGAAGCCTGGCTTGGAGCATTTTGAGCATCACTTTACTAGCATGTGAGATGAATACAATTGTGTGGTAGTCCGAGCATTCTTTGGCATTGGCTTTCTTTGGGATTGGAATGAAAACTGACTTTTTCCAGTCCTGTGGCCATTGCTGAGTTTTCCAAATTTGCTGGCATATTGAGTGCAGCACTTTCACAGCATCATCTCTCAGGATATGAAATAGCTCTTCTGGAATTTCACCACCTCCACTAGCTTTGCTCGTAGTGATGCTTTCTAAGGCCCACTTGACTTCACATTCCAGGATGTCTGGCTCTAGGTGAGTGATCACAACAGCATGATTATCTGGGTCGTGAAGATCTTTTTTGTACACTTCTGTGTATTCTTGCCACCTTTTCTTAATATCTTATGTTTCTGTTAGGTCCATACCATTTCTGTCCTTTATTAAGCCCATCTTTGCATGAAATGTTCCCTTGATATCTCTAATTTTTTAGAAGAGATCTCTAGTCTTTCCCATTCTGTTGTTTTCCTCTATTTTTTGCATTGATCTCTGAGGAAGGCTTTATTATCTCTTCTTGCTATTCTTTGGAACTCTGCATTTAGATGGGAATATCTTTCTTTTTCTCCTTTGCTTTTCACTTCTCTTCTTTTCACAGCTATTTGTAAGGCCTCTTCAGAAAGCCATTTTTTTTTTTGCATTTCTTTTCCATAGGGATTGTCTTAATCCCTGTCTCCTGTACAATGTCGCAAACCTCTGTCCATGGTTCATCAGGCACTCTATCAGATCCAGTCCCTTAAATCTATTTCTCACTTCCACTGTATAATCATAAGGGATTTGATTTAGGTCATACCTGAATGGTCTAGTGGTTTTCCCTACTTTCTTCAATTTAGAAAGTTTGAATTTGGCAATAAGGAGTTCATGATCTGAGCCACAGTCAGCTCCCAGTCTTGTTTTTGCTTACTGTATAGAGCTTCTCCACCTTTGGTTGCAAAGAATATAATCAATCTGACTTCGTTGTTGACCATTTGGTGATGTCCATGTGTAGAGTCTTCTCTTGTGTTGTTGGAAGTGGCTGTTTGCTATCACCAGTGCGTTCTCTTGGCAAGACTCTATTAGCCTTTGCCCTGCTTCATTCTGTACTCCAAGGCCAAATTAGCCTGTTACTCCAGGTGTTTCCTGACTTTCTACTTTTGCATTCCAGTCCTCTATAATGAAAAGGACATCTTTTTTGTGTGCTAGTTCTAAAAGGTCTTGTAGGTCTTCATAGAACCGTTCAACTTCATCTTCAGCGTTACTGGTTGCAGCATAGGCTTGGATTACTGTGATATTGAATGGTTTGCCTTGAAAACAAACAGAGATCATTCTGTCATTTTTGAAAGTGCATCCAAGCATTGCATTTCAGACTCTCTTGTTGACCATGATGGCAACTCCATTTCTTCTACTGAATTCCTGCCCACAGTAGTGGATATAATGGTCATCTAAGTTAAATTCACCCATTCTAGTCCATCTCAGTTTGCTGATTGCTAGAATGTCAACATTCACTCTTGCCATCTCCTGTTTGATCACTTCCAATTTGCCTTGATTCATGGACCTAATATTCCAGGTTCCTATGCAATATTGCTCTTACAGCATTAGACTTTGCTTCTGTCACCAGTCACATCCACAACTGGGTACTGTTTTTACTTTGGCTCCATCCCTTTATTCTTTCTGGAGTTATTTCTCCACTGATCTCCTGTTTCATATTGGGCACCCTCTGACCTGGGGAGTTCATCTTTCATTGTCCTATCTTTTTGCCTTTTTATACTGTTCATGGGGTTCTCAAGGCAAGAACATTGAAGTGGTTTGCCATTCCCTTCTCCAGTGGACCACAATCTGTCAGACTTCTCCACCATGGCCTAACTGTCTTGGGTGGCCCCATATAGCACGTCTTAGTTTTATTGAGTTAGACAAGGCTGTGGTCCATGTGATCAGACTGGCTAGTTTTATGTTTTTATGGTTTCAGTGTGTCTGCCCTTTGATGCCCTCTTGCAACACCTACCATCTTACTTGGGTTTCTCTTACCTTGGACATGGGGTATCTCTTCACGGCTGCTCTAGCAAAGCACAGCCGCTGCTCCTTACCTTGAATGAGGGGTCTCTCCTCACAGCTCCCCCTCCTGACCTTGAACGTGGAGTAGCTCCTCTGGGCCCTCTGCGCCTGCGCAGCTGCAGCTCCTTGGATGCTGGTTGCTCCTCTTGGCCACCGCCCCTGATCTCAGCCATGGGATTATCAGTGCTGAAATTATCAGCACTAAATGTTATCAATGCTGAAATTATAAAAAAAAAAAAAAAAGAAAACTATTGGAGGGGATCTGCTTAACAATATTCTGCCAGTTTCTGTCATACATAAACATGAATCAGCCACAGGCATACATAGGTTCCCTTCCTTCCTGAACCTCTTTCCCATCCCTCTAGTCTGTCACAGAGCAATGGGCTGAATTGATACAAACACTATGGAGAACTGTATGGAGATTCTTTAAAAAACTAAGAATAGAACTACCATATTACCCAACAATCTCACTACTGGGCAAATACACTGAGAAAACCATAGTTTAGAAAGATACGTGTGCTCCGATGTTTGCTGCAGCACTTTTTACACTAGCTAAGGCATGGAGGCAACCTACATGTCCATTGACAGAAGAATGGATACACATTTGTCTTTTTTCCTTAAATTGCTAGGTTATTATTCAACAATTGAAGCCCCTAGCTGGTTCTTATTTGTCCTCTTACTCCACTAAACATTTCAATTCTGAGTCAATCAAGAAATAACTAAAAATTTCTGCCTTTATCAGGCTTCCCTGGAATACAGGAGACCTGGGTTTGTTCCCTGGGTTGGGAAGATCTCCTGAAGAACAGAATGACAGTCTCTTCCAATTAGCTCACGTTAAGTCACAGCCTAAATACTACATCAATTATAACTAATGAACCACTACATTCCTCATAAATTTTATTTTCTTCCACTCAAATTCAGAAACTGAATTGTGGCATTTGGAGCTGTTATGCAGTGTCAGGTCATGCTTAAATTTTCTCAAAGACAAATTTCTCATACATTTCTTCTCTCTTGACTAAATGTATAAGGATTGAATGTTTTGTCCTGACTTTCACTTCTCAAAAACAGTAGTTTACTCAGCACAAAGTTTTTTCCTCCAGTTAACAAAACTGATTCTTAGAGACTATGTTTACATTCTCCACACTATGTGAAAGTTAAAAAAAAAAAATGTTTTATGATTTACTTGATTTAAATTTATTTTTAACTTTTCTCAACATCCTTGTCTTATTTTTAATCAAAGTTTGGATTCCCTTCTGGCTTTCCAGAATTCAATTCTTTGAAAAAGAGAGGTAAGGGAAAATGACAAGAAGCTGAAAACTTGTATTGATTTTAAGGTTATTATTAAAAACACACCATAAAATTTCTACATCTTTGTAAAACAGTAACCAGATGATTCTATCACACTCATGGCTGCTCTTCTAAATTAATTTGGGTTCCTGAATGACACTCATTCCAATCAACTAACCTGCCACCATCCTTCATGATGTCAAGAGCTATTAAACCTGGCCTTAAATCCATCCACTGCAGCAATTTTCATTTCATTCCACTTTAACTTTATATCCTACTGCCACACCAATACATCATCATAATCAGAAATACACAGTCTCTGAACTCTTAAAATGAAATATTCTACTTGGCATAATATTAATCCTTTCTCATCTAAGTCTCCTAAACTCACTCTCACACTACACTTACTCTTTTAACACTCTTAGTGAACTATACCATTTATAAAAATGTGTGTAATATAAACGAACAATGTAAAGAGTAATAACAAGAGAACTCAAGCACACAAGAAATAGTGTATGTGTGTACACTTGTATGTATCTCTAGTTTTCTATACATACATATTTTTATATAAATAAATGTATTTTGTACTTTTAATGCATATTTATATATAATGTGTAAATAATACATATAAAATGTGTGTATAAGAACTCCAAAGTATGTATGGGTGTATATTATACACATGCACACACATATACACACCTATGTGAATCTCTAGTGTTTTGGAAATAAGCATTACACCTGCCTTATTACATATCCTCCCAGTGACAACTGTTAATTTACACAGTATTTACTATATTCCAAGCACTATTTTAGACCTAAAGTGCAAGAAAAAATATCAGTTGAAAAACTGAAGAAATACTTTGCCTTTGTTGATCTCACATTCAAATATGTACCTTTCAGAGTATGGGAAAACATGCAATAATTATAATTTCATTTTCTAAATGGTAATCAATACTATGCAGAACACAAAGCCAACAGTGTCATAAGGGTTGTTGATCGTGAGAATGGGCAACTTTTAAGTGTGTCGTTCAGTCTTCACTGAGAAGGTACAACATGCACTTTCACTCACATTTCATGGCCAAAGCAAAAACTTGGCTACCCCTAACTTCATAATGATCCTCTCCTTTGCAAACAATTGGAAGAGAACTGTACACTGGTGACTAATGATACTTTCACATCGAGTTTTTATTGTTGTAAGGCATGGCAATGCATTTAGCATTGCAGAGTAACTTTAGGTATATAGAAAAAATAAAATAGCGTTAAAATAAAATAGTGTTAGTACTATGAATTATGCTGTATATAGTAAAAATTATCAATTAACAAGATTAGGAAGAAAATTATTTGCAATATTGGATGCTAGGCACTAGATAAATACAATCTGAAGAGATTCCTTCTCTATAAGAGATTAAAATTTGTATTGAAATACAAAGCAAAATCACTTGTAAATGGAACTTTGACCCAACCAAACTTTGATGTTTAAGCATGCTATATTCAACTGTCTGTTTACCAGTTTCTCTTATTTCAGTTCAGTTCAGTCACTCAGTCGTGTCCAACTCTGTGCAACCCCACAGACTGCAGCCCACCAGGCTCCCCCAAACCCTGGGATTCTCCAGGCAAGAACACTGTAGTGGGTTGCCATTTCCTCCTCCAATGCATCAAAGTGAAAAGGGAGAGTGAAGTCACTCAGTCCTGTCTGACTCTTAGCAACCCCGTGGACTGCAGCCTACCATGCTCTGCCATCCATGGGATTTTCCAGGCAAGAGTACTGGAGTGGGTTGCCAGTGCCTTCTCTTATTTAGGAGACTATAAATTTATTTTAGGCACAGAATCTAGCTTCATTCTTGAAATGTAGCAAGCAATAAATAATAATCATTATATTGATAAATAGATGGACAAATTTACATTGCTGAGATCATAAAACTCAGGTTTTAAAATAGCATCTTTTCACATTTTATTTTGAAATGATGAAACAAAAGTTATTCATTTTCAGTTATGAGTATGTGTGAGAAGGAGATAATGTCATAACTATTTCTATTTTTTGTCTCTAAACTTCAATTCTGGAAACATTTTCCTTCTTAGGTATGTGTTATGTGAATTCTTGAATGAATTTTTCCAGTAGCAGAGTAACAATTTTTGTTTTGAATTCAAGCTTTCTTCAGCTATAATCAAACACCTTTCAGTTTTCTGGGGCTAAGGTTTTAAGATAAAGGTATTTGCCCCAATTCACTATTTAAAAATAAGGTAAAGAAAAAATTGAAAATTAAAAAATGAGAATAATTGCCTAGTTTTGACTTGTGAGTGAAAATTGCTCTGACCACTCAGTGAGTGACACAGAATGCAACTGCTGAAACATTAACAATAAAAAAGGTAACCAAGAAAATTACTAGAGTAGACAAAATGCCTTTCCAGTCCATTAGACCACAGCACATCAAGCTAGATTTTTAACATATGTTCTGAGATTCCTATAAAATATTAAAATGATCTTTAATTCAATCATAGGGTTTCAGCTAGAGAAACAGCCCAATTTATTGCACCTTTTTCAGCTAATACCAAAGGTCCATTGAAGGAGCAGTGAAAACACAAGGAAGTTCAGGGCAGCCTGCTTCTCTGGCTCCAGGCCAGGGCTCTCTAGCTTGCCACTGGGTGTTATTGCGATGCAAATGACTGGAAGCCAGGTGTCCACTGCATCTGAATTGATAGAGAAGGAAACAAAAATAACAAAAACAAAACACAAGCAGAATCACAGTTTAGAAAACAAATCTTGGCATGTTCAGTGGCATTTTGAGCCTCTAAATAAGGCATTTAAATTGACTCATTCAGCAGGATTAAGGAAAAACAACAGAGAATATCAAATTTACCTGCAGGGTTTTACGAGGTGGTAATGGTTGACAAAATTTATAAGAAAAAAAAGAATGTTCATCTTCCTCTAATCAAATAGCTTACCAGGCAGACTTTAAAAAACATTTTTAAACTTTTTTAAATTAAAAGTTTTAAAAAGTATATTGGTGTGATGCATTTCAAAAATAAAAAAAGGATATGTAAATGAAAATCAGAATACATTATTTCAAAAAAGTCTTAATCACTACATTCTAGACAAAACAGATGATATTATAAAATGATACAATTAACCAGAATTAACTCTGTATTTCAAAAGAACATATAATTATTGATTATTTTTTGTTCTAAGGATGTGGGTTCTGAGCTCTATGATCTGTGAGAAAAAATGAAACCCCTACTGAAGTGCAATTCCTATATCTTCAACTGTTCACTAAAAGTTCAAAATCATAAAACAAAATTAAATTAAAAAAATCTATTCGAACATGTGCAATGAAAGGGAACATTTATTATTAAAAAATGATGCTGGGTAAGTTCTAAACTTCCCTTCACTCTCTATGTATAGATCTTTTTTACTTCCCTTTGTGTCATTGGTATACAAACATTGTGTTAGATTTCAGGACTATTCACCAAAAATTTCTGGGCTGTTTCTCTAAAGAAGCACATGATAGGACTGTGTTTCTCTAACCTGTTACAGTTAGGAAAGGACCTATGACTTGATTTGGCCAATGGCGTGGTAATATAAGTGACAGGAGACATTTCTGGCAGAAGTATTACAAGTCACAATGCTATTTATATTATTTGTTTCTATTGTACAGTGATCTTGGAAGCAGAGTCAAAATGAAATGAAAATAATCTGTGTTTTCTAGCAAGGCTAATATTAATCTAACTGACTCATGTTGGGAAAAGCGTAATAAAATTTTGTTTTACTAGCCACTGGAAAGCCACTATAAAGAAAGCTTTATTGATGAACTGATGCTTTTAAACTGTGGTGTTGGAGAAGACTCTTGAGAGTTCCTTGGACTTCAAGGAGATCAAAACAGTCAATCCTACAGGAAATCAGCCCTGAATAATCATTGGAAGGACTGATGCTGAAGATGTGAAGAACTGACTAATTGGAAAAGACCTCGATGCTGGGAAAGACTGAAGGCAGGAGGAGAAAGGAATGACAGGATGAGAAAATTGGATGGTATCACCGACTTGATGGACATGAGTTTCAGCAAATTCTGGGAGCTGGTGATGGACAGGGACGCCTGAAGTGCTCCAGTCCATGGGGTCGCAAAGAGTAGGACAAGACTGAGTGACTGAACTGAAGCCACTGGACTTTAAAATAGTTTGCTACTACTATAGCATAGATGACCCCATTCTGCTATAAATAGAAACAGGCAGTCACAGAGGAGATGCTACTTTAACAAATAACTACAATGTGTGGAACATTTCACAAGTCCTGCAGTGAGCAGAAAAAGGGAGAAATTCTTACTGCAGCATGGGAAAAATAATGATTCAGGCAATAGAGTGAGAAAAAGAACTGGTAAACTGGCTACTTTTGTTAATGAGAAGACATATGGATGTAATGACCTTATAACTCTTGGAAAAAAGTTTGAAAAAATATTAGAAGCATGTGTGATTGGCTATTGATAGAAAAAAATACCAGGTATCATATATAAATTTTCATGTTTGATAAAAGGAAATGAAAAGAGGTAATGAGTACAAACTCTTGGCCATGTTAAGAAACAGCTGCTTCTCACACACAATTTCTTACACACACACACACACACACACACACACACACACACACACACACACATGAAAGCTTTGGGCTACAAAAACATTTAAAATTCATCATTATATTAATCATGAAATCAATAATACATATATCACACTTACTGTTCAAACCTCTGTTTAGATTAAGAAGTCTCAGATTGAAGGACGAGTAGTGTGGTTTGCAATAATCCTGGTGTTTTAATTGGACAGAATATTTCAGGGAAAAAATGCTAATCATTTCTTCCAGTATAGCATTGTGGGTTTATAGTACCCAAGACTGAATCATAAAGGGAGGCAAAAGAATGGGAAGGCAAAGATGTATATAAATATAAGTAGTAGATTATGAAAATTATCATGAGTAGTACCTGTAATCAAAGAAATAAAAATAGCCAGTTAAAATAAGAGTTACACTGACACTTCTGCATAAATCAAAGAAGCTAAAAATTTTTGAAATTTAAAGCTTGCCTTGGTGCTCCACCTCAACAATCTGCTGAAAGGAAATAGGATGAAAATATTTTCACTCTATCGAGTTGCTAATGCCAAAAAACAATATAAATAAAGAGACATTCTAGAAAGTGAAAAGGATTTCTAGAGAATAATGAACAGGGATGCTACTTCCAGGGAGCAGAACTAAGGTCTCATCAAGTGTCCCCTTTCTTTGCAAAGATACCAAAGCATCAACGAGATATCCTGGATTAGGAGCTCAATCTCATAACTATAAAGGAATTTTGTACCACTTGGGAGCCTAAGGGATATGTAGAGTTTATGTGGAAAGTGATCCTACTGCTGGATATATTTTCTACGAAATTTAAAGCAGGATCTCAAAGAGATATTTGCATGTCCATACTCACAGCAACACTACTCACAATAGCAAAGAGGTGGGAGCAACCCAAAGGTCTGTGGACAAATGAATATCTAAACAAAATGTGGTGTGTACATGTAATAGGATATTATGCAGCCTTAAAAAAAGGAAGACAATCCTGTCTCACACTACAAAATGAAAATTTCATGTTTGGTGAAATAAAACCATCACAAAAGGACAATGACTATATGATTTCACTTACATGAGGTATTTAAAGTAATCGAATTCATAGATACAGAAAGCAATGTGGTTACCATGGATTGGGGGGATGGGGTAAAGGAGAATTGTTCCTTTAATAGATACAGAGTTTCAGCTTTGTAAGATGAAACAATACTAGAGATGAGTTTTACAGCAATGTAACTGTACCTAATGTCACTGAACTTAGGTCAGAACACTTAGAAATGTAATTTCTAAAGTAAATTTTATAATGCTTTTTACTATAGTTAAAAAGTTTACTTATATTCTTAGTAATGTTGCATTATTGTTATTTTAAAGTTGCATTATTTTATTCTAACACATCTACAAATCTATCCTATAATATGTAATACAGTACAAACATTCTTTGGTTTTCTACTTAGGAAAAAAGAATAAGGGTTTATATATATATTTCTACACAAACTGTTATTGTTTGAAAGTGCTAATGATCAAAGCAAAAACATAGAATATATTACTTGGCACATGGAATTGATATACTAGTTCTACACTCTCATTAATTCATTAATCAGGTAACAAAACTGCATTAGCTAGCTTGCTTTCTCTTGGACTTTTATCAGGAAGAAAAGGAATGCAAAACACAGTTAACAAATAATAAAAATGTACCATGATAAAGGTCTACAGAAAGGCATTGTGATAAGGAGGGGGTCTGCTCCTGTTTTTAACAACATAACAAATTAGCTAATCTGAATTTTTTTCTTGCTAGAAAACACCTCCTCCAGTTAAAAGGATACATGAAACAATATGTTAATATCAAAATAGAGATAAAGTTTAGCATTGGTAGACCCTCATTTTCAGAACTAGTGAAAGGTGTGTATGCAGAAAAGTAAGACTGCCTTTATAACTACTACATAATAAATGCTTCCCTCATATAGTAAGAGTTGAGGGATGATGAATAAAAAATAAGGTTAGCCAAGTGGAAAGAAAATGAGGAATAGAGTAGGCATGAAAAGAAATGTATTGCAGATATATGAAAGGTCATCCTGAGATACAGGAATGAGATCAGAGGACAGACCCAGGGGATATATGTAGATTTCAGTATCAAAAGCTAGTAATATCCATATTATAATGTCTTACTATATCAGGGAGATATTGTATTACTAACCAGGAAATGGGGAGATAGGAAAATTTCTTAAGTAGCTAGTTGACATTCAGATTGTATTTCTAAAACATAAATATTGTAACAGTTTTGGGGATAGATTGTAGTCAGAGGCAAATAAGTATGTTAAAAAAAGAATGAATCCTAAAGAATAATATGGGGCATATGAATGAAAATTATATGAAGCTAGAAGAGCCTCTGTGAATGAATGTTTGAGAAAGGAGAGAAAAATTTATTTATTTGCTAAGTTCCTGGGAAGATATTGATCACATTTATTGAAGTAAGAATTAACCAGAAGGGAAAAATATGGGATGATAAATAGGAATGAGAAAAATGTTTACCTGTTTTCAGTAAGGAGTGACTTAGAAGGAATGAATGGTGCAATCTCAGCGTTTTTGTTAAAATCTGAGAGCTCAAGTCTTCCTTTACTGCCATACATACAATCTTGGCAAAATATAAACATAGTAATGATATTTTCATGTTTTTCTTATTGAGCTTAACATGTTAACTATGGAAAAATATTACACAGAATAATATTCACATTTGCAGGATACAATCAAATAATTAAAGATAACATTTCCCTCTATATAGTTGAGGTATGGGAACAATAGATTTTTTAAAAAAAAATGTTATATTTAAGAGTAGCCCAAAGAATTCAAACACACAGAAGCTACCAAGAGAGAATAACTTAGTGTTTTGGTGACTGTGTATGCACCTTGGTTACCATTTCTTAGTGATTCAGAGGTGCTAAATCCATGTCCTAGTTAGTGACAGCAGAAATGCAACATTAAATCTGACATCTTCCTAAGATGCAATCTATACTTAATATGCATTGAGATATGCTCAAGCATTTCCAAATTTCATGTGATGTAGCTCTCCAGACCTTCTGGACTCAAACTTTACTGGGCTCACTCTTACTAAGGAGTACTGACTGCTAAGCAAAAGATGGGTTTGAGCGGGGTGTATCCAAAATGAAAAATCTCAGAAGCATCTCTCTGTAGGGAATCTTGTTCCAAAATAAGCTGTTTTAGCATCAGTTCTAAGAGTAGATGCTGCTATTTTCAATACCCAGCCCCTTTCCTGGCCTGCTCTCCATCTTCTACCTCTGTTATTGTTGCCTTCCTCTTTTCTTAAGAATTGAGCAGGGCCAAATGGGATACTTCAGGCTTCCCTTGTGGCTCAGCTGGTAAAGAATCTTCCAGCAATGTGGGAGACCTGGGTTCAATCCCTTGGTTGGGAAGATCCTCAGGAGAAGGGAAAGGCTACCCACTCCAGTATTCTGGCTGGAGAATTTCATGGAATGTACAGTCCATGAAAGAAGACACGACTGAGCGACTTTTACTTTCACACTTTCATTAAATGGGATCCACTCTACCCAGACATTGCCTAATGCCTGATTGGCATGGGGATGCCAAAGACAAGCCTGTTGTCTCAAGGTGAAAAAAAAAAAAAAGTTCTAAGATGTGCTCCAGGACTTGTCTGAGTTTCTAAAGCTAAGGATATACTCTTGCTTAACTTTCTTTTTATATCCCTTCTTGCTTTCTCAATTTCCCTCCTTCTGAAAGCATTCCCCAAATAACACTTGAACAAGAATCCCCACCTCAGGATCTACTCTTAGAGAATAACTGACCTAAGTCAGCTACTTTTTTTTTCCCCCCAAAGTGAGTAGTTCCATTCAACATTATTATATTAAATTAAAAGTCCTTTCAGCTGACTAGGCTAGGACTTTCTGATTTAAAGCTCTTGGATTTTCTCACTCATTCCCTTATATAGGAATTTAGATTTCTCCAGATTGCTATTACTCTCCCTCTCTCTGTGTGTGTATATATATATACACACACATATGTATATGTATATATATGTATATATGTATATGAAGATAAAGATCTCTTCTGGTATATCTAGTGCAATGGAGGATTGAGTATGACCATTACATTTATTTTATTTTTCTGTTGCAGAAAGAATATTCTCTTAGTTTAATTTCATGATAGAAATAGAATCCATATGGATAACAACATAAAAGTTAATCATTGATGTAGGAAATGCATTTGAAAAAATCTAACACTTATTCATGACAAAAACTCTCAATAAACTCTTTCTTCAAGTTGATAAACAATATCTACAAATAACTTATAGTTAATACCAAACTTAGAAACTCAAAGTGAGAAATTCTAAGTTTTCTCACTAAAATCAGGGAAAAAGCAAGGATGTACACTTTGACCATTGTTTTTTTAACATCTTACTAGAAGTCCTAACTAATGTATTAAGAAAAGGAAGGAAATACGGGAAGGAAGAAATAATAACTGTGTTTGTTCTCAGATAACACAATAGTCTATTGGAAAATTCAAAAGAATCTATGAAATAATCCTGTAACTAACTTATTATAAAGAAGTCAAGGGATGTAAGGTTCACATAAAAAAAGTCAATTTTTCTCCTATAGGCCAGCAGTAAATGAGTGAAATTAGAAATTAAGAACAAAATATTATTTATATTCACACCCCCAAAATTGAGTACTTAAATATAAATCTAACAAAATTTGGACAGCCTCTATATAAGAAAAACTGCAAAACTTAAATAAATCAAAGAAAAGCTATGTAAGTGAAGAGATAGTCCATGTTCATATATAGAAAGATTCAATATTGGCAATATGTCAATAGTTCCCAATTGATCTATAGATTCAATGCAATCCTGATCAAAGTCCCAGCAATTTGTTTTGAAGATATATATATATATATATATTCTAATGTTTATATAGGAGAGGCAAAGTCCCAGAGTACCCAAAAAAAACTTGAAGAATAAAGTTGGAGAAGCAATACTGCCAGAATCCAAAGCTTATTATAAAAGTAAGTAATCAGGACTGTGTGGTGTTGGCAAGATAATAGATATATAGATCAATGGAACATAGCAGACAGAGATAGACTCACAAAAATATGGTCAACTGATCTTTGACAAAGGAATGAAGGTAATACAATAGAACAAAGATAGTCTTTTCAACAAATGTCACTGAAACTGTAGGACATCCACATGCAAAAAATGAAACTAGACATAGACTTTATACCCTTTACAAAACTTAACTCCAAATGGGTCACAGATCTAAATTAAAAACACAAAACTACAAAATTTCTAAGAGGATGATGACATGGGTATACTGAATATGATGATGAGGTTTTAGATACAAATTTAAAGACATGATCCATGAAAGAATGAAAAGCTGGACTTTATTAAAATTAAAACCTCTGCTCTGCAGAAGACAATATCAAGAGAATGAGAAGACAAGCCACTGACTGGAAGAAAATGTTTTCAAGAGACATACCTGATAAAGGATTGTTATTCAAATTACACAAATAAATCTTAAAAATCAACAGAAATAAAACAACCTGATTAAAAATGGGCCAAGATCTTAATAGGCACCTCATCAAAGAAGATATACATATGGCAAGCATATGAAAAGATGTTCCACATCATACGCTGTCACAGAAATAGAAATTAAAATAAGATACCACTACCTGCCTATTAGAATGGAAGAAATCTGGAACATCAATAACATCAAATGCTGTCAAGGATGTGCAGGCATGCAAACTCTTTTATTGCTAGTGGGCATGCAAAATAATAAAACTGCTTTGGAAGACTGTTTAGTGGTTTCTTACAGAACTAAATATACTCTAACTATACAATCCATCAATTCAACTTATTAAACATTTACCCAAAGATGTTAAAAACTTATATTAATGCAATTACCTTCACATGGATATTTTATAGAAGTTTGATCTATTAATACCAAAATTTGGAAGTAACCTGTAACCTGTAGGTGAATGGCTAACCTGTAGTATTTCAGACATGGAATATAATTCAGAACTAAAAAGAAGTCATGAAACGAGGTGGAGGAATCTTAAATGCATATTAATAAGTGGGAGAAACCAATCTGAAAAGGCTAATACTATATGATTCCAACTACATGACATTCTGGAAAAAACAAAATTATAGAAATAACAAAATGATCAGTGAGTTCTAGGGACTGGGTAGGGATGAGTGGTAAATAGTTGGGACACAGGATTTTTACAGATGTGAATAAACTCTATATGATACTAAAATGAAGAACATATATCATCTTCATACAAATCAAATGTACAAAACCATGAGTGGATTTTGGGTGATATTGATGTCTCAGTGTATGTTCAGCAACTGTAACAAATGTTCCACTCTGGAGAACACTGGTAATAGAGGAGTCGATGCCTATATACAGACAGGATGTTTATGGAAAATCTCTGTGCCTTCATCTTAATTTTGTTGTGAATCTAAAACTGCTGTAAAAAAGAAAGTCTATTAAACAATTTTTGAGTTATTATACAGTACAGATTTTGGAAAGATACAAAAGAAAAATATGTAATCATATCTCAATCTAGCTACATATCTACCTAGAGAGAAAGTTTTGTAAATGATCATGGTAGTAAAATGAGCTTCCCTCATAGATCAGTTGGTGAAGAATCTGCCTGCAATACAGGAGACCTGGGTTCAATTCCTGGGTCAGGAAGATTCCCTGGAGAAGGAAATGGCAATCCACTCCAGTATTCTTGCCTGAAAAATCCCATGGACAGAGGAGCTTGACGGGCTACAGTCCATGAGGTCACAAGAGTCGCACATGACTTAGCGACTAAATCACCACCATGGTAGTAAGTTGATATCCAAAATAAACTCGTTATCATATAAAACTAATCTATGTCAAATTCATTTAATATATTAAATGAGTTGTAGAATGAAAATCGCCATTATATTGGCATCGTGATCACTGGGCTTTTCTTATGTGTGGTGGGGACAAAGTTCTGACTGACCTAGAGTCCAGAGAATTCAATAGGTGAGAAAGGAGAATAATGTAAATAGAGTACTCCTTGATGATTTGCCTCAAAACAGGAGCGTTCAAGTGATTGGTAAGTGGAGGATGATGTTGGATTAAGGATGTTGTTTTTTCACTTGTTTTGCAGTGAACAATATTAAACAATTTCCTTATGTTAATAGGAATTATTCTTGAGGAGGCTTTCAAATAGAAATTATTTGTAGAGATGCACAAGTGGGATTCAGTGCACACATGGAGATTTTGGCCTTGGATGGAAATATTTCTAATTCATTCATTTTAAAAAGAAAACAAAAGTTTGATAATTTTGATAATGAGAGATCTCTTCCAATTGTGTATATCAGCTCAGTGATGTAAGAAGCAAAGCCAACTGACTGAGGACTGAGAAGGCAGCTTAGAAAATTAGTTGCATAGAAAAATAGGAAAAATGAATTGATATAAATATAGGAGAACTTCCTTGAGGGTTATATTGACTAATGATAGGTGAGGATGTGCACCTTGTGTATAAGTGTCCCTAGATATATTTACAAGCTGCCATGTAGGCAGAATGTAAAATTCAGATGTGGTTTTAATCCACACCCCCCCATCAATCTCAGAAATTTAATCAAGGGAGAGAGCAAGTTTGAGGATATATACAAAGAGATAAATGTTGACAATTGGTTTTGTATGCAGGAAAGTCAGGCAGTGAGGGGTTGATGAAAAGTAAAAACTTGTAGGTTATGGAAATGTCTATAAAAATTTTAGAATCAGGTTATTGGAGGGATTGCATTCTGGAGATAGAAGGAGGTAGTTATTAACAGAAAGACAGAAGATATTGAAATTCAGGAGGTGGTTCAATTATTTCTCCCTGAAAATCTAAGCGTGACAATTACTATGTCTGAGGTCTAGTGGAAGAAAAATTAGAGGAGACAACATCAATAAACTATGGAGAATAGATCATACATTTATATTGAAAGATATAACTGGAAAAATACAAGGAAGCACACTAAAATCTTTGCTGAATGAGAGGATTATAGAAGGATAGATGACTGCAAACAGGTTGGAATCACATTATAATACATAAACACAAGCAAATCAAAGTGCTGGTCTTTTGAGAGTCTAGATATTAAAGATTTTGAGGGAGGCTGACTAACTACTGGAAACTGAGATAACCTAGAATAAAGGACATGATGAATCTAACTCTCATCTAAATTAAGGAGTTAGTCATGATCATGGAACTGTAGGTAGCTCTACTAATTATAGTCTGTTTTTTTAATTGGGATATAGTTGCCTTACCATGTTGTTTTAGTTTTTGCAGTGCAATGAATCAACTATATGAATGCATACAGCCCCTCCCTCCCCATCATCCCACTCTAGGTCAACACAGCACTGGGTTGACCTCTCTGTGCTACACAGCAGATCCCCACCAGCTATCTATTTTACATGTGTAGTGTATACACACACACACACACACACACACACACACACACACACATACACACACACATGTATAAGCCAATCCTAATCTCCCAATTCATTCCCTCCCTCCCCAGCCCAGTGTCCACACGCCCATTGTCTATGTCTGTGTCTCTATCCCTGCTCTGTAAATAGGTTCATCAGTACCATTTTTCTAAATTTCACATATAAGTGTTAATATACAATGTTTATTTTTCTCTTTCTGACTTACTTCATTCTGATTGACAGATTCTAAGTCATCCACATCTCTTTTTTATAGGACTGGACATTTAGGCAGGTATTTGTGAATGGAAGTAAAGACATACGGCAGTCTCAGAGAGGGCAAAAGGAGCTGTCTTAGGTCTCTCTTCAACTCTGCTATTTTACTATTTGTGGGGAAATAAAAAAGCTTTACAGTTAGTGCTAGAATGTGGATGAAAACAGGATTAAAGTTAAGGGAACATTCTTAGCTTATTCTGCCAATTACTTAACAGAGCAAAGCCAAATCTTTTATAAGGCAGTATGGTACAAGGCATGGTATTGGACAGTGTATCTTTGACTATTATAATAACTGTGAATACTTATCAATGTATTATTTAAAGAATAATCTGATGGTATAAATGTGTCCTCAGTGAGGGGGACCAAGAAATTAAAATGAAAAACAAAAATTTTTAAAATGATTGAATATGCATAAATGCAGAACAGAATATCAAATAGCTTACCATATTCTGGAAATCATTTTTTGGAGTAATTTTTACTTTTAACTTTCCTCAATCACTTGGACAGTTTTTAAAATAAGCATAAATAGGTTTTATTTGTTTGCAGAGGAACCCAAATCATTATGAAGATTATTGTTGTCTAGTGGAAATAAGTTGAAAAGGAATTCTGTTTATCAAATAGAAGTCAATTATTTTTAAAAAATCATGGGGTCTGGAAGGGGAACATATGTATACCCATGGCAGATTCATGTCAATGTATGGCAAAACCAACACAATAAAGTAAAGAAAATTTAAAAAAAAATCATGGGAACATTGTATATTTTAGTGAAAGAGAAATAGATGTGAAAGGATGCAAAAAGAAAAGTGATAGAAATTTGACCAAAATCATGATTTATTTGAGAGTCGATCATATACCTTGCTGCATAAATAATTAAGCTGGAAATACTACAACAGACTGTTCTTACCACAATAAAGAGTTACTTTGACCTACTTTGACCATGCTAGGAATGTGACAGTTTCATCTATTTTCACATATTAGAGCTCTTCCATTCCTAGTTTTCTTTTGGAAATAGAAGAGAAGAGATGTGAAAAAAATTTACAAGGTGAAAAAATATAAAATAGAACTTCAAAGACATATGAGTCAAAATGTAAGTGAAGTAATATGTACTTCACTTTCAATGTAAGTGAAGTAATATTAAAATCATCCTTTATTGCATTAGCATAATTGTTATTGCTACTTGAAAACAGTATAAAAAAGGAAGATTTTAACATGACTGGCAAAAGATCATGCACCAAGGGTCAAATAAATATGATTCAATATTATAAGAATAATGAAGATAACCATGTTTACTAACATTAAAATAGTTTTGATTATATACCTTTTCATAAACATTGTAATTTTAAGGTAAAAAAAACCAAAATACACTCATCTTAAATCAGTTTCATGTGTGGGGGGTGGGGGGGGTCATTTCAGCTATTTTGAATATAGGCAAGTTTGTTGGTCAAGAAGAAAAGTTGATTTTCAACCAGTACTATTCTGCTGTTATCCAATATCTTACACTATGATAAGCACACAAAATAATATTACTTTATTATACTATTAGAATAGTAGAGCACTCCTGAAATGAAAACATAAAATACTTGGTTACTTCAAGTTAATAAAATTAGGGTTATTAGGTTGCTTAAAAAATCATTTCATGGGCTGACTTCATATTTTAGTCAATTTGCTGGGAATTTCAGGGACTCACACGTACATTCAAACACACATACACACATCTCGGACATACACATGCAGACTCTTCGATAGGTTTTTATTGTAAACTCCGAGTTCTCATGCTTTCAGAAAGTTGTTTGTAAGGTTCTATTTGTATAAAATAAACAGTACAAAATTATAACGTGGAGACTTGGGTCCTGTGTTTTTTTTGCTCAGCTAGTTATCAAGTGTATCACTTTAGACAGATCATCACCCTCTGAATATCCTTTTCTATAGCAGGGATTATAATGAGTCCTACATCACATGCATATTGCACATGCCTAATTTAAAAAGAGCTTGGAAATGGCCTACAGTATAAAAACAGGATCAAATATTTTAATAATTAGGAAAGGCAAGAGAAGTTACAAAAATATGTTTTTGCCTTCTCCTGAATTTCCTGGATGCCTCTTGAAAGCTTTTTAAAATGCCCACAAGACTTAGGCATTTTTTTTTTTTTAATTATGTAAGCTCTGAGGAAACCACAAAACAATAAACTATAAGAGATACAGGCAGGGCACCCAGGAAGTTGTTCTGGGTTCCCATACTAAATTAAACTGAAGGTTTACAACATCCAAAGAAATTAATATCCTGTAAATGAAGGATAAGGATGTTCTCAAATTCTTTGAGGCAGGAATCTACTTAGGACGCACCAACCTTGGCTTCCCAATGGAACAGTACATCTACTGGAGGGAAAGTGATGGCGTCTTCTTCATAAACCTGAGAAAAAATCCCAGAGACGCTATTGCCAGCAGTTTGCGCCACTGCTGTCGTTGACAATCAGGCTGACGTGAGTCACATCCTCCAGGATTACTGACCAGGGAGCTGCGCTGACGTTTGCTGGGGCCAGTGGAGCCACTGGTATCGCTGCGGCTTGGCTTCTGGACCTGCACTCTGCTCCTCGGCCTCCACTCACCAGGTGCAGGCAGCATTCCAGGAGCCGCAACTCCGAATACTGATCCCTGGGCTTCCCACTAGCCCTCCCTGAGGCGTCTGGTGTCAGTCTGCCACTCTCCTGAGGTCTGCTAAGCAGACACTGCCGTCGGAGCTACAAGGGCGCTCCCTCAGTCCGCCTAACCGGAAGCAGTCTGGCTCTGGAGTTCTGCGCTTGCGCGGCCCTTTTTGGCGGGGAAACTCACAAGGCGTTTGCTCCTGCTCTCCACAGAGCCTGAAGAGAACAGAAAGGAGGGCTGGGCGCTGCTATAAAGGCCATAAGTGGGAGGGAATTTCAAATTTAGTAGACCGCTCTTTCCCCCAAAGTTACTGAAATTCAACCAGCTGTTGTAGAAGGCACGGAAAGTGATGGGGACTTACTGGGCCTCAGGCCACTGCTGGAGTCCTAGCTGCCGCCCTCACTGCCCAGGCCTCTCAATGGTAAGAAGGACCACCGAGTGGTCTTACTTTGCTTTTCCAGAGATTTATATGGGAAGTGGAAATAAGGTTGACAGAAAATACATAGTTTCTAAGTTTCTGTGGTTGGTGGGGGTTGGGGGGCGGAGAACACACACAAAAAACGCGTCTTTGTTTGCGGGACTCTTCCATGGCTTTCGTTGCCCTCGCCTTTCACAGATTGGAGTTTGGGGCCGTCCCCTCATGGGAGTCTCACAAATCTGGGCACTAAATGTGAAGTACAAGCCCTTCACTCCAAAGGGAGAAGCTCCTCAGGGTGCCCACCTGATTGGAGGGTGCTGTGTGGGCCTGGGGTTTGCAGCGGGAGCGTGACTCAGCGTTTCCTACCTGTTTTGATGCGGTCTTTTCACATTTGCTCAACCTGTAGGGTTCACGCAGCCAATTTCTGCATTTCTCTCAGGGATTAATGGCTCCGTGTGTGGTTATATATTCCATACACCTGTATGAGGAGGGAAGTTCAGGGCGTTTTATGTCATTATCTCTAAGAGAGAGTTCTCCCACTTTTTGAGAAATAATTCACCCATCGATTTTTATTTACAAAATTTTAGATGCTCACTTATTAAAAAAAAAAAAAAAGTTATGCTGGTTAATCCGGACATCTGACACAGATCCTATTCTTAAATATCCTTTGAACTCCTAGAATAAACTGTTTGGAAAAGTAATAGCAAGTATAAAGATTATGTGAATATTATAAATTGTGTTAAGTGTGTGGCTGTAACTTTCCCTAAGACTATAATTGCATTTTGGTTTTGCTCTCCATCCTTGATAAAAGATTCCCTAATAGTTCATAACTCTGTGTTTAGCAATGTCTTATCCACAAGTAAAATTATTTTACACTGCTTTCACATATTTTCTGGGAATTATAGAGCAAAGATAAAAAGCCTAGGTAAGTGTTTGATCTACAAAGATAACAACTAAGTTTTTAGCTATAACTAAAAAGAATTACATATAAATTGATTAATCAAGTACCAAATCACCTACAAAGTGATATTGTCGAACTCAAATGCCTCACTGATCCCCCGAAATTCAAGGCTGCCCATTTATTATTAACATTTCTTCCAATTTACAAAACAACTTTTAATCATGGACTGTTAGAACATCCTGTTTCAAGCTTCCACATAGGGGCCTGGATGATGAGGAAAAAGAAGACTCTGATAATTTAAAAATTCCTTTAAATAACCTTATATATCTTAAATGCACTTAAAAGATAATCTGAGCATGCATCAAATTCTTTATTATACTGAAAAGAAGAACATAAAACTAGAACTCCATGAGAAAATAGATAAACTTCCAAGACTTGCCAAGAACACTAAAGTCTTAAGAAAAAAAATGAAGACTGAGATGGTCTACTAGAAATCAAAATATACACATGTGGATTTTAGAGCTAAGAAAACCCGTATTCAGATATCAGCTTTGACATTAGATAGGTGTATGGGCTTCCCAGGTAGCTCAGACAGTAAGGAATCTGCCTGCAGTGCAGGAGACCAGGATACAGTCCCTGAGTTGGGAAGATCCCCTGGAGAAGGAAATGGCAACCCATTCCAGTATTCTTGCCTGGAGATACAGGTATACACTTAACTTAATTTTTTGAATGTTTATTTTTCAATAGTGAATTGAGTAAAGTGGAAAATAAATCAAAGAATCATTAATTTAATTTATATTAAATTTTATTGTTCTTTTACATTATGGAAGGATTCATAGCCCTTTAGGATTATTTACTTGTAATACTCTATTGCTTAACAGATAAAACTTGGCTAAGATCAGTTCACCACTTGACCTAATATTACTTGTTTTTAGAGCCTACTGAAGGTAAGCACATTGAAAGATTGTTTTTTAAAGCAGTTTACCAGTTTTTCATATAACTGCTAGTTTGGAACTTAACATTGTTTATTTACTATATAAATAAATTAGATTGTTTCATAATGTATATCATTTGTCTTCAAAACAATTATATTACTACCAGCCTAAGTATCATCTTCACTTTATAGAAGAGAAAACTGTAGCTCTGAGAATTAAGCTTAATATCCTGGTTTTTATAAAGTCAAAATATCACCAAAACAAAACTCAAAGAACACTGGATTCCAAAACAAGACACACACCACTTATCAACTATCTTTGTTAATGTTGTTCAGATGCTAAGTTGTGTCCAGCTCTTTGCAAGCCCATGAACTGTAGCCTTCCAGGCTCCTCTATCCATGGGATTTCCAAGGCAAGAATACTTAAGCAGGTTGTCATTTCCCTTCTGCAGGGGATCTTCCCAGATCAGGGATCGAACCGGGGTTTTCTGTACTCCTGCAGGCAAATTCTTTACCACTGAGCCACCAAGGAAGCCCGCAGTCATGACCATTACCTGTTCGCAATTTAGACTTGATAAGAAAAGAAACGATGTGCCATCAAATCGCCTTCATTTATCTAACTAAGTATATGATGACTATTTCAGATTTAAAGAAAATACAATTTTTTAAATTAAGTATTTCAGAACCTTAACTGTTCACAGTGCCTTTTTAAATACGATGTGAACTCTTGCCTTTCGTTAACTGATGCATTTCCTATTAGCATTCTAATTACATCAACAACATATACTGGGTCTGTTATTTTGTACTTATTATTTCCATGTAGACTTCTTTGAATTAGTATCTAACTTACGTTATCTCAAAGGAGTTCCAGAACATGACAATTAGTACTTTAGAAATCAAAGTTGCTTGCTTTCTTATGCTGTAACCATATCGGATATATGCATGCCTCTTGTCTTTCAAGCCTGAAATTAATTTTCTGAAATGTGCATTTTAACTATAAGATAAGCATTGAGTCCCCAAAAAGAGTTTGCTTCAGTGAAGAATAGCTAAGCCATAGGCATTGCTTTCAATCTTTAATAGGATGCAGATTATCCATTAAAAAGCAAAGCCTTCATTTCATAAATTGAATAGAAAGATGATTGGAAGTAATTATAACTGCTTAAAAAGTAGGTCACTTGGAAAAGTCAAGTCTAAGAATCTTTCCTGAGGGACTGTAGTGTTTTTATTTTATTTTAAATAGAAATATTTTCATTTATTTTAAACAGCTAATATTTTATTTTATTCTCTTAAAACTAGATTTGTATGAATAATTCAGCAGTATTTTCAGAAATAAATTCTGAAATCTGTATTAATGTTAGGTAAAGAGTCACATCTTCAATGTTCATTGAAATTAAAATCCACACATTAAACATTTATTCTTCTACTTTGCTATCAAGTCAACCTTATAATAAGTGGTATGGTTTACTTATAATAGCTCACTCAAAATAAAGTAAGAATGTAGTAAAATACTTGAAATGTTCAAAGAAAAAAAAAACCAAGTTAAAATTATGTATCTAGTGAAATTATCTTTCAAAAATGAAGATATACTAAGACAATAGTTGAAAAATTTTTGCCAGTGAGCCTGTCTTGAAGTAAATGTTATAAGAAATTCTTCACAGAAAAGAAAAATACTATATTTCAAACATTTTAATACACATAAGGAAAGCAAGAACATTACATAAGGAATATCTACCAGTAAAATAAAATATTTTATTTTCTCACTCAACTTATCTAACAGATTAGATTTTGTTTCCAATTATAATAGCAGCAATATATAAGATGATTATAGCATGTATTAAATGAAATAAATTACTGCAGTGTTATAAGAGAGAGGTGGGAGAAATTGTGAATGGTTCGTTGTGAGGTGTGTGCACTATAATTTAAATGGTATAGTACTATTGGAAAAGAAATTTATATGAGTTGTGAAGTTTATTACAGATTCTAGGCAACCACTATTAAGTGAGGAAAGAGAAATAAAATTAATATGCTGAGAGTATAAATTGGGATGATCAATTAATTTCAGAGAAAGCAAGAAATGAATGAAAGTGAAGGACTGAAGAGCAAGGACACTGATAGAAAAAAATTACAAATATGGTAGGTATTAATCCAAATATATAAATAACGCAGATTATATTGGGTTATTTTAGTAATCTTTATTTTAGCTTAATTGCCTTTTCAAAAACTTTAAATCCAAATATAGTGGCATAATAATGTACTAGGGCTTATGACTTAAACATGAGTTTGAGGCAAACACAATTTGGGTCATACAAGGTATCCATATTAATTTTGGACAAACTAGACTTTGGAGCAAAGAAAATGATCAGGAATATAGCGAAACATAATATGAATAAAAAGGGGTCAGTTCTCCAAGATGATATATTAGTCCTTAATGGGTATGTGTAAGGCAAAAACTGATAGAATTTTGCAATGATATACACAAGCTACTATTATAGTTGGAGACATCAATGTTCCATATCAGTATCTGACAGATCCAGGAGGCAGAAAATCGGTGAGGAAAACATTGACTGGACAACACTGTCTATCAAGTGGATGTACTTGACATTTAAGGAATATTTTATATAATAACAGCAGAATATACATTTTTCTCAAGCTAGCATGGAATATTTGATTGTTAGGGCAATGCATGTTTTCTGTATGAGACTGTAATGCTGGATATGTGACAACATGCGCCTGTCAGAAAAGAACTGTACAACACGAATGAACACTAATGAAAACTATGAATTTTAGTTAATAATAAAGTATCAATATTGGTTCATCAGTTGTAACAAATGTAGGCAAAAATTGCAGGGAACACTATGTGCCACCACCAGAGAGCTTCAGTCAGGTCCGATTTTCAGCGACCCTGTGGACTGTAGCCCCCTAGGCTCCTCTGTCCATGGGATTCTCCTGGCAAGAATACTGGAGTGGGTTGCCATTTCCTTCTCCAACTATGTGCCAAGGGTTGTGATAGAGAGGGGTAGATAAGAAATTTCTTCACTTTCAGCTGCTCTTAATTTTTGGTTACCTGTCATTGACTTTTTTTTAATGTTGCTAAATCCGTTTTGAGGTTTTTGTTAAAAAAAAAAACAAAACTGCCATCTGCAAATAAGGAAAATAAGGAAAGTTTATCCCCTCTTTCCCCTGTCTGCATAATTTTTTTTTTTATGGTCTTATTTGACTGGCTCAACTCGGCCTCCAGTGTTTATGTTTAAAGTGGCTCAGTTGGTAAAGAATCAGCCTGCAGTGAAGGAGATCTGGGTTTGATCCATGGATCAGGAAGATCCCTGGAGAAGGAAATGACAACCCATTCCAATACTCTTGCCTGAAGAATTCTATTGACAGAGGAGCTGGGCAGGCTTCAGGCTGTCAGACTGCAAAGAGTGGAACATGACTGTGCAACTAACTTTCACTTTTTCTTTCAAGGAAAAGGCAGTCTTTATTTTATTTTATGTTTTGGAAGGGAAGCTTTTACTCCTTCACAGTTAACTATGATGTTAGCTGTAGGTTTTCCTTAGTAGCCCTTTAGCTGTTTGAGGAAGTTCAATTCTATTAGTTTCCAGAAACTACATTTACAGATACAGATGTTGCGTATTTTCAAATGCTTTTTCTGCACTTACACAGATGTGTGAGTGTTTAACTCCTTTACTTGTATTGTCATTGTCATTTGTCTTTTATTTTACAATTGTGTATGTATGTTCATTGATTTTTATATTTAACTTGCCAAACTTTCCTCGGACAAAACTTCACTTGATCATGATGTACATAGATTTCTATATTTTGCTGATTCTACTTGTTCGTGTTTTTAAGGAATTTCATGTGTATTTTCATAATGCAAATTATGGTTTTGATTTCTTTTGATGTCTTTGTCTTGCATCCATGTTGAGGTTATCCTGGCCCAATGAAATAAGTTGTAAACCTTGTGTGGGACTGGGATATCTTTTCTGCCTTAAAAGTTTGATAGAATTAATTCAGCCTCTTTTGTGAGAAATTCTTAATTCTTAATTCAATTTTATTACCTCATATAAGTTTACTTACACATTCTATTGTTCTTGGTTTAATTTTGGCAGTTCTAGCTATCTAGAAACTTGTCAATTTCATCAGATTTTTCATATTTGTTAGCATAAAGCTGGTCATAATATTTTCTTATGATTCTTTTAATAGCTATAGGGTCTATAGGGATGTTTCTCCCTAACTCTCAAGAGCTGAATTTTAATACTCATATAGATTGACTGGAGCTTAATTCCTAGGTTGGAAAGATCCGCTGGAGAAGGAAATGGCAACCCACTTCAGTATTCTTGCCTGGAAAAAAATCCATGGACAGAAAAGCCTGGTGGGCTACAATGCATGGGGTTTCGAAAGAGTTGGACACAACTTAGCAACTAAACAACAACTAATTGAATATATGCTATTAAAAAAACTTGGCTATTAGAAAAACTCAGCAAAATATGAAAATTAACTTCTAATACCATGCATGTAAGTTTTTTATTTTCAAATAATCCAAGTAAGATTTCCTCTTAAAAATTCTATATCTTTTTCTTTATTTATAAAGGAATATGAGTAACCTGTTTACTCATTCAGTTACATCATACTTTTATTCCATTGAAAGGAAGCTAGTTGAATAATTAACAGAAAAATAAGAAAAAAAACTTAGAGTTTCACACTACAGAAAAGATTTTCACAAATTTTAATGGCATCATCATGATTTTAATGACAATTCTCACTCCATTTTTAACATCCTCCTACTCTCCCATGTGATATATGTATAGAATATGACATACTGGTATGTGGCATAACAAGTATTTCTCAAGCTACAGATTCTTAAGAACCTTAGGCTCCACACAGATTCTGAGTCAATCCTTGCTTAGTATTTTCTGGTATTTCTGATGTAGGATGTCCTGAATATGCTTACAGAGCACTGATTTAAAAGGGCCATGTCTATGCAAATCAACTCTGTTTCCTTTTATTATTTTCCCAAAGGAAAATCTGTCTATATAACCCATATTTTGCACCATCAAGCAAATGTTTGATAAACACCATTTGACATAATATGAAAATTAGGTTTGATTTCAGTTTTGTCTTCATATGGTATACATTTTATTGTTAATTCTTAAAAACAACATCCAAATAGAAACACAGAGAAGTTTCCAGTGTAATCTGACCTGTAAAAGGCTAGTAGTATAGTATAATTTTCAAGATAAAACAGCATGCCTGGCTTGATGTATTTATTTTTATTTATGTTTAAACTTATATTAACTGCCAGATGCACCTCATATACCTCAAAGCAGACTTTGTTTCATTCAGTCTTTGGACTGTGTAATACACAAATATATGTTTCAATTTTAAATTATCATTTCTGTAAGTTGATGTTCAAACATGATGTTTCCTTTTTGTGTATTTTTGTTTGGTTCAGAAAATATAAACACATTTTTCATCACATTTCTAGCTAAAAAATAATTATAGAAGTAATAATGAAGACTCTTGTGTGATTTCTATGGAAACAGTAATGACTCAACATTTCAAGATTGTGAATATATAACAAAACAAAGCTACTATTTTAAAAACTGCTAAGCCACTTGATGCCATTTGAAAAGTGTGGTAGTCAGAATAATGTCCCCAAATATGTCCATGTCCTAATTCCCAGAATTTGTGAACAGCGCCAAACATAGTACAAGGGACTTTAGAGGTGTGATTAACTCAAAGGGATAATCTAGGGTACCCAATGCAATCACAAAAATCCTAAGAGGTGGAAGAGATAAGCAGAGTAATAAAAGTGACCATTCAGAAGGATGATTGGTCAGAAAGATGCAGTGCCCTTGGCTCTGGAGATAGCAAGGCCACAAATAAGAAATCAAGAAGCCTATGGAAGCTGTAAAAAACTAAGAAAGTGAACTCTCCTCTCAAGCCTCCTGAGATGAGCACAGTCCTGCAGACATCTTGATTTTAACTCAATAAGATTTATATTGAACTTCTAGCCTATAAAACTGCAAGACAGTATGTTTGTGTTATACTGAACAACTAAGTTTGAGGTAATCTATTTGTCAGCAACCACAAACTAATGCAGTATAAGTAAATATGATATAAATGAACTACCAGAGATCTATAGGTCAAAATTTATGAAACACTTGGACAGATTTTAAATTTTGTTAGCAATCACAACCATTAGAAATGGCAATTTTCTTATGGACAAATGAAATAGAAGTGGAAAAATTATTAAAATTCAAAAGTACTGGAATAATCCACTCAGTTCTAGAAGTTCAGTTCTTCTGTCTATGGGATTTCCCAGGCAGGAATACTGGAGTGGATTGCTATTTCCTTCTCCAGTAAGCCTCAATTCCACTTTTTCATATTGAATCGCTTTATTTCTCCTCCTGGAAACTTTTTTTTGATCTCCATTTATGTACTCAGATGTGTTGAAAGATTATTTTTTATTTACTACATGTGACTATTTAAGATCATCTGTGTTATTTTTTAGTTAAAATCAACTAGTGATTACCCACATACATTTTTTTTTAAGTGAAATTAAACTGGTCATGGAGAGGATAGTGGATGAGAAGGCATAAATCAAATTTAGTCACAACTAAAGGGAACATCACCATACGTTGGCACATGGCTTTGCATGTTGTGATACCCTTTTAATAGAAAAATATCCTAAACATCACATGAGTTCTTTTTATTTAGTGCAGTGCACATCACTATCGTTCCATTATTTAAACCAGATACTTTTCCATACCCTCCAGCAGGTGGCAGCACAATGTCACTATTTGCATCTCAGTTTGCACTTTTAAACAGGCAAAACTAAATGATAAAAACACAAGAACACAGGCTATTTTAGAAACATTTTTATGGAGTGTAAAACATCATTTTTCAAGACAAATATGTATTAATTATAGCAAAACTTTCTATTCATTTATGATTCTAAGTTATTTTTAAGTGTAGGAAAAGTAAAATTCAAAATAGTGGTTAGTTTCTGTCCAAATTATTTTTTCTCAGAATTATTTCCAGTACGTTAAGTGATATTATCTTTGAGAAAATATTACAATTTATTAAATTTAAATAAAATGAGATATTCTTTAAAAATCTGTTTGCCATTAGTGAGATACATTGTTTGTTGCCTACAATCTTAAAACTATATATCTAATGAATTTAAAAACAAAACAGAACATTAGAACTCTTTTTAGAATCCTTGATTCTGTGCAGCATAGGGATGAAGAAAAATTCTCATTATTCAAACTAACTTTGTCCTCTGTTCTCTATCTCAATGACATCACTGTCCAACTGATTTTATCAATCCAGTAACTCAATGTTTTCAAGCTGGCCATCTCCCTTTACCGTATTCTACACATCAACTCTTGTTCTGTCTTATCAATTTTATCACTTAAATATTTATGGGATCTGTCCAGTCCTTTCAATCCCCCTGTCACTTCATTGGTCAGAGTCACCATATCACCTAGATAACCTCACCAGCCTCATAAAATATCTACTAGCCTCAAGATTCCCACTGTTAGTTTGTGTCAATGTGAGAGAAATTTCTAAAACACAAACTGTGTCCTACCCATTTCTTTTAAAAAATCCATTTAAAAGTTTCCCCTTGCTTTTGGTATATATTTAACATTTACATAATAATTAAGAAAAATTTGCTAGGTGTTTTACATTAAGTAATTAATAAAAGAGACATTGGATCCTATTATAGAATTTAAATACTTGAGGAAAAAATAAATAGAAACTAAATATAACAGTATTATGATTTGATAATACTGGAGAAATTCAGGTTATTACAGGAGCATAACATAAACGGAGATGGTCACAAAAATTTTCCCTGAGAAACATTTATGTTGAGGGAGATGACAAGATTGGAGAGAGATAAGAAAGCATGGGGTATAATAATTGGAGACAATAGTACTGGCTATGGGTTCTACATCCTCAAATGAAATTCCAGTGGAACACTCAAGTCTCAAGAGTGTACTTGAAATCTGTCGTCATGAGGAATTGATGCAGTTCCTAAGATTTGTGTTTTAGAAACTGAAATTGCATGAGAAGAATGATTTGTGGTGCAGCCTGAGGAAAATGAAAGAGAAAACAAGGTAATGAATGAATAGTATGAGAATGTAGTTTTTGAAACTTAATTTAATCTTTGTATTTGTTATTGGTCTATACAGATTTCTCTTTTGTTGTGATTCTGCACTTATAGGTTGTTTGTTTCTAGGAATTTGTCCATTTCTTCTAGATAGTACAGTTTATTGGCATATAATTGTTCATATTAGTCTTCTATGATCCTTTGTATTTCTGTGATATCAGTTGTAATGTGTCCTCTTTATATGTTTTTAATATAAATTTTCTCTATGCTTCATATAACAAAATGTAAAAATTTCTGATACTTGCTATTTTAGCCTCCTTTCAATAAATATCTATGTCCATGATGTAGGCCTCACCCACACACCTACCACAGACTCAAATTAACATCTACTTAAAGTGAGGAATCAAGGGCCACTGTGGAGTAGCTGCAGCTATACATATATCTACTTCCTAAGGCTACAGTTGTTGGGCTTCCCAGATGGCCCTAGTGGTTAAGAACTTGCTTGCCAGTGCAGCAGGCTTAAGAGATGCAGGTTCCATCCCTGGATTGGGAAGACCTCCTGGAGGAGGAAATGGCAATCCACTTCAGTATTCTTGCCTGGGAAATCTCTCAAAAGAGGAGCCTTGCAGGTTACAGTCCATGGGATCACAGAGTTGGACACCATTGAGTACACACAGCACAGATACAGCTGTAGCTGTGGCTGTTTGAATGACAGCATCAACACCTTATGTTTGTGGAGTCAGTAATGCAATTTTTGTTGTCTGTTCCTGTGGAAACAAAAAGAGAAATAATTTATACCCAGGAGAAACCTTGGAAATGTAGGAGAGTTTAGCATACACTGGCCTATTATACCCATATCTCTTGGACTTTTTATTTGCTACAGGTGATTTCCAACAGCCAATATCTGCATCCCTTTTACCTTGGATTTTTGCAAAGTCTAGCCACCTACACAGCTTTGGCAGCAGACTGAGCATGCCAAGGAATTATAGTGTCCAGGAGCAGCCCTCAATCAATGATGTTTATCCAATGAGAATGGTAAAATGGAAACGTGAGATTGCACTGTTTCTACAATTTCCCCAATAGATTCAGCTGATTAACACTTTATGGTAGCTTTGCTAATTTCATGCCCATTATTAAAAATTCCTGCTTCATATATTAATTCTTTGTTTAAGAATATCATTTTATAACTAAAGAATTTCTCCTGAATTCTGGACTTCTCGGTTTTTGCATATTAAGACACTAAATTTATATTTGTGATACTAAGTAATACATATTAAGACACTAGATTTATATTTGTGATGCTAAGTCATATAATATACCATAAAGAAAAACATTACCACTTTATACAGGTAAAACCAATAAGGACTTAGGTCTTTTAAGAATGAAGATATGTTTTACCTCAAAGGGGGGTAAAAACAACCTGGCTAAAGTGACAGGGTGAGTGATATAATTAGTGATGTAGAAAAGTAATGAAAACCAGCTATCACTTATTGACAAGTTGGGAAATGAATACTATATTAGCTATTCATATTTTTTGGTTGTTCTGAAATATACATGTGCATATAGTATAAATAATTTTCCTCTTTTGTACATTTCTTTTTTTTCCTATTATTTCATGAAAGTGAAGTTGCTCAGTCGTGTCCGACTCTTTGTGACCCCGTGGACTGTAGCTTACCAGGCTTCTGTGTCCATGGGATTCTCCAGGCAAGAGTACTAGAGTGGGTTGTCATTTCCTTCTCCAGGGGACCTTCCTGACCCAGGTACGAACCGGAGTCTCCTGCATTGCAGGCAGACGCTCTACCCTCTGAGCCACCCAGGAAGGTCTATAAGTTATTGGTAATATCAAAATAAAAAATTTGACAAAATAATATTTTAATATGCATGACTGAATGACTGTAGTACTAAATTTGTATTTAGTGATTCATATTAAGCTTTTCAATGGGAAGGTTAAGTGTATTTGTCTGTGTAATTTACAATTATGTTGGAAAAATAGTTAATTTTTGATGTTTATTTTAGAGTTAAAATAAGGAGCATATAATGATACTGATATTATACAGACAAGGGTGGTGATATTAAATATTTATTATTATTATCTTTTGTTCCTCAGTAAATTAATCTTTAGGGAATCTTTACTGCTATGAGAAAGATCCTGCTTCAAGCAAGTGAATTAGAAAGTTTCAGAATTTTGCTTTCCAAGTCTCTTTGGCAGATAGGGTGTTTTGGGAAACTAAACTCTGTTAATCGCATGCATTTTCCCCAGACATTGACTTAGAACAAAATAAAATAAATGGAAATGGCCACATGGAACTTATGGTGAGGTTGGTGGATTCAGCAGTATCCATGTTCAGTTTATAGGATTAGCAGTGGCAGTAGTTCTCATGAGGGCACTCTGAGTCAATACACAAACAGGTCAGTTTAGCCCAGGGTCTGGGCTGTTTGATGATAGCAGCAGAACTTTCATTAACCAGTCAAGTACTTGACTGGGATCACTCTTTCTGGCTATAAAAGGAGTGTCCAGACTGGCTTCTTCAGCCTTCTTGGAGATTCTGTGAGCTAAACAATAAACCTTAAGTAATATCATTACTCATTTATATTTTACCAGACAGAATTATGTTTAACAGATATTCTGTGCCAATGGCAGTGTTTCATTGTGATGAACTTAGTCTACATCACTCAAAGATACTATATTAAAAGAAAGTAGCTGAAAAATGTGATTACATGTAATAGTGACAATTTATCCTGATTTCTAATGGAAACTTAACATTTGCTAATGTGACAGATGGATGTGAGAAATATTTTCACCAGAATTTTAATTTTAGTTTCATTAAGCTACATCATGGAGATGGTGGTCTCTGGCTGCTTATAAATAAGTGGTTTTATGTGTACTCAAATTTTTTAACATATATAAATGATTTTTTCTAATGGTAAAGCCTTATCAAAAGTATCACAGTCATTAGTCCTATAGATGAAATGTAAATTATGAATCCTCTCATTTTTTTATTCTACTACTTTCTATATGAAGCAGACCTAAAAGAGATGAAATAAATATTAGCCCAATTTTTAAAAGTATCCCCCAAACCAGAATTTTCCGTTATTACACTATGTGAAGTTCATATCTAAATTTTGCTGTCAATTTGATTTGAGTTTAGAATAAGTTGACAAAGCCAGTTTTAGAGTATGGATTCTTACCATCTATCAGATAGCAATAAAAATTTAAGGAGAAGTAAGTAGGCCTTCATTATGATAATAACTTTTTTTTGCTATAGAAAGAGTCTATCTTTCTCTGGCTCCTTCTCTTTTGTCCTAACAATTCCATGTCAGAATTGTCTATCTGAAGTCAAAACAAGAGAAAGTATATGAAACTAACACACCGCATACATCACAGATATGATTTTGTTGGCTAATTTTTTGAAATAGTTCAAATAGCCCTATTAGGGAGCATTTTTTTTCCATACGGAAAATGAATGCTATTCGCTATCAACCTTTGCTCCTCTATCCTCACCCTAAATAATGACATTGATTAAAAATTAGTCTGCTATTTAATCTTTAAAGATTTTCTACATTCTCTGAGTGGAAAGTGTGTTAAAAATGGGTCAAGAATAACCTAGATGAGAATAAATATTTTCACTCAATACTGATATCCTTTAGACTCAAAAGCAAATTCTTGCCAACAATATAATAGTATTCCAATAGGAAAAATAAAAACAAAAAGTTTCTATTAATAATACAGCATTTTTAAAGTCAATATCCCCGTATCTATTCTACCTACTTCATAAAAATTGCTTTCATGATTACTGGAGTATTTATCTTTTCTCAGCAAAGAAAGGTCTCTGAGATATTTATTATTGATAATTATATTTTATGTTTTTGAACATTGTTATATGTATATATTATATGGGGTATTAATGTAATGCTCATTTTTATTAATTTCCAGTTCTGCTGTTGAAAATTTCTCTATCATTCTGATACTTGACCATGTATAGCTATTTTTGCCTACTTTTCTCTATTGTTTTAGAAACTTCTCTTTATCCTGGAGAGACAAAATTTTGTGGTGATATTTGTTGATGGGAGTATTTTTTATTCTTTTTTATCTGGCATTTAGTTTGAAAACTAAGAAGGAATAAAATCCATGTTAGTAGATGATCACACTCAAGATAGATATTGTATAGTATAAAATCTAAAAGACATGAGATTCAAAATCTGGGGCATTTATGGAAGAAGAATTGAATTTATTTTGAAATCAGGACAGAAGTATTTCTGCCATATTTCTGGACCTTGTGTAAAGGCTCAGAGAAAAAAGCTGCCACAATACAGTTTAGAAGTATCATTGTCCTTGGGGCAGACTCAGGAATGTTCAGAGAAGAGATTTATAATTTAGGAATTTTCTTGTTTTTTGTGGTTGTTGTTTGGCTGTGCTATGCAGCATGTGAGATATTAGTTCCCTGGGTCAGGGATTGAACTCATGCCCCCTACAGTGAAAACACAAGTCTTACCCACTGAACTGCCAGGGAAGTACCTAGGAATTTTTTTGATGATGGATGTTGAATTCTTTATTGTATATTTTAAGAATTTTCAAATTTAATAAACATAAGCCATATGGAAATTAAATATGTGCAGAGAAATATTAAACATAAAATTATGAGGAATAACTTTAAAAGCAAGAGATGAGATGGAACCTAGAATTCTGAGATCTTTCAGAGTGATTTGCATTAACAGAGATTAAGAGCATAGTGATATTAGTTCTGGTGTCCTTAAGAATTATAATAGTGATAACATTTCCTGCTAGTGTTGCTTTCTTCTGTTTTATAATTTTTGTTTCCATCAACAAAAATTTAATTCATTATAATGGAGAAAAAGTAACTTTATTAAATTATTAACTGTAATACATAAAAATATATAACTTTCTTCATACATTTCCCTGCAAGATAAATGATTGTACTGGGTACTGCTTTAGGTAAACATTCAGTTTTAAAAGTGGGTACAATAATCTCTGCCTGTTTTTAACAGGCTTAGAATTGTATAAGAGAGACTGGAAATAATTAAATAACTTTAAAACAAGTGTAAAATTTGTCAGAAAATGAGTAATGTGTACTATTTAATATCACAGGCTGCATCAATTTACTGTAGGAAGAAAAAAAAAAATACAAAGCTTCCTAATTCAAGGATATGGGCTTCCCAGGTGGCTCACTGCTGAAGAGTCTGCCTGCCAGTGCAGGAGATGAGGGTTCAATTCCTGAGTCAGGAAGATCCCCTGAAGAAGGAAACGACAACCCACTCTAAGATTCTTGCTTGGAGAAATAACATGGAAAGAAGAGGTGGTGGACTATAGTCCACTGGGACACAAAACAGTGAAACATGATTTAACAACTAAACAAACAACAGAAACAGAATCAAAGATATATTCAGTTAAAATATAATGTCCAGAAATATATATTCACAACACTTTTTCTGCATTAATTTGCTAAGAAATAGACTCGTAATTAAAAATGCTAGTGGTATGGATGCCCCAGGTTTCTTCTTTTGTATTACAATGAAAGACCACACATTTAACCTTTCTAGGGTAATATATCTTGCCCTATATTCCTAGGTATGGTGCTAGGCTAAAAAAATGGCTGTTTCATTATGGGAGACACAGATTTCTTCTTCTTTAGCTCACCTGTGAGAACAACAAAATACACATTTATAAGGTCCAAATGTCTAAATTACCATACAAATTAAAGTATTTTGATCTGTGGTTCTTGGCAACTTCTCTAGTGATGAAAGTGGCATACAATAGATATGGAAATCATGATTTCTCTTGACTGTGACAGGACTTTAGTAGTGCCCTCTATTAAAGTTTATGTTTATCTTTCAGAAGTTGCTAAGAAAATAGAATCAGCATTCTGAACATAAGTCAAATCAAAAAGATCGAATATGCCAGCTTGTGCATTAGAGGCTGTCTAGATGTATGGTTTTATCCACATCAATTTTCAGTGCAAGGAAATTGTTTCTACTTCATTATTCCCTGCAGTACAAAACTCCCAACCTCACCATAGAGGACACACTTTGGCAGTACCAACAAATACCTTTATGTCATTTAAATATTTCCCGAAAGTTATTTGTCTATCTGAGTCAACCGCTGCTCTGCATCATTGCTGCCCTCCTTTGCGCATCACTTCCTCAAGTGTCAGATGTGACTTCTTCATGTTTCTAACTACAGTAAATGGAGACACATTCTCCTCTCTTAAGTTCCTAAATTATATTGGCTATTAAGCCATGCATGCATGCATGCATGCTAAGTCACGTTATTCGTGTTTGACTCTTTACTATCCTATGGACTGTAGCCCGCCAGGCTCCTCTGTCCATTGGATTCTCCAGGCAAGAATACTGGAGTGGGTTTCCATGCCCTTTTCCAGGGGATATTCCTGACCTAGCGATTGAACCTGTGTCTCTTCCATTTCCTTCACTGACAGGCAGGTTGTTTACTGCTAATGCCACCTGGGAAGCCATCAGTTCAGTTCAGTTCAGTCCAGTCGCTCAGTCGTGTCTAACTCTTTGCGACCCCATGAATTTCAGCACACCAGGCCTCCCTGTCCATCACCAACTCCCAGAGTCCACCCAAACTCATGTCCATCGAGTTGGTGATGCCATCCAACCATCTCATCCTCTGTCATCCCCTTCTCCTCTTGCCCCCAATCCTTCCCAGCATCAGGGTCTTTTCCAGTGAGTCAACTCTTCGCATTAGGTGGCCAAAGTATTGGAGTTTGAGCTTCAACATCAGTCCCACTGATGAACACCCAGGACTGATCTCCTTGGTTGGATCTCCTTGCATAGTGTTTAATAAAACATAGTGTTTAATTAAACATATTGTTTATTTAATAAAACATAGTGTTTATTTAATAAAACAACAGAAGGAACACTCATTATGGTCTCCCTGTCTTCTGAAGCCTATCACTCTGTAGCAGAAAGCAAGCATAATGCCTTCCATCATAGGTTTGCCTTAACCAGGTCTTACCTTGTGCAGACCAGATTCCATGCACCTAGATAGAACTTCCTGTTCCTAGTACTCTTGTATACTTTAAAGTATATACATTTTGACTAGTTGTTTTATATTTTCTCGATTTTATTAAGTAGGGACTTGCCTTGTATGTTTAAACTGGTCACAAAAATGTACCATATCAGAGAAAGTGACATGAGTACAAACTGTAATTTCTACCATATTAAATTTATTATCCAGACTTTTATGGAAATCTACTTTCACTTATACATATTTTTCAAACAAAAGAGGACAATCTGTATTTCAAAAAAAAAAGCTATCCAGATGATATTTCAAGTTTATGCCCAGTACATAATATCCCCTTTATTTATAAGAATATAATTTTATTTCTGTGACCATGAGTGCTTTCCGAGCAGGTGTTTTAATTTAAACTTCTTTTGGGCTTCTTTCCATGTTTCTTTGAGCTGCAACTTAGGAAACTAATTTTCCTTTCTCTCTGTTTGGCCTATCTATGCCCTGTATCAAAAACACTCAATTTGTCTCTTTTGCATTATATCTCATAGGAAATTTTTTTTTCTTTAATTTTAGTCATTTTAGATACAGGGAGAGTTTTGATTCAGAGGTAGAAGGAATTTCTTCCTACGAAGTTACTGGTTGTGAATCAGCAAAAGCAACTAATTTAGTATACTTATTAATTCTTAACCTTTGCAATCTAAGCGTCTTGAGCTATTTGACTTTATAGTGTCAGGATTAAACATTTAAGGATTTTATGAGAAAAAAGATCTGATATTGCCTCTGAGAGGAAATAAATAGGAGATTGCTAAAGTGGGAAGATCCATCATGTGGCCATGCAAGTTTGATTCTAAGTCATAGGAATTTATATGCAAGAGTCCTAGACTCTTTCAAGTCTATGACAAGTTCAACAGGGAGACTGGTGAATTCTGGAACCAAGGCTGGCTGTCAGAGAGTCCTGTATCTTCCAAGATAAGGGCAGCTCTAATCTCCTTGCCGCTCTTAGTCATTAGCCAAGAACATTTAGTAAGGAATTTATCATTACAAGTGTGGCTGATGGATTTCAACACAGCAGCTTGGGCCCTTGGTCAATTATACTCCTATTCTCAAGGCTACCAGTTCTACTACTTGTGTTGTACAGACTAGCTCCTGCACAGCCCATTTTCTTGAGAAGACCCTTGAAAAGTGTTATTGCTTTGAACTTTAGTTCTAACTGATGGAATTGGTCCTGAAGTGACAGCTGATACACTCTCCCAGCACTACTGTCCATTCAGATCACTCCCAGTCTCAGTCATCTCTTCAGAAGTCATGCTGGCCTACTTAGTAGCGTGACCAAAACTTCATTCCTGATGGCTCTGACCCTGATAGTCCTACCTTTCTTTTCAGTCCAGGGTAGGTACATGTATCTGTTCACAGTTAAAATAGAGCAATGAAGTACTAATGAGACAGAGGCAAGCCAAGTGGATTATCTGGGTTCTATACTTATTTGCCCCATTTTCTAAGTATAGTTATTCTTTCTCCTACTGATCAAGGTTAATTATCTCTAACATTAAATGACCTCTTCACTTATCTTCTGATCCCTAGGCATATTAATTCTAAGGTCACCTGTTGGTGGCCATAACTTACATCTAAATGGGACCCTTGCTGTCACCTACTCAAATGCTATTCTGTGTGGGATTCCAAGCCTGTGGCTCAGGTTCCCTATAAGCTACCATATGGGATTGTTGGCTAAGCATATCCCAAATATTGGTTTGCTTTCATTGTACACAAATTTTAGCCAACACTACCACATGGAAGCTTATAGAGAACTTGATCCATCTATTATTCTGGGGCTTCCCTGATAGCGCAGTTGGTAAAGAATCCCCCTGCAATGCAGGAGAGCCTGGTTGGATTCCTAGGTGGGGGAGATCCACTGGAGAAGTGATAGGCTACCAACTGCAGTATTCTGGCCTAGAGAATTCCATGGACTCTCGAAGAGTCGGACATGACTGAGAAACTTTCTATTACTCTGAGGTAATTCTTGCCCTTCTAGACCTCATTTTGGAATTCTCCAAGAAGTAGATGCTAAATGGGGTTAAATGTGCCAGCATTTTATTAGGAAAAATGCCCATGAGGAAAAAAAAAAAAGGAGTGAGGTTGGGAAGTTAAAAGAATTTGGGAGAATCTTCAAATTGCAATGCAGGTCTGACCCTGGCAAAGGAAAGAGGGAAAGAAAGTTGGTGGATGCTTTATAGATAGCACAATCTAAGAAAAGTTCATCTGAGCTACAGAGTAGTTATTGAGTCAGAGATGGTTGTCAAAAAACTATGATACAGCTCAGGAATGGGCCTGATCTTCTTTCCATACCATACTTAGTCATTGATTGAGAAGAAATTGTGGAAATCTTGGCTGTGAGGTAAACATGGGCATGGATTTCATGGATAGCAACTAGAGCTTCTGGTCAGTTATGCTCTCATCGTTGGAAAGTTAGTGTATTATCACTGACATACTTTTTGTGTGACCTGGGTTAGATCCCTGGGTTGGGAAGATCTCCTGGAGAAAGGAATGGCTCTTCACTCCAGTATTCTTGCCTGGAGAATTCTATAACATTTTATTTATCTCTTGAAAAATTTCTAGGATAAATTTTAATGATACATTAATGCATAAGAACTAATCTCCAAAGTTGTCTACATCATATTCAGTTTATTGCACATTTCCTTCAAATTTCACTAGATGGTGCTATGTATTAAATATAGTAAATTTAGTAATAGTTCATCTTAACGGGACTATCTCTTTTATTATCATTTTATTTTATTTATGACTATATAACAGGAAACTGGCATTAGATGACTCTGTTTTTAACAACATTTATGGACCTCATTTATGGAAAGACATAATTGGCCAAAGGTATAAGAAGGGAAAATGAAAAAGTGCAAAAGCCTTCCCCTTAAAATGACTGCTGAGGCTGTTTAATGATGTGTGAGAGTTTATGTGATTTGTCATGGTTCCTACTCACCTTCTGTGTTATATCTCTTCTTTGATGACTAATTGAGTTATAATTTATAAATTCTATATAAATCTTTTTTTCTAGAATGTGCAGTAATTATTGATACACATGAATTGACCATTCAGAATGGATCTGATGAACCGTAAAAAACATAGGCACTTACTTTGAAATTATTCATCACAGGGGTTATCAGGCAGAGTTTATTGAGCTCTCTGTCAAAGAAGGTCAATGAAAACTCTTGGAAAATGATACAAGCATATGTTCTGAGAATTACGTTCTGAGAATAATTGTCTATTTTAGGCCTATATCAGCAAACCATTCTTTTCTGATTAAATCCAAATTAGAAACACTTTAGCATTCTGGCTAGTATGTTATTACATAGCAACAAGTTTCTTTTACTCATTATTTAAAAACCATTAGTAACTGAACTGCTATATCTCCTAAAAAATCAAGACCTATGGTTATGGAAGGCCACTTTATTATTGTTATTATTATTTCCCTTAGGATTCAGCTGTGGAAGCTATTTTTTAAAATAATGTATGAAGGAAACTGGCTTTGGCCTTCATAATATATAGTATTTTATTATGATTCAGTGACCATAAATCTTTCCCACTTTCTCAAGAAGGCCCTATTCTCCCTGGACTTGCCAACCATTCTTAACTAACCTGCAAGCACATCTCTATCTATGTTCATGCTAATTCCACTGCACAGTATCCCAATTGTGTATAGTTCTATAACTGCACAGTGTCATATATGCTTTTCCGCATTTGTACCAGCTGTTCTCTCTCCCAGGAAACCTTTCCCTCAGATGATGCCATAACTATTCTATTTATTTGTTCTTTATTGTCTGTCATATCCTAATGGGATTTAAGCTCCAAAAGAGGAGGAGCCTTGTATGTCTTATACAAGGACATGTTTCCTGAACTTGGGATATAGGAAAAACGGAATGGTTGTTTATGGTTAAAAGAATCAACATATTAGCTGAAAACAAGGGATCTTGACACATAAAGTATAAGTTTTAATTAGAGCAAGCACATCCAAATGAGAAAATACTGTTGAAAGGTACATTTTGTCTGTGTATATAGAGTGCTGTTTTTCCCAAGCAGGTTTTTGAAAATACTTTTTTTTTCCTACAATGGAGCCAGGATATTTCATTATCCATCCTTTCATACTCAGCTGGGTTTCAATATCAACCTTATTTTAATATCCTTTTTTCTAGTTTTATGTGTGTGTATGTTTCTGTGTGTCTGTGTGTATATGAGAGAGAAAGAGAAGAAGGTAAAAAAAATAAAAGCTTTCATTTCATGTTTTAAATATGAAACTGTGTCACATTTTTGTTGGCTTTTTGAGTCTGATTTATTCATTATTATCCCTAATTTTTCTAAAATATTTAGTTTAAACTATGGTGCATACAAAAAGATATAATTTTTGATTTAAATTATTTGAGCACCAGTACTGCTAGTAATAATAGGGAAAATTTAGCTTTTAAAAAATATAAGTAAAGCATTGTGAAAATGCCAGGGCACAGTATGGCTTATGAAAATATAAACAGTCAAAGGATTATGAGAATGCCAGTATCTGAATAGATAATATCACATTTCTTGGTCTACTGATTCAGATGTGATTATAATTATGAATACAAATGCAGTCTAATTCAACTCTAACCTGATTAGGTCTGCATAAACTTTCAAAAGTTAATCAATCAAGTAGGTCATCACATGTGTAGGTCATCACTCTTAGCAGCCTTTGATATAAAGTATGATTGCACTTCTTTTATTTTTTTTCTTAAAGCAAAATTGTTCAAGTGTGAGCTCTTTTCATACCACTTACAGCACATAGTTAGTTCCACTCCAACTGTCTGCTATGTTCTTCTGCAAATGACATTGGTTAAGTTAACCTCTGATTGGATTGTTTATTGTATCCTGGTGACTTTGCTAAATGATAACTTCCGACATTGGGAAGGTGGTAATTCCTCTTCATGCTTGCTGGTGAGAAAAGGTTTTGAAATCACTCTTTATAATTATTGAGTATTTATAATCTTGCCTTGGGTATTCACTTCTGAAATTTGTGTTGATAGTAATGAGAGCATTGCTGATTTACTTTAGCTAACACAAAGAAGTGATTTGACATTGCTATTTATTTACAGTATTTTACCGTAAGAATTTATAGCATCTCAACTATTATCAGTATTGAAATAATTTTTCAAACCTCCCTACTTATCAGAATCTGGTTTCCAAAGAAAGAAGGAACTTCTTTCTTGTCAACAATATTTTCAGATTAGCTTTTTACTTTGATATTTGAAAGTAGGAAAAAAAAAAATATATATATATATATTATATAATACATGTATTCATTGTATGTAATAGGTATCAGTTCAGTCGCTCAGTCATGTCCAACTCTTTGCAATCCTATGAACCGCAACACACCAGGCCTCCCTGTCCATCACCAACTCCCAGAGTCCACCCAAACCCATGTCCATCGAGTTGGTGATGCCATCCAGCCATCTCATCCTTTGTTGTCCCCTTCTCCTCCTGTCCCCAGTCCTTCCCAGCATCGGGGTCTTTTCCAATGAGTCAACTCTTGGAGTTTCAGCTTCAACATCAGTCCTACCAATGAACACCCAGGACTGATCTCCTTTAGGAAGGACTTGTTAGATCTTCTTGCAGTCCAAGGGACTCTCAAGAGTCTTCTCTAACACCACAGTTCAAAAGCATCAATTCTTTGGTGCTTAGCCTTTTTCACTTTCCAACTCTCACATCCATACATGACTACTGGAAAAACCATAGCCTTTACTAGACGGACCTTTGTTGGCAAAGTAATGTCTCTGTTTTTCAATATGCTATCCAGGTTGGCCATAACTTTCTTTCCAAGGAGTAGGCGTCTTTTGATATTGTGGCTGCATTCACCATCTACAGTGATTCTGGAGCCCCCCAAAAAATAAAATCTGACACTTTTTCCACTGTTTCCCCATCTATTTCCCATGAAGTGATGAGACCAGATGCCATGATCTTAGTTTTCTTAATGTTGAGCCTTAAGCCAACTTTTTCACTCTCCTCTTTCACTTTCAGCAAGGGGCTTTTTAGTTCCTCTTCACTTTCTGCCATAAGGGTGGTGTCGTCTGCATATCTGAGGTTATTGATAATAGGTATAAGATACATTTTATAATGTATAAAAGATTAATGAAATATGTAAAATTTACTGTAATTCAGTCTAATTACATAATACAGACGTTCAGTAAAGTTTCTGGACACATGGTCAATGTACAGATATCGAGCATATTCTAATGACTAACAATGAATAGTACTAAAATTTATGTAAATATAATGGAATATTATTTAGCTATGAAAAGTTAAAATTTACCACTTATGAAAACATGGGTGGATCTGGAGGGCATTATGCTTAATGAAATAAATCAGGCAGAGAAAGACAATCACTTTATTTTTTCACAATTATATTTGGAATCAAAAAAATAAATGGATGATTAAAACAAAAAGAAACATATTCACAGGTATGGAGAACAAACTAGTTGTTTCAAGTGGGACGATAGCTGGGAGAGGAGGAAAATGGAAAAGGTGCTTAAGAGATGCAAGCTCTCAAGTAATAAATAAGATAATAGGATGTAACGTACAGTTTAGGGTATATATTCAATATTTTATAGTAACTTTTATATAGTCTGTAAAATATTGAATCATTATATTTTATACTTGAAAGTAATATAAGTCAACTATACATCAAAATAAATTTAAAAAGATAAATTTGTGTAAAAATTCAAAGTAACTAGAATATCAAAAATTGTTTTGAATAATAGGATCAAAGTTCTCATTCTACCTGATTCTTAGACTTACTGCGCATGAGAAAAGAAGAGAAGCTAAAGGCAAGAGAAAGGGAAAGATATTCATCTGAATGCAGAGTTCCAAAGAATAGCAAGGAGACATAATAAAGCTTTCCTCAGTGATCAATGCAAAGATAGAGGAAAATAATAAAATGGGAGAGACTAGAGATCTCTTCAAGAAAATTAGAGATACCAAGGGAACATTTCATGCAAAGATGGGCTCAATAAAGGACAGAAATGGTATGGACCTAACAGAAGCAGAAGATATTAAGAAGAGGTGGCAATAATATACAGAAGAACTCTACAAAAAAGATCTTCACAACCCAGATAACCACGATGGTGTGATCACTCACCTAGAGCCAGACATCCTGGAATACAAAGTCAGGTGGGCCCTGGGAAGAAATCACTAGGAACAAAGCTACTGGAGGTGATGGAATTCCAGTTGAGCTATTTGAAATCCTAACAGATGATGCTGCACTCAATATGCCAGCAAATTTGGAAAACTCAGCAGTGGTCCTAGGACTGGAAAAGGTTAGTTTTCATTCCAATCCCAAATAAAGGAAATGCCAAAGAATTTTCAAACTTCCACACAATTACACTCATCTCACACTCTTATCAAGATAATGCTCAAAATTCTCCAAGCCATCCTTCAACAGTATATGAACTGAGAGCTTCCAAATGGTCAAACTTAGAAAAGGTAGAGGAACCAGAGATCAAATTGCTAATATCTGTTGAATCATAGAAAAAGCAAGAGATTTCCAGGGGAAAAAAAAAAAAAAAACTACTTCTGCTTTATTGATTATGCCAAAGCCTTTGACTGTGTGGATCACAACAAACTGTGGAAAATTCTTCAAGAGACTGAAATACCAGACCACCTGACCTCTCTCTTAAGAAATCTATATGCAGGTCAAGAAGCAATAGTTTGGAACAGACATGGAACTGACTGGTTCCAAATTGGGAAAGGAATACATCAAGGCTGTTTGTCACCGTGCTTATTTAACTTATATGCCGAGTATATTATGTGAAATGCTGGGCTGCATGAAGCACAAGCTGAAATTAGGATTGCAGAAAGAAATATCAATAACCTCAGATATGCAGATGATACCACTCTTATGGCAGAAAGTGCAGAGGAACTAAAGAGCCTCTTGGTTAAAGTGAAAGAGGAGAGTGAAAATGGTGGCTTATGTAAACCCATGGTGATATTATGTCATTGTATAGCAAAACTAATACAAAAAAAAAAGGAAAAATAAAAAGAAAATGGTGGCTTAAAACTCAGTATTTAAAAAAAAGAAAACAACAGAAAACTAAGATCATGGTATCCAGTCCCATCACTTCATGCAAATAGATCTGGAAACAATGGAAAAGGTGAGAGACTTTGTCCTCTTGGGCCCCAAAAGCAGTGCAGATGGTGATTGCAGCCATGAAGTTAAAAGACTCTTGCTCCTTAGAAGAAAAGATATGACAAATCTAATATTAAAAGGCAGAGACATCACTTTGCCAACAAGTTCCTTCTAGTCAAAGCTATGGTTTTTCTAGTCATCATGTATGGATGTGAGAGTTGGATTATAAAGAAAGCTGAGCACTGAAGGATTTATGCTTTTGAACTATGTTGTTGGAGAAGACTCTTGAGAGTCTCCTGTACTGCATTAGATCAAAGCAGTCAATGCTAAAGAAAATCAATCCTGAGTATCCATTGGAAGGGCTGATGGTGAAACCGAAATTCCAATGCTTTGGCCACCTGATGCGAAAAGCTGACTCATTGGAAAAGACCCTGATGCTGGGAAAGATTGAAGGCAGAAGGAGAAGGGGAAGACAGAGCATGAGATGGTTGGATGGCTTCACCAACTCTATGGACCTGAGTTTGAGCACACCCCGGGAGCTGGCAGTAGGCGAGGAAGCTTGGTGTGCTGCAGTCCATGGCGTTGCAAAGAGTCAGACATTACTGAGTGACTGAACTGATGCATGCATGCATGCTGTCACTTCAGTTATTTCTAACTCTTTGCAACCTTATGAACTGTAACCTGCCAGGCTCTTGTGTCATGGGATTCTCCAGGGAAGAATATCGGAGTGGGTTGCCATGCCATTCCCCAACTCAGGGATTGAACCCATGTCTCTTGAGGCTCCTCCATCGCAGGCAGATTCTTTATTGCTAAGCCATCAGCCTCTCCAATTTACTATAAAGTTTCAATAATCAAGACAGTGTAATATTAGTGAACACAATAGACAAAGAGATCTGTACATTTTGAAATAAAGAGTCCTGAAATCAATACAAACAAATATGATCAACTGATCTGTGAAAAAGGTGCTAAGGCAGTTCAGTAAAGATAGGTATTTTAATAAACAGCATTTGGAAAAGTGACCGTATATTTTAGAAAATACTTGAACTCATACTTGATTGTTCTTCTTTCAGTGGCTAAATCATGTCCAGCTCTTTGTGACTCCATGGACTCTATCCTGCCAGTCTCTTCAGTTTTACACTATCTCCTGGAACTTGTTCAAATTCATGTCCACTGAGTGGGTGATGCTATCTGTTCATCTCATCCTCTGCTACCCTCTTCTCCTTTTGCCTTCGATCCTTCTTAGCATCAGGGTCTTTTCAAATGAGTTGACTTTTTGTATCAAAATACTAGAGCTTAAGCTTCAGCATCAGTCCTTTCAATGAAAATTCAGAGTTGATTCACTTAGGATTGATCAGTTTGATCACTTTGCAGTACTTGATACCTTTTACCAAAATTCTATCAAATTAACAGATATAAATGTAAACCCTAGGATAATTTAAAAACAATTAGAAATAAAATTTAGAGGATTTTTTTGTGAAAACACTTATTGAGTTGTAACATTAAGTTTATCTCTTTACATATGGCAAGACATTTTGGGTTTTTTTTGTTGTTGTTGTTGCTTTTTAAATCAGTGCTATTTCATAAAATGCTGCTTTTGAACACTTCTGTACAACTTTTGGTGTGCAGTTAGTTTCCTTTCTTTAGTTAGTTTCCTTTCATAGGTAACTATGCCCAGGAGTATAGTTACCCTGTAATTAGAGAAGTAGAGTTTAATTTTATAAATCCAACTTTTTTTTCCTCGAAAATGGCTTCATTATTTTGCTTTTCCACCAGCAAAGTATGACAATTTAAGTTGGCTTGCAATAGCTCCAGGATTTCACATTTTAACTTTTTTAACTTAGCTGTTTAAACAGGTACATAGTAGTATCTTATTTTGGTTTTACTTTATCAAAAAGGTAACTATATTGAACATCTTTTGAAGTACTCATTTGCCATCTTTATAACTTCTTTAATCAAATGTCTGTTCAGATATCCTGATCATCTTATAATTATGTTGCTTTGTACTGTTGATTTTGACTATCAAGGTCCATCTAGTTAATGCTATGGTTTTTCCAGTAGTCATGTATGCATGTGAGAGTTGGACCATAAAGAAAGCTGAGCACCAAAGGTTGATGCTTTTGAACTGTGGTATTGGAGAAGACTCTTGAGAGTCCCTTGGACTGCACAGAGATCCAGCCAGTCCATCCTAAAGGAGATCAGTCCTGGGTGTTCATCGGAAGGACTGATGCTGAAGCTGAAGCTCCAATACTTTGATCACCTGATGAGAAGAGCTGACTTATTTTTAGAAAACACCTTGATGCTGAGAAAGATTGAGGGCAGGAGGAGAAGGCGACGACAGGATGAGACGGTTGGATGGCATCACTGACTCAATGGACATGAGTTTGAGCAAGCTCCAGGAAATGGTGAAGGTATAGAAGCCGGGTGTGCTGCTGTCCATGGGGTTGCAAAGGGTTGGACATGACTAAGTGACTGAACAGCAACAACTATTGATTTTATAGAGTAATTTGTATATTAAGGACACATAACAAATATGATACATGCTAAAAATATTGTCTATAAGCCTATGCCTTGCATTTTTGTCTCCATCATAGAAACTTTTTCTGAGCAACAGTTTTAATTTGGATAAATTTTAACTTATCACCTTTTTTTTGTGGACTGTTGCTTTTCCTTTTCCATCATATTAACAAAATCTTTGTTAATCCTAGTTTATAAAATATTTTCATACTTTCTCTTCTTAAATGTGTTATGTATTTGAACACCATAAGCATCTGCATTTTTTTAAATTTATTTTTGTCAGTACTTTATAGTTTTCAGCATACAAAGCCTCTGCATTTTTGCAGAGTTTATTAAATTTTTAGAGCCATTATTGATGGTATTTTAATGGTGTTTATTAAAAAAATTGACCCTCAGTTTTGCATTGTCTTTATAAATAAGTATAATTATTTACATACTGACTTTTTACCCTGTAACTGTATTAAACTCACTTATTATTTAAAAGAAATTTTAGTTTTCTTGGGATTTTCTTCATATGTAACTATATAATCTGTCAATGGGGAAACATTTCTGTTGATTCCTCTCCAATCTGGCTGTCTCTCCTCCCGACCCCCACCTCCAACCAGCTGATCTATAGCACAGGCTAGAAACATCCAATACTACAGGGAATAGTAGTGGAAAGAAGGAAGATATTTGCCATATTAGTGATGTTATAAGGGAAGCATCCAGTTTTTCACCATTATGTATTATGACAGATTTAGGTGTTATTTATTTATTTTTGATGCTCTTCATAAGACTGAGAAAGTTCCAATCTGTTTCTTATTTTCTGAGAGTTTTTTTTTTATTTTTAAGAATGAGAGTTGCATTTTGACAAACACTTATTACATCATTATATGATTATGTGTTTTTTTATTCTTTGTGGAAATCATTTTGTATTACTGGAATTAAATAATTTTAACCATAAAATTGAGGAAGCCTAACTCTTACTAACAAAAGTAAAGTTGAGTGATACTTTCAATCATAAAGTAGATAGTTGGTGTATGTTTTAGTTTGGAATCAGTGGCTTCCCTCATGTCTCATTATTGACTTTTGTTAAAAATGGTGGTATGAACATTGGGGTACACGTGTCTCTTTCAATTCTGGTTTCCTCGGTGTGTATGCCCAGCAGTGGGATTGCTGGGTCATATGGCAAGTCTATTTGCAGTTTTTTAAAGAATCTCCACACTGTTTTCCATAGTGGCTGTACTAGTTTGCATTCCCACCAACAGTGTAAGAGGGTTCCCTTTTCTCCACATCCTCTCCAGCATTTATTACTTGTAGATTTTTGGATTGCAGCCATTCTGACTGGTGTAAAGTGGT
>ML663566.1:8897810-8941574 GCA_007570785.1 Antilocapra americana | reverse complement strand
CACGTGTACCCCAATGTTCATCGCTGCTTTAGAAACATGCTAATTATTATATGTGAAATCAATTGCCAGCCCAGGGTTGATGCTCGGGGCTGGTGCACGGAGATGTCCCAGGGGGAGGGAATCAGGAGGGAGGAGGGAGGAGGGTTCTGGAGGGGGAGCATATGTAAACCAATGGCGGTTTCATGTCATTGTATGGCAAAACCAACATGCACACACACACAAAAATTACAAAAAAAAAAATTAAAAAGAAAATGGTGGTATGCATAACTTCAGTCTTTAAAACAAAAGAATGAGATCACACTGAATGATTGAGAAATCAGTTAGCATATAATTGGATTGCTTATTTTTAACATTCTTGTTGATTTCTGTACCTTGTAATTGTACATATTTTGTCTCATAAGTTAGTTGAGGATATCAATTAACTTAAGCCTAGTGAAAAAGATTTTTCCTGACCTTTGGCTAGTAATTGCTAAAACAATATAAAAACAACTGTTTCCTTTTGTATTTTTTTTTACTGTTATGACTTATTTTGAGGATGAACTTAAAATCAAAGTTCAATTTTACAAAAAGTAAAAACATACACAGGATATATTTATCAAGAGAAAAATTTCATGTGAAGATAAATGCATACTTTTTTTTAAAGAGTTTGGAACTCTCATCTCAATGAAGATCAAGTAATACAGGAAAAGAAGGTATCTAGTCACTTATCACTGTTGTCCCTTAGATTTCTTTTACAATGATCATATGGTGTGAAGTAGCAGGTTGTTACAAAGTTATTTTATGGATTTTGAGTAATCCTTAGAAACAGAGGAATTTTCAGATATCTGAGCAATCCTTACAATTTTAATGCATTTTCTTGTCCCTCACAAACCCTACTCCTACTCATCAACACATAGCACAACATTACACATCACAGAACCCCAGAGTGTAATAGTATTCTAGCCTACAGCCTATATACCATAAATTTAAGTTGAACCTTTAAAAGGGACAAGCAAAATAGTCAATGTATATATTACAAACTCCGTGGATTTAGTATTTCCTGGCTTCGTTTTATATGGCACTGAGCTAATGGATTGGTTATAAACATCTTACAAATCTCTGAAACATGCTGTTCTCTTTGCTATGGAAAAGCTACAAAAGCTGAGATTTTTCTTAATATTCTAGATATAAGACTAACAGACTCATAGCAGAATTATTTTCAGAGTGTTCACAAAAGTCTAGAGACTGTGGTAAAAATTAAGAATTTCTTCATTTGAAAATGAATAATAATTGCTATATAGGAATTTATTAATAATGCTATTTCTAATGTTGATGTCAAAGCAAAATTCCCAGTTGCCAGTTAAAGGAGCACTGTGAGTTAATGGTATACTATGAAATGTTCCATAATCTCATACATGCATTATGATAATATTTGATCCTGGAAAGCAACAATTGTTAATTTGCTCATATATTTCCCATTTTGGTTATAAGTTTCTTGAAACAAGGACTGTATCTTTACATATTTGCATATTTGGGTCTTTAGCAGGTATCATATATCTTGCACATAACATATTTAATACATAACATAACAAGAGTCATATTAGGTAAACAATGACTACTTCAATTGTGAGCTGATAATTTAAGGAAAATGTAACTGGCACATTATATCTAATTTTACTGAGTATTTTAACATAGACTTGATGAATTGAAGTTCTTGTAGTTGTTCTTATCTGAATATTTGACATTTTCACGCTTATTTTCTTATTTGAATTATGGATTACCAAACACAAATATACCAATTCTGTATTAATAATATTGGGTTGATTTTACCAGAGAAAAAAATGACCATTCTAAAAAGAGCGAAAGTGAACCTGATAATGCAAGGAGGTTAAGGAGATTTGTCAATTACTGACTTAAATGTACTTGCCTCATTTCTTTTTTCTTCTGAAGTTTAAGTTAGAGATTTATGAAGATTGGTGTAAAGCAATTTCTGACTTTTTATGGATCACAGAACTCTTGCTTTTCTTCCTCATCCTATTATTGCTGTTACTCCTGCTGTTTAGTTGCTAAGTTGTGGCAGACTCTTTCCAACCCATAGACTATAGCCTGTCAGGCTTCTATCTACATACGATTTTCCAGGCAAGAAGACCAGAGTGGGTTGTCACTTTCTTCTCCAGGGGATCTTCCTGACCTAGGGATCAAACCTGGGTCTCCTGTGTTGGCAGGTGAATTCTTTTTACCACTGAGCCACTTGGGACACATGATGGCTCAACTAGTTCTATGTATGTGTTAACTTATAGAATCTATAGTAATATGATTGAAATAAATTTAATGGTTTATGTATTGTTACTAAGTTGCAATGTGTATTAAAGTTCTATCACTCTTATCAGTTAAGAAAATCATTAAAAATAGCTATTTGGCCCTAGAAAAATTAAAATATTATCATTTTGATGATTTTTTTTCCCTCCGAAGTACCCATCTTTAATAGGCAGCAACAATCTAACAAAATTTAAAATTTGATTTGCATATATTAGCACAGGGCTTCCCACGTGTCAATAGTGGTAAAAAACACTAGCCAGTTTGGGAGACATAAAAGATGGGGATTTGATCCTTGGGTTTGGAAGATCCCCTGTACTTGGGCATGGCAACCCACTCCAATATTCTTACCTGGAGAATCCATGGAGAGAGGAGCCTGGTGGGCCACAGTCCATGGAATCACAGAGTTGGACATGAGTGAAACAACTTAGCATGCAGGCAGCATACATGTAAACAAAGTAATCTTTGTGAGTTATTTAATGCCATATTATTAAACTATAGTTTCTTCTAAATGGGAATTAATTCCACCTTCAAATAGATTATAAAATCTAATATTTTCTGCCAAAAAAATGCTTAGTCTGCTTTAGTTTGCATTAATAGAGAATTGAGCTATAGTATTGAAACCTTAATTTAAAATCTTCTCAATTCTAAAAAGGCCAGAATTAGTTAATGATTATTGTTGTGGTTCAGTTGGTAAAAAATCCACCTGCAAATGTGGGAAACCTGAGTTCGATCCCTGGGTTGGGAAGATCCCCTGGAGAAAGAAAAGGCTACCAATTCCAGGATCCTGGCCTGGAGAATTCCATGGAGAAATCATGGGATCACAAACAGTTGGACATGACTGAGCGACTTTCACTTCACTATTGTACTTTTTAATCAATGGACTTAATGTTGAACTTTGTTATTTCAGTTCAGTTCAGTTCTGTCTCTCAGTGGTGTCTGACTCTGTAACCCCGTGGGCTGTATGTACACTGCCAACTCCCAGAGTTTACTCAAACTCATGTCCATTGAATTGGTGATGCCATACAACCATCTCATCCTCTGTCATCCCTTGTCCTCTTGTCTTCAGTCTTTCCCAGCATCAGGGTCTTTTTAAATGAGTCAGTTCTTCGAATCAGGTTGTTGTTTACTACCATGAAAAAATAAAATTATAGTAATATCTGATAAGATTTATTATGGTAACAAATATGTGAGCAGAAATGATGAAAAGGACAACCTTCTGAGAACAGAATCATAATATTAATCAGCGATTGATCCCACCCATTCAAATGGCAGGAACATGAATGTCTGATGAACAGCTAAATAGACACTCAGAAAAGTGCTTTCGCCTGTTAAAATATCAGTTACAAAACAAACATGATATCCACTTGTAACTGGTGAATTACAGTGTTAAAAGTCTGATTTGTTTTAAAGTTTTTTGAAAATCTGGCATCTGAGTCACTACTTACATGATTTTATGGTCAAAAATTTTATATACAGCAGCCTGAAAGCATGTTTATTCAATGAATTATCGGAGGAGACTAGAAATGGCTTATAAATCTGTCCCATTCACACTGCAGAAAGATAAATCACATGGAAGTTTTTAAGGCTGTAAACTGTTACATCATTTACTTTTTATTCTAAAAGCTTTTTGTTGACATCACTGTTAGGAAATATGCCATGTCAGCTATTTTATCAGTTAGAGCAGGCCCATTACTTTTCTGTGGAATTTACTGTCAATAGAAATACCTGAAATACCTTACCTCTAATTACAATAGCAGTAACTATTTTTTTTGTTGTTGTTAAAGAAAGAATTGATTTGTTCTTAAAATTGTGACAAAATAATACATTGCCACTGATGAGCTGGCAGCTTACTTTTTAATTATTTACCATTTAAACTGCACACTTTCACCTAAATTTGGGTTAGTTTTGTGGTAAAAGGTAAGTAAAAGAAAGACAAAGGGTTAGTTGATGGGCGGTAATGGCAGGGTATAAAATGAGTAACAAAGCTCTTCAGAGATCAACTTGACAGACTTCAAAGATATCGTATTCCTAAGTACTTATTATGTGGATGACTGTAATTTGTGTGGAATTAAGTTTAAAGAAATTGAAAGTTACTGACATCATGTTTATAGAATTTTCCAACATTTGAGAGAGTGTTTAAGGAATTAAAAATTTCTCTTTTCCATGCTTTCTTTGACTTGTTTATTGAAGAAAAGAAAAAAAAACAGAAAGACAAAGAAAGCTGAGGTCCCTTTCTCCTTATATATCCATCCCCTTATTTCATTCACATACATAGCTTAATTGCTTGTCTGAAATGGAAAGTGTCATCTAGTAATTAAAATAATCTTGAACTGAAAGAAATAATATATTTATTTCCTCTTGATTTAAGTAATAAAAGGAAAGGAACAAAAGTATCTGCTTATTCTCCAAAAGTAAATTGAATGATTTAAGAAACTACTATAAGTCCATAGCCTAGGGTGAAGAAGATCACTAGGAAATTATGTTGAAAATAAATAAGCAAGATGTGACTAAAAGATATATGCCAAAGTGTGTATTTTTTAATAAATATTATTAAAACCATGATTATTTGAAGTCAACATAAAAATTAAAAGTATTTATTATCAATAAAACTTGAGTGAAAATCTATATAATCAGTACTGTTTTAATGAGACATAACAAAGCCAAGTCTCTTAGTGTAGGCATATAGTCATATAAAAAACATGGGAAGAAATGATTAAAAATTATAAATTTTATAATTAGTATCTTCAGAATAATAAAAGTATTCATATATTTATATTTGATATTTGTAAAACCTTCATTGTTGAGATAACTCGCATGTCATAAAATTCACTCTTTAAAAATAATTTAGTGATTTTTAGTATATTCTCAAAGTTGTGCAGTTATCACCACTGTCTAATTTTGAGATATTTCATCATTCCAAAAACAAAAAACACCTGCACACATTAGCAGGCAATCTCCAGTCATTAACCCTTCCTTCCCAGCACTGGGTAACCACTAATCTACTTTATATCTTTATGAATTTGATAATATGTATATGTCATATAACTGGAATTGTAAGGTATGTGGCCTTATATCTGGCTTCTGTCACTTAGAATAAGGTTTTCAATGTCCATGTTGCAAATACAGCAGGATGTCATTTTTTTTATTACCAAAAATATCTCATTGTGCAGATGAAAAACATTTTATTTATTCATTTATCCAATGAACAACATGTGAATTATTTCCAATTTTTGGCTATAATGAATAAAGCTACTATGATTGCTTATGTACATGTTCTCATTGACATATATGTTTTCATTTCTCTTGGGTATATAACAAGGGTAAAATTACTTGATCATAAGATAATTCTGTTTAACATTTGAGGGAAATGCCTGACAGTATTTTCAAAGTAGCTACAATTACATAGAGTTATGAAAAAAGACCAAAGTAACTTCGGTCTTTTCTTTATGTCAAGATTTATTTTGGCTAATCTGGATACCTTGCATTTCCATATTAATTTTAGAAATCTGATTTCAATTTCTGCTAAAATACTAAGCAGCTGAGTTTTCCATAGGGAATGTGTTGTACTTGTAAGTCAGTTTGCAGAACACTGAAATCTTAATGATGTTGTTTTCTGTTCCATGAAAAGAGATATCTTTCCATTCATATAGCTTTTCTTTATTTTCATTCAACAGTGTTTTATAGCTTTGAGGGTACAAATCTTGCACTTCTTCCTAATTAATTTTTTCCTAAATAGTCCATTGTTTCTGTTATTGCAAGTGGAATTTTTACTCAATTTCATTGCTAGTGTATAGAAATAGTGTTGATTGTTTATTGATTTCATGTTTTGTAAACTTGCTGAATATTTGTCAATTCAAATAGTTTTAGTGGATTCTTAAGATTATCTATATAAAAGATTATATAATTCTTGAATAGATGTAATTTTACTTTTTGATTTCCAACCTGTGTGCCATATATTTATGAATATTTATAGCCAAATTGACTCAGGTAGAATGTCTAGTACAATGTTGAATAGAAGTGTATATAGTAAGATTCTTTTCTTAATCATAAAGTGTTTTCTTGATCTTTATACTTAGCAATGATCCTCAGCAAAATTAACATGCATTTTCAGAATCAAACACAATTATTTACCTAACTTTCTCAAAAAATACAAACATTACTAGATAAAATGATTTGAACAAGTATAATTTCTTAATTTTTCTTGTCCACACATCATTACTTGAATAAATTGCAGGTGTACATTATGTTAATTATTTCTGTGAAAAGAATACTGTGATAGAACAAAAACAGTAATGAAATTTGCAACCTATTATTTTTAGTGAATTTTAACTCTTTGCAACTAATCTCATTGATTATTTTAGAAATGACTGTTAACTATCTAGGAAAGGAGTATGTCAAGGCTGTTTATTATCACCCTGCTTGTTTAACTTACATGCAGAGTAAATTATGCAAAATTGAGGATGGATGAAACACAAGCTGGAATCAAGATTGCTGGGAGAAATATTAATAACCTCAGGTATGCAGATGATACCACCCTTATGGCAGAAAACGAAGAGGAACTAAAGAGCCTCTTGATGAAAGTGAAAGAGGAGAATGAAAATGCTGGCTTAAAACTCAACATTCAAAAAAAATGAAGATCATGGCAGCTGGTCCCATTACTTCATTGCAAATAGATGGGAAAACAATGGAAACAATGAGAGACTTTATTTTCATGGGTTCCAGAATCACTGTGGACAGTGACTGCACCCATGAAATTAAAAGACTCTTGCTCCTTGGAAGAAAAGCTATGATGAACCTAGCCAGTGTATTAAAAAGCAGGGACATCACTTTGCCAACAAAGGTCCATCTAGTCAAAGCTAAGATTTTTCCAGTAGTAATGTATGGATGTGAGTGTTGGACCATAAAGAAGGCTAAGCACCAAAGAATTGTTGCTTTTGAACAGTGGTGCTGGAGAATTTTCTTGAGAGTCCCTTGGACAGCAAGGAGATCTAAAGGAAATCCTAAAGGAAATCAACCCTGAATATTCATTGTAAGGCCTGATGCTCTAGCTGAAACTCCAATATTTTGGCCACCTGATGCCAAGAACCAACTTATTAGGAAAGACCCTGATGCTGGGAAAGATTGAGGGCAGGAAGTGAAGGTGATGACAGAGGATGAGACGGTTGGATTGGGTGGCATCACCGACTCAACAGACATGAATTTGAGCAAGCTCCAGGAGATTGTGAAGGACATGGAAGCCTGGCATGCTGCAGTTCATGAGCTCACAAGTGAGTAGGCGCGCACGCACACACACACACACACACACACACACACACACACACACACATGCATGTCAGTTGTAGGTCAGCCTGCATACAAATACTTCAATTTGCTCATGGTAGATAGAAGTGTTAGAGTTAGTTTCAGAGTAATCAAAATGTGTGTTGAAAAGGGAAAAAAAAGTCACTTTAATGTTTGTCTATATTTAAGAACATACCATAAATTATTTAATAACTCACTCTGAAATTTCACATTGCTTTTAACCATACAAGAAGAAAATGTTTAAAATATTATTGTATAGTTAATTATCATATGTCTAATCAATCGCCAGTCCAGGATTGATGCTCGGGGCTGGTGCAGCAAGATTTCCTGGGGGGGAGGGAGGAGGGAGGGGGGTTCTGGAGGGGAAGCATATGTAAACCCATGGTGATATCATGACATTGTATGGCAAAAACAATAAAATAAAATATTCTTGTATATAAAATTTAGGAAATATATTACATATTCTTTGAATTGATTTTTACTACTGAAGTATCTGGGTCCCAATGTATGAGAGACAACTAAATCGTCAAAAAGTTTTAAATAATGTTACTTTTCAAGGCACCTCTCATCACATTCTGGTTAAAATTTGATTAGTGAAAAGCATGTGTGATTTTATTATAAAATTTTATGGTTACCATTACATGTTAATATTTAATTTTTATTTGTTGATTGTCACATTTTCTTCTGTGATCCATCTTTTCTTCTCTTTGCATTTTCTCCATCTACATTCTATTAGTTTCTCATGTCTACATATCTTAGATTTTTATTGCCTATATGAAGAAATTATATTCTTCATCACTTCCAGTGTAGATTTTATTTTGGTGAGTTTCAGAATAGTTTTTCAAAATTGCATACCTCTGCTTCTTCTCAACAGCATTCAATAATGTCTTCTGTCCCAGGTCCTTAGAAACACTGGCTTTTGTGTCCTGTTGAACAAGGCGACTTTTTTCATGTCATTACACAATGTAATATTCAGTGTGATGGTTTTTCTGTCATTATACAAGATTATATACATATACATTTGCTCTTTTCATTATCCTTATAATGAGCCCAGTTGTTTAAATATCCTTTATGCTATGATTTATTATATGTGCACTTCCAACTGTGGTTTTTCTTTTGACTTTGATGTTAGTTCAGATTCTGTAAAAGTGAGTCTGAGAAGTGGATTTACATTTAATAAATTTATTTTCAAAGGGAGTGCTACTATGGATAATTTAAAATAGCTTTAGAATACAGGATAGAAAAAAGAAGAAGCCACAGTTTTGGACAAGTCTAGCCCTTGGATGATGGTATATTTTGAACCATAGAGTTTGTTCCACATGGAGAAAAGACACTTGAGCATACCTCTGAGATATTACAACTTTTATTCCAGACCACCACTGTAGAGTGAATATTTGAATAAAAAAAAATCACACAAATTTTTTGTTTCCCAGTGAATATATGTTCTGTTTGTAATATACTCTAGCCTATTTAAGTATTTAATAGTGTATCTATTAAAATTTTGTATGCAACTTAATTTTAAAGAGCTTTATTGCTAAAAAGTGCTACTGTCTGAGACTTCAGCAAGTCGTAATAATTTTTGCAATAGTAGCATCAAGGATAACTAATCACAGATCATCATAGCAAATATAACAGTAATGAAAAACTTTAAAATATTGTGAGGATTACCAAAATTGACCCAGAGACACAAAGTGAGAAAATCTTGTTAGGAAAATGGTGCCGATAGACATGTTTCACACATTGTTGCCACAAACATTTAATATGTAAAAAAAATGTAATACTTACAAAGCTCAGTAAAGTGAAACACAATAAGAGGTATGTCTCTATTGGGTTTTGCTCTTCATCCGCTATGGCCTTGCAATAAATTGATTAACGCAGGGTGATTCTAATAGTACAAGAGTAATGTTTGAGCAGTGAAGGCAGTGCCTGTGTCTGCTGGGTAAATGGTGGCCCCAAAGTGATAAATGAGATCCAGGGGGCACCCAGTGTGTATGCTCCAGTGTCAGACTCCCTCCTTGGTATCTTCACTATAATCTCCAAGGTCACCTAACTCAAACAGTTTTAAAGCAGAATCTTCTTCTTTCTAATTCAGTATTCTAGTCTCTTGACCAGAAGTTTTCCCCAATGCATAAGTTGCACGATCTTTCAGTCCATCACCCAGATCAAAAACCAAGAAGACCTCTTTTGTTAATTTGCTTTGATCATATCCTAAAGTCTAGGTTATTGAAAAACCTGCTACTTCATATTCAAAACTTTTCCTGATTGTCATAGTACTTTATAACCTTAAGGGGGAGTGGGGCTAAAAATATATATTTTTTGTCATTCCATGAAACTGTATTGTCACCTGATTTTTATAATTATGCATTGAGGAAGCAATTAATCATGGGAAATAAAGAGAAACATTTCAAAACAGAGTGCTAAATTGAGAATAAATGTTTACTAGGTAGGCTAGCTTATTAACTATGTCTATTCTGTCTAGTCATTGTCTTGTTCCTGCTTTAAAAAACAGAATTCTCATTTGCATATCAAAGAAAAACACCAACAGGAAAGTCCAGGCACTAATGGATCAATTTAGCTCTTATGAATTATGATAAATTAGCTCTGCCTATCTTTTGGTGTCTCTGTTGCTTCTTTTTCCTAATTGCTTCGTCATATTCAGACAAATCTGATAAAGAGGAAAGGTTTCTAATCAAAATCTGTAGCTTTGGTTAATTTAGACCCTATGATTACACTATAATCAATGAATTAAATTGTTACAAGTGAAAGGTTGCTTTTCAACCTTTAAAGTGCTTAAACAAATTTTCATTGTTCTGCCTACATTTGAATGAAATGATGTAGGTCCCCTGACTTGTTCCAGTTCTTGATCTGACTGTCATTGCTGGAACACCAAATTAATCCAAACATTATTCATTGACCCAAACACTACATAATAAAATAATGGAGAGTGTGCTTACACATGTGTATGGAAATGTGAGAGAATCATAAACACAGCACAAATTTGACCAATCATAAATTCTGACATACAATTCAGGTAACATATTAAATCCTAAACATGTATTTTTATTCAAAGAGGAAAAAAAATAGACATTCAGCTAATCTTATTCTTGGCTGAGTCTTAACTTTCTTTGGAAGTAGGACATCATAACACTTTTTACTTCCTAGGACTTTTTCTCAGTTGGATATTTCAAAGTAGCCTATTTATTTTTAATGATTTGATATTCTGTCTTCACTGCCTTTTACAAGGTTAAGTTACATTTGCTTTTATACTACTAAAAATTCTGTTCAACCTAAAGTACTAAACTCTCAAAAGCTGCACATATAGGCAGAATTAATGACTATCTGACTGTATTCTTCATTTAGTCATCCAAAACGCAGAGTGCTGCTTTAGCTTTTAACTGTCGTAACTACTGTTGCTATCATAGGGTCTTGGCACATATCTGTCACTTACTAGATCTCAGCAGGATGATAAAATACATGTTCTTTGTTAGGAATCAAGATTTTTGAAAACTTTAAAACCAAGGCCTATTGATGAACGCTTTTTTCCAGTATCTGTGGTTGGTAAAATTCTGTTTTATAGAGAAAATATGAAAAGACCAATATTTTACAAGTAGAAAACCTACTTCCAAGCTATATTTTGTCAAAGAAACATAGTAAAGAATTAGCTATTCATGCTGTTGTTTCTACTTGAGACACCAGCATGTGTACAAAACTAGTATCCGGACTTGCCTCATTTTATACATCAGGACCACATTGAAAATTTAACTGAAAAATAAAATTGTCATTAAAAGTTACTTTTGTCTATTTTCCAAAGCATAAGGGAATGTATTAGAAATTATTTAAGGTAACATATTTTCAAAAATAAAAAAAAAATAATGCTAATAGACTTTATTTTTGATAGTGTTAGAAATCAAATAACGTAGGTATGGCTAAGGCTAACCTTAGCTTTATCCAAGATTATAAATCCATTTCCCTGACTAAGTTCTAAAAACTATATGTCTGACCCTAGTCCTTTAATTTAATTTGATATACATGTCAAACACCCATTTACCATTTAAAGCACTATGTGTGTGTTATTTCGTGGGAATATTTAACAACAATATGTATGATCCACATCTTTAAAGTCCACTTGTAACTATGTTTTATGATCTAGTTTTATTTTCATGTAAGTTTCAACTGCAAAGTTTTCAGCTTTGTGAATACACAACCTATTTTAATGTCTTAACTATCCTATTCTGGACATATGCTTTGTTTCCAGTGTTCCTACCATAACAGATTGCCTGCAGTAAGCATTCAGATCTAAGTGGCCCGTTGTATTTGTGCCACAAATGTCATACGGTATTTAAGAATGGAACTGCTGGGCCTTAGTTTATACATGCTTTTAGTTTAATTAGATGCTGACAGTTGCTCTCAAAATAGTAGTAACAATTCACTCTCTCAGAATCATTTAAGAAAAATAATTTTTATCTGCATTCTTGTCAATATCTGAATCTATATACTTCTTTATTTTTTCCCAGCATTGTGTTTTGAAATAATAGCTTTTAATTGCTTTAGTTTATATTTTGCTGGTAGCTTGTAAGATTGAGCTCCATTTCACATCTTTAATTTCTCTAAAGACTTTTAATTCTGAGAGTTCTTCATTTCTATTTGTGAACTTTGTTCTAAATCCTACAGGTTTTTAATCTTTTTCTTTATATACTTTGGATGCTAAACATCTTCTAATATATTGAATTCAATTTTCTGTCAGTTGTTTGGATCCATTGCTTGTAAAAGATTATTATCAGAATCCAGTAGTCTAAAATCAGTCATGGGAAATATTAATTACTTTTAAATAAATTAACTATACAGACAAAATGGATGGATTGTTTCATTGGTATGGAAAAATATGTGACTTGGTTGATCATTTCTGTATTTATTATTTCTTAGGGTAGTTTGCTCAAATACATTTTTAGAAAAAGTAATGCTTTACATTTATCAGCTTTATATATACCAAGGATAAGTATTATTCTGATAAAGTAAACTATTTTTTATTTTACCTGTTCAACAATTTTAGGTTTTGTTTCTGTTATTTATTAAAACTCTATTTTTATCTAATAAGAAGAAAGAATACATTTTAAGAAATAGAAAACAATTATAGAGAAAAAGATTTATTATGAGGTAGAGTTTTCCAAATTATAATTTTCAAGCAAGACATACTTCATCTTACCATTGTCCCTGTCTTTTCAGGGAGACATATAACTTTTGTTATAGATTTAGATCTAAATTGTCTACAACAAGAATTGTAATTTTTAATGTATAGGTGTGGGAGATTTTGAACAATACATAGACTTGTGTAACTACAACCAAAGTCAAGATAAAGTACTATGTGCTTCAGATTCCCTCGTTCATTTTTTGTAAATGACCTTTGCCTTCACTTGATCTCCTGGAAACCAATGATCTGATTTCTGTCAGTGTAACTTTTGCTTAACTCAGAAATTCATTAAAATGAACTCTCACAGTACACAGACTCTTGGCTCTGTCTTTGTTCACTTAACATATTTTTTTTTAAATTTTCTTTACTTTATTGTGTTGGTTTTGCCATACAATGACATGAAACCACCATGGGTTTACATATGTTCCCCCTGCAGAACCCCCCTCCCTCTTCCCTCCCTCCTCCCTCCCCCCGGGAAATCTCCATGCACCAGCCTGGAGTATCAATCCTGGGCTGGCGATTGATTTCACATATGATAATTAACATGTTTCAATGCCATTCTCCCATATCATCCCACCCTTGCCCTCTTCCACAGAGTCCACGAGTCTGTTCTATACATCTGCGTTCTTTTGCTGTCTCGCATGCAGGGTTCTCGTTACCATCTTTCTAAATTCCATATATATGCATTAGTATACTGTATTGTTGTTTTTCCTTCTGGCTTACTTCACTCTGGATAATAGGCTCCAGTTCCGTCCACCTGAGTACAACTGATTCAAGTGAATTTTTTTTTAATGCTGAGTAGTATTCCATTGTGTATATGTACCACAGCTTTCTTATCCATTCGTCAGTTGATGGGCATCTAGGTTGCTTCCATGTCCTGGCTATTGTAAACAATGTGGCGATGAACATTGGGGTACACGTGTCTCTTTCAATCCTGGTTTCCTCGGTGTGTATGCCCAGCAGTGGGATTGCTGGGTCATATGGCAGGTCTATTTGCAGTTTTTTAAGGAATCTCCACACTGTTTTCCATAGTGGCTGTACTAGTTTGCATTCCCACCAACAGTGTAAGAGGGTTCCCTTTTCTCCACATCCTCTCCAGCATTTATTGCTTGTAGATTTTTGGATTGCAGCCATTCTGACTGGTGTAAAGTAGTACCTCATTGTGGTTTTGATTTGCATTTCTCTGATAATGAGTGATGTTGAGCATCTTTTCATGTGTTTGTTAGCCATTTTTATGTCTTCTTTGGAGAAATGTCTGTTAAGTTCTTTGGCCCACTTTTTGATTGGGTCTTTTATTTTTCTAGAATGGAGCTGCAGGAGTTGCTTGTATATTTTTGAGATTAATTGTTTGTCTGTTGCTTCACTGGCTATTATTTTCTCCTATTCTGAAGGCTTTCTTTTCACCTTGCTTATAGTTTCCTTTGTTGTGCATAAGCTTTTAATTTTAATTAGGTCCCATTTGTTATTTGTGCTTTTATTTCCAATATTCTGGGAGGTGGGTCATAGAGGATCTCACTTTGGTTTATGTCGGAGAGTGTTTTGCCTATGTTATCCTCTAGGAGTTTTATAGTTTCTGGTCTTATGATTAGATCTTTGATCCATTTTGAGTTTATCTTTGTGTATGGTGTTAGAAAGTGATCTAGTTTCATTCTTTTACAAGTGGCTGTCCAGTTTTCCCAGCACCACTTGTTAAAGAGGTTGTCTTTTCTCCATTGTATATTCTTGCCTCCTTTGTCAAAGATAAGGTGTCCATAGATGCGTGGATTTATCTCTGGGCTTTCTATTCTGTTCCATTGATCTATATTTCTGTCTTTGTGCCAGTACCATACTGTCTTAATGACTGTGGATTTGTAGTATAGCCTAAAGTCAGGTAGGTTGATTCCTCCAGTTCCATTCTTCTTTCTCAAGATTGCTTTGGCTATATGAGGTTTTTTGTATTTCCTTAACATTATGAATGTGCCATATTCCACATTGAGCCTGTGTCAATAATTTGTTGTTTCTTTTAGTTCTGTTGTAGCCCAGTTGGTAAAGAATCTGCTTGCAGTGCAGGAGACCCGAGTTCAATCCCTGGGTTGGGAAGATCCTCTTGAGAAGGAAATGGCAACCTACTCCAGTATCCTTGCCTGGAAAATCTCATGGACTGAGGAGCCTGGTGGGCTGCAGTCCATGAGGTTGCAAAGAGTCAGGCACAACTGAGCAGCTAACACTTACTTAGCTCAGTAGTCCCTCATTGTATTGATGTGCTTTTGATTTTTTATCATTTCATCAGCTGAAGGACATTTGAGTTGTTTTCAGATTTTGGTAGTTTTGAATAAAGTTGAATACAATACTCATACTTTTGAGTAAATGCCTTAAATTTCTGGTTCTTATGATAAGTTTACACTAGCTTTGTAAGGAATAGTCAATTTGTTTTCCAAACCGACTATACAGAATCTTCTAACAGAAATGTATATGAGTTCCACTTCCTTCATACCCTCTTCAGCACTTAGTACAAATAAGATTGGGATCTTAGCCATTCTAAGAAGTGTTTAGTGGTATCTCACTATAGTTTCAAATTGATTTTTTACTAAGGAATAATCTATTTAACTATATTTTTAAATGTTTAAAGGTTTGCTGTCTCCAATGAGAAGAAAACTGAAAATGTGACAAGTACAAAATAGAAGTTATTTAGCACATTTAAAATGTTGACTAAATAAATTTCATTTCCTAAGTATGACTTCATGCTCTTTATTCATGTTCCCATTTATATTTTTCCCTAATGTCTTTATATTTAAACAACAGGAAGTATACTTGTCATTCTTTAAAAGTAACAAGAATTATGAATATAGTTAAGGTCTTGATATAATATATTTTAGTTTTGGTAAAAAGGTAATCATACTAGGACTTCTATTTCTAAAGTCAGTATAAGAGTGTATCCAAAGTAAACCTTTAGTGGTCATCTATTTACTATTTACATTTTCTTCATAGGCTTGTTAAAACTGGGGATTGTAAATAATACAAAACTATAACACATTGTGGATACATACTCTTAAATATAAGGGAAAGATTGTCAAGGTTGAGTACCTGGAATTAAAAGCAGGCTCACTTCTCAACAGACAGTGAGATAAAAAGAAAAAAAAAAGTCTTGTGGAAATATGTTCCAATATACCATCCTAGCTGAAAGTGCCCTATTCCTATTAGAGTGAAAGGAAAAGCACAGTGCTTTCAGTGCTTTTGTCTGTAAGAGCAATGATACTTGAATGTTAAAAATTTCACATGTTATTTCCAACCTAAGAAAAAATGCAAAATATCAAGAAATAAAAATGTTTTTTAAAGTTCCAAAGCATGATAAAAATAGATGCTGACTTAGAATTAGCCCATAGTCCTACCCATGTGAATAACCTAGTTCTTTCATTTATGTGACATATGATGACCTAACTGCATGTTTAATTTCTTTTCCAATTTACTGGTTACCGGGAACATTATAATAAATAGTAATTTTATTAGTTATCTTAGATTCAGCTGTCTGCACCTGTGTCAGTAATTATAAACAAACGATTAATGTGATAGAAGCAGCTCATTTCATCAGAGAATGGCATTTTCCCTTGCTCTGACACTTCATTGTGCCAGTCATCTCCAAATAGAAGGTCACAGCTGTTCTGTGACATTTTTACACAATGGAAATCAGCCTGTTCCATAGAGAAATAAAAAAAGAAATTTAATAACCTGACATTTGATAGTAGAAAAAATTATTTCAAATACAAGTAATTTTATATGCATCTTATATGAAAATAACATTAGTTAAAGAAATAAAAAGAAATATTTTCTTAGGAATATTTTCAGTTTGAATATGTGGACATAACAAGGCCATCATCCTGAGTCATTTACCCAATGAGCAAGACTGACAATCTCATGAACCTTTCCAGCAAACTACATGCATGCAGTGGAAGAAAACTCTCCAGTTTTTACTATTTATGAAAAAAAAAAATCACTGTTCACTTATATTTAAATAGTGCTTTTACAACTTTACATACATGTCTATTTTGAAGTAGAGCTACCAGAAGTAGGTGCATCACTTTCTTAAAGTGACACACTATAATTGCAATGAAATTTAAGGTCTATTATGACAATAATAGAATATTCTGTCCTTTCTTTTCAGTCCCTGAATTTGTCTCTTCTGCTACCAATGCCATGCTGTGTTTTTTAAATTTTTAATTAAATAATAATTGCTTTTACAATACTGTATTGGTTTCTGCCATACATCAACATGATTCAGCCATAGGTATACATATGTGCCGTCCTTCTTGAATCTCCTTCCCAACTCCCACCCCAATGCACCCAACTCCCACCCCAGTGCATCCTTCTAGGTTATCACAGAGTCCTGGTTTGAGTTTCTTGAGTCACACAGCAAATTCCCACTGCTATTTTACATATGAGTGTATGTTTCCATGTTATTCTCTCCATTTGTCCTACCCTCTCCTTCCAGCCCCCAACCCCATGTCCAAAATTCTGTTCTCTATGTCTGCATCTCCATTTCTGCCCTGCAAATAGGTTCATCAGTACCATCTTTCTAGATTCCATATTTGTGCATTAATATTTTAATATTTGTTTTTCTTTTCACGAGTTCACTCTGTATGATGGGCTCTAGGTGCATCCACCTCATTACAACTGCATTCCTTTTTATGGTTGAGTAATATTCCATTGTGTATATATATATATATACACCATAGCTTCTTTATCCATTCATCTCTCAATGGACTTCTAGGTTGCTTCCACATCCTAGCTATTGTAAATAGTGCTGCAATGAACATTAGGGTACATGTATCATTTTAAGTTATGGTTTCCTTAAGGTATAAGCCCAGTGGTGGGATTTTTGAGCCATATACTATTTTTATTCTTAGTTTTACAGGGAATCTCTATACTGTCCTCCATAGTGATATTATGCTGCTTTAATTATTTGAATTAGCATACATTCTATATTTTTATTTGTTTTATTGACATTTTAGGAATTGCTTACTAAACTTAATGTCTGCATATTTAGACATTTTATATAGAATATTGACATTGTTTATCTTTTGAGAAACATTAATATTTCTACCTTAAAAACTATAGTTCTTATTATAGTAATGAAGTATTTGGGCTAGTACCCTTGATAGAACTTGAATGTCACAATTCATCTGTCAAGTATAAAAGTCATTAACATTTCAATAAAGGAAATGTTAATGACTTTTATTAACAATTAGAGTTTTGATTTGTCAAATGCTTATACATATTTCACTACCTGTCCTATAAAACAATTGAAAAAGTGAATCTTTTTACTGTTAAAAGATAGTAGAATAATATCTACTATTTTAATATTTTTTTCTTGCTCTTTTGGTCATTCCCCAAATTCCAAACTGTATATATCTACTAACATATGTATTGTTTTCCATGATTTCATTCAACTCACTGTCTTTAAAAAGTGATGATTTGAATTTGTAGACTTAGCCTTCACCACAATAGACTATTACATATTTTACTATATATTTATGTCTTGTGTTTGGATTTGTATTGTGTATCTAAGCCTATAAAATTGAAATATATATTTTTAACCACACAAAACCTATGCCCTGCCATCAAGCACCTTCCTTCTCTATATCACCCAGCATATACTTGGTCAGAGATATAGGAGTCATTCTTGATTCTTCATATTTCCTTCCATGCCCCACAATCAATAAGCAGCAAATTGTTCATCTGTACATGAGACATTCTGTTCATCTTTCGTACTCTGTCCTACTTTAAGCTATTTGTTCAGACTACTATAATGTTTTGAATTGATTGGTTCTGCCTTTATTTTGTTCTTTCATATATTTCCTCTTTTAGATAGCAGCCTGGGGCTATTTCTAGAGTATCAAACAAATGACATAATTCCTCTCAGTAAGAGAACCCAATAACTTCCCATTTCAATCAGATTAAAATTCTAACTTCTTACAGTGACTTAGGTGCTACCTGAGCTGGCCCCAAAATTTGCCACTCTAATTTCATCTCTTACAGAAGATGACATATATCCATTACTGCAGTTCATAATTCCCTAGTCTTTTTTCATTTCTTTGAATATATCAAGCTTGCTTTAGTTTCAGAGCCTTTGGAAAAGTTTTGGCATCCAGTTAGAATTATAGCACTCCATATCTTCAAGTAGCTATTTACTTTTTGTTGTACAGTTTTGAATTCAAATGTCACTTTATCAGAGAACCCATCCTTGTCATTACAGTCAACCATCAATTTATTTCTTTGATAATACCAAGTTTATTTTCTTTATATTATTGACTATTATCTAAAAATATTTTAATTACTTATTTACCTGTCTTTTCAATAATTACTTATTTACCTGTCTTTTCAATAAGATAGTATTTTCTTTGAGGGCAAGGATTCAAATTATTCAATATAATGTATCCTTAGAAACCAATATAATTCCAGGGTTATAGCAGTCATTCAATAAACGTTGTTGACTTACCAAAGGAGGCTTCCCAGGTGGTGCTAGTGGTAAAGAACCGGCCTGTCAAGGCAGGTAAACTTAAGAGACATGGCTTCGATCCCTGGGTCGAGAAGATCCCCTGGAGAAGGAAATGGCAACCCACTGCAGTATTCTTGCATAGAGAGTCCCATGGACAGAGGAGACTTGCAGGCTGCAGTTCATAGTATCACAAAGAGTTGGACATGACTGAAGCAACTTAGTACACACAGGCATGCCTTACCCATATGTCTGAATGTTTGTATCCCCACAAAATTCATATGTTGAAAACTTAAAATCCATTTTGATTGTATTTGAAGATGAGGCCTTCCAGATGTAATTAGATCATGAATGTGATGGAATTAGTGCCCTTTTTATATCAGACTGGAGAGAGCTTGCTCTCTCTCAGACATATAAAGAAACCAAGAATAGGGTCCTCATTATACCCAGCCATGCTGGCACCCTCATTTATGACTTCCAGCCTTCAGAGCTGTGAGACATAAATATTCGTTATTTAGGCACCCCATTCTATGGTATTTGGTGTGGCAGTCTGAGGAGACTACGACATTTACCAGGTTCTGTAAATGTCTGTAATTAGAGCCAAGAATATTTTTAAAACATACTTCAGAAGACATGTAAGTATTGTGGCATTCAGCCTGTATCAAGTGTTATATACATTTTTCTGATAGATTTGTCTTCTTACTTATTTTTATTTCCATGGAACTTTTCTTAATATATTTAATAAGTATTCATTATTTTCTGTGGACTAGCAGGGTTAGAGGATGAAAGAACCACTTATTTGCTCATCCATTCATTTAACATTGTTTATGAGATGCCCACTGTGAGCTAGGCATCCAGGGTGCTACCTTCATGAATCTACTATTCTAATCAGGAAAGAATCTCAATAAATAAATAAATAAACATATTAATATGGCAAAGAAGATAAAGTGCTATGAGGGCAATTAAGTAAGGTAAATAATATGTTGTGTTCTAAGGAAATATTTACATATATAGTGCATTTAGGGAAGTATTTGCTAATAAGATGAAAGTTTGGTAGTGACATCAGTGAACCATTAATCAAGATATCTACAGAGGAAGTATTAATGGCAAAGAGAAAAGCAAAGACCTGAAGAGAAAAGATAGTTGTTCCCCTTCAGGAAGAGCAAAGAGTCCAGTGTTGCTGTGGCTGAGTAAGTAAACAGAAGAGCTAGTAGAGGTGAAGATGATCTAACTCAAGCTGAGTTTTATGATCCAAAGAAAGGACTTTGTTGTTGTTGTTAGTAGGGTGGGCAATTATTTAGAGGAGTTCATGCAGAGAACTGATAAAATCTGACATGTTCTTTGAATGTCCCATTTTCACTGCATTTTTTACAGGACAAAAGCAGAAGGATCAATTGGATGATTGTTGTAATTATTTAGGTGGGGGATATTGTGTGGGCTTGACAAAGGATAGATGGTAATAGTGAAAGTGGTTAGTTTTGAGCTTTTTCCTTTGCTGTGTTTTATTTTGTTAGAGGTGATTAGGAAACACTGGATTTCTGATGTTAATTTTCATATTTATTAGCTAGTCAACAGAAAGCATTAGGTACATAGGTTTATATACAAGCCTGAGATTTAGAGTTCTGGGCAATGGGTATATGAATACAAATTGATGAAATTAGTTGAGACACTAAATGATTTTATATAGAGAGCTAATAGAAAATATTACAGTGGTGAGCACTGGGGCATGTTGTAATTTAGAAGTGATCAGCTATTGAGGATTCATGAAAAAAAACTCATAAAAAAAAAAAAAAAAAAAGGACCAGGAGCTGAGACTGTTTAGGCAGCCTGGTTGAGGTATTTCATGACTTAAGGGTATAGAAATTATTTTTGCTAACAACATTTCAAAGAGTCCCTGGAAGCCATACTCATGAATGCTGCATTACATGAGGTATCGTTAGTAATGATGTAGCCAGTGATACAGTAAAAGGTGTTTTGAAGCAGCAGAAGCAAGAATATTTCTATTAGTCAATGCATATTTGTCTATAGGACTAAGGCACTAGGTAAAAACAGAGTCAGTACCCCATTCTTTTATGTTGGAAAACAATAAATGAGCCAGGGATAACATTTTTGACAAGAAAGTGAAGCAATGTTTCCTAGACCTGACCAGGAAGAGATGGTATTTTGACACTATAAAAAATCTCCACATGCACATTTTGGACAGAAGTAAATAAATACTCTTCTCTACCCATGACTCCAAATCACCATTAAATCACCATGTGCTAAGTCACTTCAATCATGTCTGACTCTTTGTGACCCTTTGGATTGTAGCCCTCCAGGCTCCTCTGTTTATGGGATTCTCCAGACAAGAATATGAGCCCATATTTTTTATAATACACCTTAAAATAAATTGTATATATAGAAAGGGGTATCATAAAAATATTTCCCTTTGGTCCTAATGCAACTGAAGGTAGCTCTGGTTTCAATTTAGTGATTGAAAATTGTAATGTTATATAAGAAAATTGTATTTTTAAATTTGTATTGTTATATAAGAAAATTCTCTAATCTAAGGAGCATATACAGGAAACATTTAGAAATAAATGGCTCAGTGTCTGAAATTTTAAATGATTCAGCAAAATAATATACAAGCATATATTTGCATTGCAAATTTAAAAATATTTTAGCTGTTTATTTGAATTTTTATAGATATAAGGTAAATTAAAAAGCTACTTTTTGAAATTGTTAAAGTTATTTTGAATCTTAGATATGTGTACTATTCTACCTTATGTTATTCTGTTTTACTTTAGTATACCTGATTGTAAATTAACTTTATTTCCCAAAATATAGTGCTGTTAATCAGGAAAATGTAGTAAATCCTGGCTATGTGAAACCATAAATAGATTCTGTACCAATCAGAATAATATAAATTCTAAATGTTCATGAATCAAGTAAACAAAGATGAGTTGCTATCTTTTTGATATATTTTGTCATTTTTATGTTCTATTTTCTCAACTACATCTTTAAAGAAATTTATGTACATCATATAAAAAGGAACCAATTTATAGACACACTGCTAAAAAAGTTGACTATTGATGTAAAAGAATATAATAATTGCACATTAATTAAACAGAGGTCTCTAATTTTATTATTTTAACATAATCTGATTTGAAAAAATACTAATATAATGTTATATCTTAATTTTATTTATAGTTATAGACTAATCATCATTCAATCACTAAGAGGCCATTTGGTACTTGGAAAGAGATGGCCCTGAAAATAATTTGCAAGATAGAGATTCTATAATGAGTTGAATCTGAGGCAAAGGCAGGCTAAAAGACTGAGAGGAAGTGACCCTACTTCTGGTCTCACTTTTCTGCAAATATAATATGATCATGGACATGAACAAAATAAGTATTGAACTACTCAGAACTAAGTAATTCAAATCCAGTAGGATTTTTGCTTCTAAATTTCTAAAAAATGAAATCATGTTTCTGATGATCTTGGCAAATGCTAGTAAATCATACTGATAATAAGGATGTCTATTGTAAACAATGCAGCGATGAACATTGGGGTACACGTGTCTTTCAGTTCTGATTTCCTCAGTGTGTATGCCCAGCAGTGGGGTCACTGGGTCATATGGCAGTTCTATTTCCAGTTTTTTAGGGAATCTCCACACTGTTCTCCATAGTAGCTGTACTAGTTTGCATTCCCACCAACGTATGGCAAAACCAACACAATAATGTAAAGAAAAAAAAAAAAGCCTAACCTTGACTGATTCTGACTCTTCCCTTCAAAAAAAAAAAATAATAATAATAAGAAGAAGAATGTCTACAGTAAAGGCTATTCATCACAATGTCTAGACTTATGGGTAGACCTACAGGGCCTTATGCTGAGTGAGTTAAGTCAGAGAGAGAAAGACAAATAATATGTTATCATTTATATGTGGAATATAAAAAATAAAACAATCAAACGTATATGACAAAACAGAAAGAGACTCATAGATACAGAAAACAACCTAATGGTTACCAGTGGGAAGAGGGAAGGAGGGAGGGGCGAAGTAGTGGTATGGGATTAAAAGAAAAAACCTACTGTGGATAAAATAGGTAAGAAAAATGATATTGTACAGTGCAGAGAAATATAGCCATTTTTGTGATGACTTTAGATAGAGTTAATCTTTTAAAATATTGAATCAAGGACTTCCCTGGAAGTTCAGTGGTTAGGACTTTGCTTTCCAGTGCAGAGTAATGTGGGTTTGATCCCTGATTAGGGAGCTAAGATCTCACTTGCCTTGTGGCCAAAAATTGAAAGCATTAAAAAAAAAAATGATACTGTAACAAATTCGACAAAGACTTTTAAAATGGTCCAAAAATATCGAATCACTGTTGTACATCTGAAACTAATATAATATTGTAAATCAACTATACTTCAATATATACATATATATATATAGAGAGAAAGATAGGGAAATTTTAAAAAGGACAATAGACTGATTAGTAACAAAGTGGTTTATTGCATTATCTTAAGTATTTCTTTATGGCTTCTTAAATTTCCATGTCAGTAACTACAAAACAAGGCTAGAAAATGGGAAATTAAAATGCATGTACATTTTGCATTTGGAATTTCTCCTTTTGCTCTTGTTTTTCTTTCTTTCTTTTTTTTTTTCATTTTTATTGGACATAAGAAAGTATTCCCTAAGGCTAAAAGGGACAGTATAAGCATACTGGTGTTTTTTCCTTATAGTTAAGAGGAAAATCGGAGTTTTGATAAAGCCTAGTAACTTAAATTTTCCTTGGTGTCTGAAACTTTCTGCATGGTCAGTTTTCAGGCAAGCCATACTGTGAATCTGTCAAAGTTGTATTTCAGAAAAAAACAGAGTAAAAGTGAATACCATTTATCCATGATGTTACCATATTGTTCTTAAATATTTTGAAACTTTTGAATTGAATCTTTTTTCCATTTCTTTTCTTATAATATGTATTTTTGAATTTATGAAAACTTTAGTAGTACTTTTATTTTTCTGTGTTTCAGCTCTTCAGTCATTTTGGTGTTATCAGAGGCAAAGGGTTTCAGACTATGATCTCTGAACTTCAGTATACTACCCATTCTTCCTTTGATGGTTCCACTGCCTAGGTTCAGGGTTCAATTCCTATTGATTAAATGAAAACTCAATATATGCATTATATTTCTTCAATTTTAATGATGAAATGTATATTGTTTCTTAAAAATGATAACTTTCTGATAATCTTATGTAGATCTTGCACATTTTAAAACTAATACAGCTTTTGTAATTTTTGTTTTATATCTTTCTATTTATTTAAAAGATCTAAGCTATACCTTGAAAAAAGAAGCCAGAACAAACCTGATTCATGTTCACAAATGTTTTTTCTTCTTTCTACGGTACCCTTCTCTTAGGCTTTTGTCCTGTTTCTGGCCTTTTCAGAATCTGACTTTTATAAAAGTTCTTTAGCTTTGGTTATAAGTTGCAGTGATCTTGCTTAGTTTTTCAAATGCCATAGGCAGAATTTTTGTAAAAGTTAAACTTTGATTTTTTATTTGGTATCAGTATCTGTGTACCTTTGTGCTATAATTTTGAATAATTCATTTGAAATAAAACTAACTATTAGGTATAAAAGTGATTAAGCTTTAAATGAACATTCTTGTTCAAAGAGCACTTTTCCTCACCACAGTTATTTGGATTAGAGAGATCTGGTAGACCTCCTCCAAAACCCTGCTTATACATAAAAGCACATACATATTTTGTTTTATTGAACACTACAGTGAAAAAAAAAAGAGAAAAACAATTTCAAAAGTATCTATTTGAATCTGTCAAGTTGTCAGTTTTACATATTGGCTTGTATTTCTGAAGAGATGCCAGGTTACCGAAAGAAATAAGGGACTCATCAGCATGTGTTTTAGTTGGTATTTAAAGAATAAATTCTGGATGAGGTTGAATAGGAAAAACATAGGTAATTAATAAAATGGACATTATGATGATACCTATTATCAGATCAATAGTTAGATTTTAGAAGAGGAGTAGAAGCAGAAAGGAGAAAAATGAATAGCCAGTAATGAAAGAGAATTATTTCAGCAAGTCAAGAGCAGTTGTGTCAAAGAAAATGTGTCATGTAAATGACAAATCAGAAGAAGGGTGACTAGATACTGAGAAGTGTTCACTGGAGGTGGCAACACAAAAGCAATAATGACATTGATAAACAGCAGATACAATGAAATGTCCTTGTGAAGGGATACAGTTTTATAAGCAAGTGGAGACAGAGCTGATACAAATGAAGTATTCCTAGACAGAAAGTAGAGAAATTAAATACAGCTCTGGGGCAGTGATATTTATAAGTGGTTCATTTTATGAATCTATCATAGTCAATCAGTGTGTAATAACGATATTTTTTGTCTGTTTATTTGAGATGGTCTTAAGAATATCTCAGTTCAGTTCAGTTGCTCAGTTGTGTCCATCTCTTTGCAGCCCCACAGACTGCAGCATGCCTGGCCTCCCTGTCCATCGCCAACTCCTGGAGTTTACTCAAACTCATGTCCATTGAGTCTGTGATGCCATACAACCATCTCATCCTCTAATGTCCCCTCCTCCTACTGCCTTCATTCATTTTCAGCATCAGGGGCTTATCAGATGAATCAGTACTTCACATCAGGTGGCCAAAGTATTGGAGTTTCAGCTTCAGCATCAGTCCTTCCATTGAATATTCAGGATTTATTTCCCTTAGGATGGACTGGTTGGATCTCCTTGCAGTCCAAGGGACTCTCAAGAGTCTTCTCCAACACCACAGTTCAAAAGCATCAATTTTTCGGTGCTCAGTTTTCTTTATAGTCCAACTCTCACATCCATACATGACTACTGGAAAAACCATAGCTTTGACTAGATGGGCCTTTGTTGTCAAAGTAATGTCTCTGCTGTTTAATATACTGTCTAGGTTGGTCATAACTTTTCTTCCAAGGAGCAAGCATGTTTAAATTTCATGGCTGCAGTTACCATCTGCAGTGATTTTGGAGCCCCCTAAAATAAAGTCTGTCACTGTTTCCATTGTTTCCCTATCTATTCCCCATGAAGTGATGGGACCAGATGCCATGGTCTTACTTTTCTGAATGTTGAGTTCTAAGCCAACTTTTTCACTCTCCTCTTTCACTTTCATCAAGAGGCTCTTTATTTCTTCTTCACTTTCTGCTGTAAGGGTGGTGTTATCTGCATATCTGAGGTTATTGATATTTCTCCTGGCAAACTTGATTCCAGCTTGTGCTTCATCCAGCCCAGCATTTTTCATGATGTACTGTGAATATAAGTTAAATAAGCAGGGTGACAATATACAGCCTTGATGCACTCTTTTCCTTATTTGAAACCTGTCTGTTGTTCCATGTTTTTCCACTTCTAACTGTTGCTTCCTTACCTGCATACAGATTTCTCAAGAAGCAGGTCAGGTGATCTGGTATTCCCATTTCTTTAAGAATTTTCCACAGTTTTTTGTGATCCACACAGTCAAAGGCTTTGGCATAGTCAACAAAGAGAAGCTGATATTTTTCTGGCGCTCTCACTTTTTTGATGCTCCAGTGGATGTTGGCAATTTGTTCTCTGGTTCCTCTGCCTTTTCTAAATCCAGCTTGAATATCTGGAAGTTACCAGTTCACGTACCTTTGAAGCCTAGTTTGGAGAATTTTAAGCATTACTCTACTAGTATGTGATATGAGTGCAGTTGTGTGGTAGTTTAAACATTCTCTGGCATTGCCTTTCTTTGAAATAGTAATGAAAACTGACCTTTTCCAGTCCTGTGGCCACTGCTGAGTTTTCCAAATTTGCTGGCATATTGAGTGCAGCACTTTCACAGCATCATCTACTAGGATTTGAAATAGCTCAACTAGAATTCCATCACCTCACTAGCTTTGTTCGTTGTGATGCTTCCTAGGGCCCACTTGACTTCACATCCCAGGATGTCTGTTTATAGGTGAGTGTTCACACCTTCATGATTATCTGGGTTGTGGAGATCTATTTTGTATAGTTCTTCTGTGTATTCTTGCCACCTCTTCTTAATGTCTTCTGCTTCTATTAGCTCCATACCATTTCTGTCCTTAATCGTGCCCATCTTTGCATGAAATGTTCCCTCAAGTCTATCTAACAAGTTCTAATCATGTCAAGAGTTTTTGTGAATATATTTATAAGCTATAAAAATACATGATTTCTTAATGAGTTATGTTATCTTTCTGTAGTTATTTGTAGTGTCATGTTTTCTGTAATACATTATTTTTAATAAGTCTAAATAAATTTAATTTATTTCAATGTTATTTTTTGTCTTTTTTCTGAGGTATTACTTGAACAGCTTTCTAGGTCATTTTCTTTCAGTTATTCATTTTAAAAGAACTTATCAATTCTTCATTTTACAAAATATGATTTTTTGGTGTATTTTTTGTCCTTTATTAGGGTGTAAATATTTTGTTCTTTTTAGTCTTTTATCTGGTACAGTAAGAGGTTGGGCAATATGGAACTGGGAACAGTTAAAATTACTGGATGTTGTTGGATGAAGTTGTGGTTGCTTCCTTGCTATAGGATCACTGTCAAACGTTTAATTCCTCTGATCATGTATACATCTGTTTATGCTTCTATCTATGGAGCAAAACATGCATGTGTTTGTTCTCCATGGCTACTCTTAGGTCACCTTCATCTCAACCTTTTCTTTCTAGCTTCCTTTTCCTCATCCTTCTCTGGTTTCATTTGTATTTCTATTCACAAATATTGCTTAGGTATCTATAGAGCTCTAGATTAGGGAAGGAAAAACCAAGCCTTGATATTTTCTCAAGCTTTTGTTGAGCCTGTATATATTCAATATAACAGAAATATATTAGCTTTGGTTTTCAAACTCTAGCATCATCAAAATCATCTGAAGACTCTGACAAACACAAGTTTCTAGGACTCATTAACACCTTATTTTCTGATTCAGTATATCTGAGGAGAGACTTGATAATTTACTTCTCTAACAAGTTCCCCAGTGATACTGATGCTGCTTTTCCGGGGATCATAGCTTGAGAAACACTGGTCTAGATTGAAAGACTGTCTCATATCACCATTATTAACTAGAAATAGTGCTTCTTTTCCATCATAAGCATAAAAGAGCTAGTGAAAGATCTTTTTCCTTCTGGTATTGGTGCACCTTGCCTCAAAAATTTAGGATCAAGGCTTCTAATCATTAGTTATGCAAAATCTAATTTAAAAACTTGGAAAGTTTGACTCAAACAACAGTATCACTGTCCACTCTATGAGCTATCTTGTAGCTAATTTTGGACTCCTGAATTACTTGCTGTACTTTCTCTTCTTTTACATTAGATTGATAGCTTTTGATATCTCCTCAGGGAATCCTTTCTATCACATACCTGAGTGATACACCTTTTCCTTACCAGGCAAGCAGTGATGTCAGCTTTTTCTAGAAATTTATTTGTTTTGTGTTTATTTTGGACGAACTATGTTAGTTTTACTTACTGAAAATCTTAGTAACTTAAAACAATTCACATTCATTATTTCATAGTTACTACAGTCATGAATCCAAGGGTGGATTAGATGGGTCAGTGCTGACTCTCACAAGGCTGAAATCAAGGTGCTTTCTAGGGTTGTGTTATAATATGGTGATTAAACCAGGAAAGAATCTATATCTCCATTCTCTTAGGGAAAGGAAATGGCAGAATTCAAATTTTTATGCGTATAGGAATCCTGGCAGTGTGCTTCTTTAAACCCATCCATGCAAAGTAGAAACTAGGATGAGTTAGCTAGCAAAACAAGGTCATGTATAATGCAATCACATAAGTGGCCTACCTTTGCCATATTCTTTTGGTTACAAATCACAGATCTTTCTCAGGGTGGAGGGAAAGGGATTACATGAAAGCCTAAAAGCAAAAGATTAGTAATATGAGGGCCTTTGAAGTCTTTCCACCACACCATTGAAATCTTATAGTGCTAAGTAATAATAGAATTTCTTTGTTGATTTTGGGAAACTTCTTTTAATTTTTCCCTCTAAATAATGTTATATCTTAAGTATGATGATGAGGTCACACTTCATAGAATAGCTGTAGCTGAAGTATAATGATAATGCTAGTAACTACTATTGGTATTTTTTGTTTCAATAAGTCTTTATTGTTATTATGATAAATCTATCAACTTCTGCTTTGTAAAAAAATGTATTTGGCTCTTCTTCACTATGCTACAAATTACTGAAATTCTTAACATGCAGACATTTGGTTTTAAGTATAAAAATGAAATTTATAGTTAATGGTGAAAAGTTCAAAACATGTATCATGTCATTAATTTTTCTAAAATGGCAGTACAGAATTTCTCCTGCCTCATAGAAAGTTAGCTCAGTAATGGAACTTGTTACAAACAAAATCTTTAATCAATGTCCTAAAAATGTACATTCATTTTAGAATAATATACCTCATAGGCCATTGAATATGAAGTGTATTGAATATTTTCTAATCTCTAACTAATATTCCACAATGTATGCTAATTTCAGAATGCAGTGTAGTCTTTGAGCAATATGTCTGTATAAATCATAAAGAGTTGTATAAATGTTTATACAGCTGTTTTCTTTTAAAAATGTAACTGTTCATTGATTTTCCATATATCTTCTGTATTTTTTCAGAAATAATTCATTTTTATAATAGCTAGATATATAATAGTGAAATTAAAATTCTCACCTATGATCATAATTTTGAGAAGGTATATATATAGTTGTACTCTCTGCAAGCTCATAAATGCCAATGCACTTATTAGTATTCTTTTATGTGTTTATTTGATGAATGTGAAAGAGGAGAGTGTAAAAATTGGCTTAAAACTCAGCATTCAGAAAACTAAGATCCTGGCATCTGGTCCCATCACTTCATGGCAAATAGATGGGGAAACAGTGGAAACAGTGACGGACTTCAATTTTTTGGGCTCCGAAATCACTGCAGGTGGTGATTGCAGCCATGAAATTAAAAGTCACTTGCTCTTGGAAGAAAAGTTCTGACCAAACTAGACAGCATGTTAAAAAGCAGAGACATTATTTTGCCAACAGATGTCCATCTAATAAAAGCTATGGTTTTTCCAGTAGTCATGTATGGATGTAAGAGTTGAACTATAAAGAAAACTGAGCACCGACAAATTGATGCTTTTGAACTGTGGTGTTGGAGGAGACTCTTGAGAGTCCCTTGGACAGCAAGGAGATCCAGCCAGTCCATCCTATATGAAATCAGTCCTGAATATTCATTGGAAGGAGTGATGCTGAAGCTGAAACTCCAATACTTTTGCCACCTGATGTGAAGAACTGACTCATTTGAAAAGACCCTGATGCTGGGAAAGATTAAAGGCAGGAGGAGAAGGAGAAAACAGCAGATGAGATGGTTGTATGTCTTCACCGACTCAGTGGACACAAGTTTGAGTAAATTCTTGGCGTTTTAAATAAATATTCAAAAATTGAAAAGATTTTTAGCATTTTCACTACAAAATATGTTAACTCACACTTATGCATGTATTAGGAATTAGGAAATCAGTCATTCACTATCATGCAAGGATTGCTGTTCCCATGTTTAGCAACATGGGTTCATTACTTCTTTGGTTAAGTTTTGGCAATTTTATATTTTTAGTATTTTTCAAATAGTATTTCAGCACAAACTTTTTCATTTTGTTCGTTTGATAGGAAGAAAGTTTATCTTCCAACTTGAACCTAATTAAATGTGGATTTTGCTTTAATATTGTCTTGAAAATAAAGTGACCTTTGTTTCACTTTTTAAAAGATGTTCATTAAGGTGGCCAAATAATATATCATATATATTACTGTAGTAATCTTAAAGACTACTAGTTAAATTTAATATTCTTAACTAGGTTGGAAGTTATACCTCTCTAGAATTATTAGGCAGAACAATTAATACTTGGCTTCTCTTTTTCTATAAAGATCTGGTAATGAATTTTGCCTGTGAAAGAAAAACAATGCAATCCTAATGGTCTATAATGTACAAGTGAGCCCCAATACTCCATCACCTATATTTTAGGTTGCTTTATATAAATCATGATAATTTTTTTTTGCTAAAGTTTAGCACATCCATTTCTAGATAAGCTAAAGAAAATAATGTTCAACAAAAGACACAGCACTAGAAAATTAAAAATGGTTATAGGCCCTGTGACATTTCTACTTATAAAATTCGAACAAGTCAAAGCAATTGGGTTTTGAGAGAAATTTTAGAAAGAAAAGCAACTTTATAAAGATATGGATAATTATCATTAGCCTGTGGTGTCGATTAACCAAAGCAGACATGAAATCAGTCTGAGTGCTGTCAAATGAACAGGTGTCAAAGTCAAGAGACCTTCATTGTTCTAAAGACAAAAAATAAAATAGCTCGCTTCAAAAACAGTTGATTGTGCATTACACAATTTTCAGTTTATTTTTAAACTTTAAATAAAACCAAAAAATTTTGGCAACAAAATCAAATGAATGCATCACAAATACAGTTATATATAAATGGAAGCCACAGATAAATTGCTGTAATACCATGATTCCATAAATCATAAATTTAATAAAGAATTTTCATGCCACATATTATTTACATGAGTTAATCAAAATAATGTGAATAAATACCTTGACCATATAATAGAAAAAGAAGGCATGATATTTCAGTACACAAAGTTGATGAGAATACATTAAGATAAAATCCATTTGTAATACAGCTATACTCCAATATCTAAAAGAAATCCTAAACTCCAGTTAGAAAATAGATCATTTGTTAGACCTGCTCATGATATTAAGAGTATACCTGAAACTAAATGCATAGGAAATATTTCTGTCATTTAAAAGTATTATCTTAAATCCAAAATATGCAAGAACAAAAACCAAAATGACTGACTTTGTTTTCAAACCATCACCCAGTTGGTGTTGTTCCTTAGCTCTTTAAACTAGTCCACTTTATATTGACCCGGTATGGAAAATGCATCAATGCATCATTGTAAGAAGATTGGATGCATTTTATCAAAACTGACTTTCAAAATAATGACTTTTTAGCATACTGCACAATAATATAGATGCTAAACTTGTAAGTAACCAATAAAGGAAATGTTTTTTTTATCTTTTTAAAATGTATCATATCAATAGCATTGATATCATTGTCATCAATATAATTATTTGATTCATTCTAATATTTTTTTAATTTTTCCACATTTTACCACAAAATATAGTATCTTTAGGCATGCATATTCAAATTTTTTTCTTTTTCTTTTTTAAAGTGAATTAAATAGTTATTTTCTTCTTCTAGTTTTATATAATTATAAATAGGTTTGTATGTATATAAGTACATACATATATATATAAATACAGAGAGAGCCTAATCTGTCTTCTAATTGCTTATATTAATACATACACATATAATGGGTTTTTCATATTTGAATGTTTATTTTTCAGTATATTAGTTCACTCAAATCTTAAAGTTTCTCATTGGCTATTTTGGTTTCCCAGGTAGGTAGCTGTCTCATGATTAACTAGAGTTTTAATTCTTGCCTATTTGTATGTCTCTAATTTCTTTCTTTTGTCCAGTTGCATTAGCTACTACGTCTTAACTCAGTGGTAAATAGTAATGATGATTTAAGACATTATGGTGTTTTCATACTTTTAGTCTTGTAATGTGCTCATGTATTTCCTTATACAAAACAATAAGACATTTGGATTTATATATATATATATGTATATATATATATATATATGTATGTATACACACACACACACACACACACACTTTAATAGGGCTACTCAGGTAGCACTAGTGGAAAAGAAACTGCCTGACAATTCAGGAGACATGAGAGGCATGGATTCAACCCAAGGATGGAGAAGATGCCCTGGAGTGGGGCATAGCAACCCACTCGAGTATTCTTGTCTGGCCAATCCTATGGACAGGAGAGCCTGGTGGGCTACAGTCCATAGGGTTGCAGAGTCGGACATGACTGAAGTGACTTAGCATGCACACACACTTACTTTAAATAATGCAAGAGAATATTCTTTTTTCTGTATTTTATTGAAGACTTTTAACACAAATCAGTTCAGTTCATTTGCTCAGTCATCTCTGACTGTGGCACCGTGGACTGCAACACGCCAGGCTTCCCTGTCACACATCACCAAATCTTGAGCTTGCTTAAAGTCATGTCCATCAAGTTGGTGATGCCATCCAACCATCTCACCTTCTGTCGTCTCCTTCTCCTCCTGCCTTCAATCTTTCCCAGCATCATGGTCTTTTCCAGTGAGTCAGTTATTCGCATCAGTTGGCCAAAGTATTGGAGTTTCAACTTCAGCATCAGTCCTTCCAATGAATATTCAGGACTGATCTCCTTTAGGATTGATTGGTTTGATCTCCTGCTGTCTAAGGGACTCTCAGAGTCTTCTCCAACACCACAGTTGGGATATAACACGAATGGTTACTGAATTATGTTGGATTCCTTTTTATTTATTTTTATAGTTAATCATATAATTTTCTTTTTACTTATAGTAATGGTATGAACTATAATAATATAGCAGTAGTCACAGGACTGGTTCACTTGTGTTCATTTCATAGGCTAGAAAGATAACATTCAAAATCATTTAAGCTAGGCTTCAGCAGTACGTGAACAGAGAACTTCCAGATGTACAAGCTGGATTTAGAAACGACAGAAGAACCAGAGATTGTTAACATTTGTTGGATCATGGAGAAAACAAGGGGATACAAATAAAACATCTACTTCTGCTTTATTGACTGCGCAAAAGCCTTTGACTGTGTGAATCAAGACAAATTGTGGAAAATTCTTAAAGAGATGGGAATACCAGGCCATATACCTGTCTCTTGAGAAATCTGTATGTAGGTCAAGAAGCAACAGTTAGAACTGGACATAGAACAACAGACTGGTTTGAAATTGGGAAAGGAGTATGTCAAAGTTGTATATTGTCACCCTGCTTATTTAACTTATATGCAAAGTAGATCATGTGAAATGCCAGCTTGGACAAATAGCAAGCTAGAATCAGGGTTGCCGGAAGATATATCAACTCAGATATTCAAATGATACCACTCTAATGGCAGAAAGCAAAGAGGAATGAAGGATTCCCTTGAGAAGGTGAAAGAGGAGAGTGTAAAAACTGGCTTAAAACTCAATACTCAAGACAGTATGGTACTGGCACAAGGACAGAAATATAGATCAATGGAACAAAATAGAAAGCCCAGAGATAAATCCACATACCTATGGACATCTTATCTTTGACAAAGGAGGCAAGAATATACAATGGAGAAAAGACAGTCTCTTTAACAAGTGGTGCTGGGAAAACTGGACAGCCACTTGTAAAAGAATGAAACTAGATCACTTTCTAACACCATACACAAAAATAAACTCAAAATGGATCAAAGATCTAAACATAAGAACAGAAACTATAAAACTCCTAGAGGAAAACAGGCAAAACACTCTCCGACACAAACCAAAGCAGGATCCTCTATGACCCACCCCCCAGAATATTGGGGAAAAAAGCAAAAATAAACAAATGGGGCCTAATTAAAATTAAAAGCTTCTGCACAGCAAAGGAAACTAAAAGCAAAGTGAAAAGGCAGCCTTCAGAATGGGATAAAATAATAGCAAATGATGCAACGGACAAACAATCTCAAAAATATCCAAGCAACTCCTGCAGCTCCATTCCAGAAAAATCAATGACCCAATAAAAAAGTGGGCCAAAGAACTTAACAGACATTTCTCTAAAGAAAACATAAAAATGGTTAACAAACACATGAAAAGATGCTCAACATCACTCATTGTCAGAGAAACACAAATCAAAACCACAATGAGGTACCACTTTACACCAGTCAGAATGGCTGCCATCCAAAAGTCTACAAGCAATAAATGCTGGAGAGGATGTGGAGAAAAGGGAACCCTCTTACACTGTTGGTGGGAATGCAAACTAGTACAGCCACTATGGAAAACAGTGTGGAGATTCCCTAAAAATCTGGAAATAGACCTGCCATATGACCCAGCAATCCCACTGCTGGGCATACACACAGAGGAAACCAGAATTGAAAGAGACACGTGTACCCCAGTGTTCATCGCCGCATTGTTTACAATAGCCAGGACATGGAAGCAACCTAGATATCCATCAACAGACGAATGGATAAGAAAGCTGTGGTACATATACACAATGGGATATTACTCAGCCATTAAAAAAAATACATTTGAAGCAGTTCTACTCAGGTGGACGAAACTTGAGCCTATTATCCAGAGTGAAGTAAGCCAGAAGGAAAAACAACAATACAGTATACTAATGCATATATATGGAATTTAGAAAGATAGTAATGATAACCTGGTATGCGAGACAGCAAAAGAGACACAGATGTATAGAACAGTCTTTTGGACTCTGTGGGAGAGGGCAAGGGTGGGATGATATAGGAGAACGGCTCTGAAACCTGTAAACTATTGTATGTGAAATCAGTCGCCAGCCCAGGTTTGATGCTTGATACAGGGTGCTCAGGGCTGGTCCACCCGGATGACCCAGAGAGTTGGAATTAGGAGGGAGGTGGGAGGGGGGTTCTGGAAGGGGAACACATATATACCCATGGCAGATTCATGTCAATGTATGGCAAGACCAACACGATAATGTAAAGGAAATAAATAAATAAAAACAAACTCAACATTCAATAAACTTAGCTTATGTTATCTGGTCCCATCACTTCATGGCACATAGATGTGAAAAAGTTAAAGCAAAGTCAAATTTCTTTTCTTGGGCTACAAAATTACTGTGGATAGTGACTGCAGCCATACTTAAAAGATACTTGCTCCTTGGAAGGAAAACTATGACAAACCTAAACAGCATATTAAAAAGGAGAGACTTAAGTTTGCTGACATATGTCCATATAGTTCCTCTTGATGAAAATGGAAGAGGAGAGTGAAAAAGTTGGCTTAAAGCTTAACATTCAGAAAAGTAAGATCATGGCATCGGGTCCCATCACTTCATGGCAATTAGATGGGGAAACAGAAGGAAACAATGGCTGACTTTATTTTTCTGGGCTCCAAAATCACTGCAGATTGTGAATGCAACCATGAAATTAAAATACACTTACTCCTTGGAAGGAAAGTTATGACCACCCTAGACAGCATATTCAAAAGCAAAGACATTATTTTGTCAACAAAGGTCCGTCTATTCAAGGCTATGGTTTTTCTGGTGGTCATGTATGAATGTGAGATTTGGACTATGAAGAAAGCTGAGCACAGAAGAATTGATCCTTTTGAACTGTGGTATTGGGGAAGGCTCTTGAGAATCCCTTGGAGAGTGAGGCGATCCAACCAGTCCATCCTAAAGGAAATCAGTCCTGAATATTCATTGAAAGGACTGATGTTGAAGTTGAAACTCCAATACTTTGGCCAACAGATGGGAAGAACTCACTCATTGGAAAAGACCCTGATGCTCGGAAAGATTGAGGGTGGGAGGAGAAGGGGACGACAGAGGATGAGATGGTTGGATGGCATAACCAACTCAATGGACATGGATTTGGGTGGATTCCAGAAGTTTATGATGGACAGGGAGGCCTGGCATTCTGCGGTTCATTGGGTCAAAAAGAGTCGGACACGACTGAGTGACTGAACTGAACTGTCCCTTTAGTCAAAGTTATGATTTTCCAGTAGTCATGTACAGATGTGCAAAATAATTTCCTCTGGTAATTATTTACCATTTTCATAGGTTACAGAATGCTGTATTTTCATAACCACTATTTTAAATAAATGCCAGCACTCCATTTTATTTTATTTTCCCCTTGGACTTAGTAACTAAAGACTGTTTATTTTAGATGATAGGGCCTTTGAAACCTTGTTTTTAATTTCTAGCTGACTCTTTTCTGTTATTTAGAATAAATTGAAGTGTCCTTTAGGGGCTTAAGATACAGTCAATTTTTGTGTGCACTTGAAAAATAAGTTGTATTACTTATTATCTCAGTTCAGAGTTTTATTTATACAATTTGCCTTCTTGTTTATGTGTCTGAGTGTTTGTTACCTGCTAATTTTGCCCAATAGTCTAAAAAGTATGTTAAGTATTTTATTATTGATACCTTTCTTTTCCTTGTTATAACTCTAAAAGTCTCTTTTCTCTTAAAGATTTTGTATTTGAATCAATGGCATAACCGACTTACAACCTCATTGTGAGTTGCAGTCTTTATGATCATTAAAAGTTGTTTGCTATTAAGTGCTTTTATGTGACTCAGTCATACCATGTCTAATATCAAATTGAAATCTCTGATTTCTTACTTTCTTATCACTTGTATTCACTTGATATAGTTTGGCCCATCTTTCTCTCTCTCTGTCATTTTTTTTTTTCTTTTTGATTTCTCTGAATCCCTTGAAGTATTTATTTTAATAGAATGAAGATTTAGATTTTGTTTTATTGGCATTTAGATTCACTGATAATGCTACTTTTAAGGATGGTTCATTTTTATGATCTTATTCATCCCCTTGTGTTGTATTTTATTATTTTTTTTTTAATTTTTGTGCTTGGCTATATTTGGCTTTTTATTCAATGTATCTTACCCATATACTGCAAGCAAATCCAAGTTACATCTTTTTTTAACTGATGACATCAGTTTGTTCTAATTTGTTCAGAATAACTTTGCCCAACATTGCTGTTTTTTTATGTTAACACTCAATAAATCTCAGAATTCTTATTGTTGTGTTTTCAATTTCTCATCATAATGAAAACTTACTTTTGGATCATGCTTTTTATTTATTCAAAACATGTTTGACAATGGTTTCTTAACCTTAACTGGAAAAAATTGCAGTCTTGGAAAACTAAAGAGTATATTTCACAGGTTATGATTTATGGTTTATGGTAATGCCCTTGGAGTAAAGTGAAAATGACTACAATACAACCAACTGGTAGAAAGATGGTCACTTTAAATTTGGAGATTATGTACCCATTAGGAAAAAATATTAAGATCTAAGTTACAAGGAGAAGTGGGTCTGTTGTTTAGGTTGAATTAATAGTCTTAATTAATGGATATAATTTGTATTATTTTGTGAACTGAACAGTTACAAATTTGTCCTTACATGTATAGCAAAATAAGAATGTCTATGGTCTACTTTTCAAGAATATTGCTTTAATAAGTACATATATCTGTAAATAATAGATTTGAGTTTCTGGTATTAAAATTATATGCTGAAAAGGACTAGTAAATAATATTTTCATAATTATATGTTTTGATAAAATTCACTTTAAAGAAAACAGAACTAATTTCTAATATACTATCTTGATCACATATAGGATATAATTTCAAAAAGTATTAAAATGTTTTACAACATCAGCCTTAAAGTTTATCACACTATTCATATATCTTGTCTAGGCCCAACTATATCACCTTTAATTTGTGTGCTTATGGTCATGGTTAGTGGAATAAATTAAAGTTCAAATAAAAATGGACATAAAGGAAACATTTTTAAACTATAATCTGAAGAATTAAGAACTTTAAGTTAATCAAATTATTCTGAATTCATCATTTTTCACAGAGAAAGAAAATATTTTGCATCTATATCTATCTTAAGATAGAATATTTTTGTGAATATCAGGATTTTGTTCTGAAAAATTACATTTGCAGCTGGCTAGGAAATATTTTTTAATTTAAGAATATATTTTATTTATCTAATATATCAAAATATACTTTAACATGTTATCAACATGTAAATTATTGGAATATATTTTGCATTTTTATGTACTCTATAAAAAAATCCAGTGTGTATTTGCATATCCAGTATCTGTCAGTTCATGCTAACAATGTATTTTTATTATTTCAGCCTTATGAGGTATAATTGAAAAACAAAATTATATATATTTAAGTTATTTAACTTAATGCTTTGCTGTATATATATATATATATATATATATATATATATATATATATATATACACACACATATTTATAGTGAAATGATCACCGTAATCAAGCTAGTTAATATGCTCATTACCTCCGATAGGTATCACTTTTTTTTTTCTTTTTTTCTTTTTTCCTGTTTCTTTTCATTTGAATAGTTAGGATAAGTAACATTAAACCAATCTAACAAATTTAAAGTGTACAGTGCAGTATTGTTACTTATAGTCACCATGCTATACATAAAATCTCCACAAATCTCCATCCTATCTAACTAAAGCTTTGTGCCTATTGATCAAAATCTTATTATTTCCCATCTCTCCAGCCCCTGGCAACCATTTATCCTCCTATGAATTTGACTATTTTAGATAACATATATAAGTGAGATTATGTAGTATTTGTTTTTATGCATCTTCCTTATTTTAATTAAGCTAAGATCCTCCATGTTCATCCGTGTATCACATATGGTAGGATTTCCTTATTTAAAGGTTAATAATATTTTATCCTAAATGTAAGGAAATATATCTATTATTTTATATATATGTATGTATCAATATGAAGGATTTCCTGGTGGCTCAGTGGTAAAGAATCTGCCCATCAATGCAGGAGATGCGTGTTTGACCCCTCCGTCAGGGGATACGCTGGAGAAAGAAATAGCAACCCATGCCAGTATTGTTGCCTGGGAAATCCCAGAACAGAAGAGCCTGCAGGGCTACAGTCCATGGGGTTGCAAAATAATATGAATATGACTTAGTGATTAAAGATTAAACAACAACAATATATCATTATATATTTGTGTATATATATAAGTATATACACACATATATATCATTCATCTGTTGAGATATTTAGGTTAAAAAATGACCTTGGTGACATTGCTCTGAAAGTAAAATTTAGCTCATGAATTAAAGTCCATGATATGAAAATACTTCAACATTTTGGAGGGAGTTTCCCCATGATGCTAATCGCTATGCAGTTTAAACATTGTTAAAGATCTACCTTCCAGGGCACCATGGAATATATTTTATTTTTATTTGACATGAAATTCTAGTACTGTAGTTAAAATGGTAAATTACATGTAAAAGTCTTTATTTAAAACTTTAAGATTTATAGTAATGTAGGCTGCAATATTAATTCACTGTAAAACACAGTTGAGCTTAGTTTTCAAATTAGTATTCTTCTTTAAGAAAACAAAAAAGCTACTTGGAGTAGTTTACTTAAGTAAAATAGAAGTGTTTCATTTGAAACAATTAATGTTACTGCATTCTCAAACTAGTCTGGGAAATAAGTAAAATATCTCATCAAAAGAAAGAAAACATCTCATCAAAAGTTGGTTGACCGAATTTTTTAAATTCCTGTTTACAGAGATTTTTATTCACTTGAATTTCTTATGACAAAAGTAGAAAAGACAAGGATTTAATTTCCAGAGGGATGTCCATGAAAAGCAGCATCACTTTAAAAGTGTGGACTTCCTTTGAATGCAGCTTGTAGCCAGAACAGAAGAAAGAGGATGAGAGAAGAGTGGCGTTAAAAGTGCCCTGTGGAATAAACAGGGGGACATGTTTGTATCAACTACCATGGCTATGATAATCTAAGAAAAAAAAAAAGAGGTTCAGGAGGAATGTTATGAAAGGAAACTAGATGATGACCTGTTTGTCTCTGTGCTGCCATCATTACAAAACTCGGCACTAATAATCTACAGTGGTTATCTAGACTTTACTGACAGGATTTTCTATTTAATTTCATGCAATGCTGAGGAAAGTCAGCTTCAAAGGGGCAACATTTGGGTGCACATCATCTGGAGCATTGAAATGAATGTGTTGTAATCACTTAGAGTTTTATCATTATTCAGGACCTGTAGTGAGTGATATGTCAATCACTAGTCACATGCTTTTCAGGGCATTTAAAATGTGACTATTCTAAATTGAAATGTACTTAACAATAAATCACACATTGGATTTTGAAGACAGGACAAAAAATAAGGAATGTAAACGCTCATGAATTATTTTATAATGATTAAATTTTGAAAAGATTGTCTTTTGAATAATGAGGTTAAACAAAATATATACCTAAACTAAATTTCACTTATTTATCTTTAGCTTTTTAACATGACTACTAGCAAATTTAAAATTACATATTTGAATCTGTTATATTTCTTTCTTTCTTTCTTTATTTTTTTATTGTTTTTGCCATATAATGTCATGATATCACCATGGGTTTACATATGCTTCCCCTCCAGAACTCCCCTCCCTCTTCCCTCCCCCCCGGGAAATCTCGCTGTACCAGCCCCGAGCATCAATCCTGGGCTGGTGATTGATTAGACATATGATAATTAACTTGTTTCAATGTCCTTCTCCCATATCATCCCACCCTTACCCTCATCCCCAAAGTCCACTAGTCTATTCTATACATCTGCGTTCCTTTTGCTGTCTCGCAAGTTGAGTTCTCATTACTGTCTTTCTAAATTCCATATATATGTGTTAATATACTGTATTGTTGTTTTTGCTTCTGGCTTACTTCACTCTGGATAATGGGCTCCAGTTTCATCCATCTGAGTAGAATTGCTTCAAATGAATTTTTTTTATTGCTGAGTAATATTCCATTGTGTATATGTACCACAGCTTTCTTATCCATTCGTCAGTTGATGGGCATCTAGGTTGCTTCAAAGTCCTGGCTATTGTAAACAATGCAGCGATGAACAATGGGGTACACATGGCTCTTTCAATTCTGGTTTCCTCAGTGTATATGCCCAGCAGTGGGATTACTGGGTCATATGGCAGGACTATTTGCAGTTTTTTAAGGAACCTCCACACTGTTTTCCATAGTGGCTGTACTAGTTTGCAATCCCACCAACAGTGTAAGAGGGTTCCCTTTTCTCCACATCCTCTCCAGCATTTATTGCTTGTAGACTTTTGGATGGCAGCCATTCTGACTGGTGTAAAGTGGTACCTCATTGTGGTTTTGATTTGCATTTCTCTGATAATGAGTGATGTTGAACATCTTTTCATGTGTTTGTTAGCCATTTTTATATCTTCTTTGGAGAAATGTCTGTTAAGTTCTTTGGACCGCTTTTTAATTGGGTTGTTTATTTTTCTAGAATGGAGCTGCAGGAGTTGCTTGTATATTTTTGAGATTAATTGTTTGTCCGTTGCTTCATTGGCTATTATTTTCTCCCATTCTGAAGGCTGTCTTTTCACCTTGCTTATAGTTTCCTTTGTTGTGCAAAAGCTTTTAATTTTAGTTAGGTCCCATTTGTTTATTCGTGTTTTTATTTCCAATATACTGGGAGGTGGGTCATGGAGGATCCCGCTTTGGTTTATGTCAGAGAGTGTTTTGCCTATGTTATCCTCTAGGAGTTTTATAGTTTCTGGTCTTATGCTTAGATCTTTGATCCATTTTGAGTTTATCTTTGTGTATGGTGTTAGAAAGTGATCTAGTTTCATTCTTTTACAAGTGGCTGTCCAGTTTTCCCAGCACCACTTGTTAAAGAGGTTGTCTTTTCTCCATTGTATATTCTTGCCTACTTTGTCAAATATAAGGTGTCCATAGATGCATGGATTTATCTCTGGGCTTTCTATTCTGTTCCATTGATCTATATTTCTGTCTTTGTGCCAGTACCAAACTGTCTTAATGACTGTGGATTTGTAGTATAGCCTACAGTCAGGTAGGTTGATTCCTCCAGTTCCATTCTTCTTTCTCAAGATTGCTTTGGCTATACCAGGATTTTTGTGTTTCCATACAAATTGCAAAATTATTTGTTCTAATTCTTTGAAAAAGACCTCTGGTAGCTTGATAGGAATTGCATTGAATCTATAGATTGCTTTGGGTAGTATACTCATTTTCACTATATTGATTCTTCCAATCCACGAACACGGCACATTTCTCCATCTGTTTGTGTCCTCTTTGATTTCTTTCATCAGTGTTTTATAGTTTTCTATATACAAGTCTTTTGATTCTTTAGGTAGAAATACTCCTAAGTATTTTATTCTTTTGGTTTCGATGGTGAATGGAATTGTTTCCTTAATTTCTCATTCTGATTTCTCACTGTTAGTGTATAGGAATGCCAGGGATTTCTGTGTGTTGATTTTGTATCCTGAAACTTTGCTATATTCACTGATTAGCTCTAGTAATTTTCTGGTAGAGTCTTTAGGGTTTTCAATATAGAGGATCATGTCATCTGCAAACAGAGAGAGTTTTACTTCTTCTTTTCCAATCTGGATTCCTTTGATTTCTTTATCTGCTCTGATTGCTGTGGCCAAGACTTCCAGAAGTATGTTGAAAAGTAGTGGTGAGAGTGGGCACCCTTGTCTTGTTCCTGATTTCAGGGGGAATGCTTCCAGTTTTTCACCATTGAGGATAATGTTTGCTGTGGGTTTGTCATATGTAACTTTTATTATGTTGAGGTATGTTCCTTCTATTCCAGCTTTTTGGAGGGTTTTTATCAATAATGGGTGTTAAATTTTGTCAAAGGCTTTCTCTGCATCTATTGAGATAATCATGTGGTTTTTACTTTTCAATTTGTTAATGTGGTGTATTACATTGATTGATTTGCGAATATTGAAGAATCCTTGCATCCTTGGGATAAAGCCTACTTGATCATGATGTATGATTTTATTAATGTGTTTTTGGATTCTATTTGCTAGAATTTTGTTAAGGA
>ML663566.1:8837360-8870602 GCA_007570785.1 Antilocapra americana | reverse complement strand
TGTGTTTTCTGTTGTGATCTCTCCATTTTCATTTCTAATTCTGTTGATTTGGTTCTTCTCCCTTTGTTTCTTGAGGAGTCTGGCTAATGGTTTGTCAATTTTATTTATCTTCTCAAAGAACCAGCTTTTGATGGAACAAAATAGAAAGCCCAGAGATAAATCCATGCATCTATGGACACCTTATCTTTGACAAAGGAGGCAAGAATATACAATGGAGCAAAGACAATCTCTTTAACAAGTGGTGCTGGGAAAACTGGACAGCCACTTGTAAAAGAATGAATCTAGAACACTTTCTAACACCATACACAAAAATAAACTCAAAATGGATCAAAGATCTAAGCATAAGACCAGAAACTATAAAACTCCTAGAGGATAACATAGGCAAAACACTCTCTGACATAAACCAAAGCGGGATCCTCTATGACCCACCTCCCAGAATATTGGAAATAAAAGCACGAGTAAACAAATGGGACTTAATTAAAATTAAAAGCTTCTGCACAACAAAGGAAACTATAAGCAAGGTGAAAAGACAGCATTCAGAATGGGAGAAAATAATAGCCAATGAAGCAACGGACAAACAGTTAATCTCAAAAATATACAAGCAACTCCTGCAGCTCCATTCTAGAAAAATAAACAACCCAATTAAAAAGTGGGCCAAAGAACTTAACAGACATTTCTCCAAAGAAGACATAAAAATGGCTAACAAACACATGAAAAAATGGTCAACATCACTCATTATCAGAGAAATGCAAATCAAAACCACAATGAGGTACCACTTTACACCAGTCAGAATGGCTGCCATCCAAAAGTCTACAAGCAATAAATGCTGGAGAGGATGTGGAGAAAAGGGAACCCTCTTACACTGTTGGTGGGAATGCTAACTAGTACAGCCACAATGGAAAACAGTGTGGAGATTCCTTAAAAAACTGCAAATAGACCTGCCATATGACCCAGCAATCCCACTGTTGGGCATATATACCAAGGAAACCAGAATTGAAAGAGACACGTGTACCCCAATGTTCATCGCCGCATTGTTTACAATAGCCAGGACATGGAAGCAACCTAGATGCCCATCAACTGACGAATGGATAAGAAAGCTGTGGTACATATACACCTTGGGATATTACTCAGCATTAAAAAAAAATTCATTTGAAGCAGTTCTACTCAGGTGGACGGAACTGGAGCCTATTATCCAAAGTGAAGTAAGCCAGAAGGAAAAACAACAATACAGTATACTAACATATATATATGGAATTTCGAAAACCCTGCATGCGAGACAGCAAAAGGAATGCAGACATATAGAATAGACTCGTGGACTGTGTCGGAGAGGGCAAGGGTGGGATGATATGGGAGAATGGCATTGAAACATGTTAATTATCATATGTGAAATCAATCGCCAGCCCAGAATTGATGCTCGGGGCTGGTGCATCGAGGTGTCCCAGGGGGAGGGAATTGGGAGGGAGGGGGGAGGGGGGTTCTGGAGGGGGAGCATATGTAAACCCATGGTGGTTTCATGTCATTGTATGGCAAAACCAACACAATAAAGTAAAGAAAATTAAAACAAAAATTTTTAGATCGTTTTGATATATCCTACTTCAGGATTCTCAAGTAGATTAAAACTTGAGGCACCCACCATACTGATGTTCATACAATGAGACTTGTGCCCCTTTATATGAATTTTTAAGAATACCTTCTAGACTTATGGGAAGGTAAAAAATAAAGAACTAACCTTGTCAGCTTGACATTTCAGAAATCCATCATCTGACTACTGCAAAGTAACCTTAAACAAGAGAGTGAGCCAATTAGCCCTGTCACTCACAGACAGCTAAGTACAAAATGGATTTCAGGTTAGAGTTCTGAGGTATCAGATTTAAGATGTGACTTAAACAGTATGTCCTGTGGTGCAGTGTTACATGAGTGGCTGTGGAGTCTTTGGCACATTTCTGACAATGTGACTGATGACTGACAATGAGGTATTAGGGGAATTTTGGGCATGATAGAAATGGGTCAGTGTTCAATTTTGTTGCTCCACTCAAAAAGGAAGAAACTAGAAAAACATTAGAGTGTAATTTTAATTTAGTTCTCTTTTATAACTATTAGTTCAACTACAATGTGGTAATTTGATAGTGACAAGGCTGAAAGAATGCAATTGTCTAGGTAAAATATGAAGAAACAACTTTTCTTAAAAACTATAATGAGACAAAGGCTTGAATAAATCAGAATACCTGAATTGCAATCATAAATATTATATAAACTGCTTGTGTGTTATAAAATGAGCAATGGAGTGATTTTGTTTCACACCTACAGAAATAGAAAAAGAGGGATATGACTGAATAACCTCAACATTTCTTCTAGTTTAACAAACAAACAGAAAAACCTATGTATCATCTTAACTACCTACTTCAGCAACTCCTATTGCTAAATTACATTGTGAACTTTCAACAAATATTTCCTTCAGTTAAGTTTTAATTTGATTTTAAGCCCATTAACTGATGAGAAGGGATTATACAAGCAATGAAAATATAGCAAATTAAAGTGTTTGCTTCCTTCAAGAGCATAATGACAATTTTTTTTTAGACAATGAAGATAATTTATTATAAGTTTATATCAGCTATTGAACTCATAGGAATGTTTCACTTCTGAGAAATATTTTAAATTATAATTAGTACTGTCCTTAAAAGAATAAAGACTAAAATATAGTGCTAGAATATGTTTGCTTCCCATTCACAGAATTTTACATAGCTGATTATATATTCAAAGGCAACCATCAGAATATGCCAAAACACTATTTCACTTCAGGTTAAAATTTAAATATTTTCTTTAATCACAAGGGATCTGAATAGGTATTTATAAAACTTCATGGATTGGAAAACTGTTTCGGATGAGAATGTTTAGATATCCCATTAAAATGAAAATAAGTTTTTTGAAACTTAGAGGTTCCGATTTAATCAAGGTTTAAATGAAGTGTGACATAAAATTTTGAAAAAAAATGAAATAGAATGATATCATCTGGTTATGCTACATGGTTGAGCAGAACATATTATAATAATGATCAAATACAAGATCTATGTTATCAGGCAATAAGATACAAGCTCTTGAGATAAGAAATAATATTTTTTATAAAAATTATATAATCAAATATCTCTATATCTGTATCTACATCTATCTTTGTTTCTGTCTTTCTGTCTATCTGTGCGTGCATGCATGAGTGCTTAGTCACTTCAGTCATGTCCCACTTTTTGTGACCCTATGGAATGTAGCCTGCCAGGCTCCTCTGTCCATGGGATTCTCGAGGGGAGAAAACTGGAGTGGGCTCTGGTGGCCTCCTCCAGGGAATCTTCATGATGCAAGAATGGAACCTGTCTCCTTTATGTCTCCTGCAATGGCAGGCAGATGCTTTACCACTACGACCACCCGGGAAGCCCCATTTGTCTATCTATATATAAAATGAAAGTAATTCCCTTAATTCAAATTAAGTGAAAATCTGAAGAGATGTTCAAGTATAACATAAGAATGGTTACTAACGATGAAGTTATAAGTGGAATGTGTTCACTTTATTATTTTATTGTAAATTAGCCACCACTTTTATCTTAATTTCCCTAGAAGTCCTTTTTCAAATCTCTATTGTCTTTATTCTATAAACCTTATTACCGGGTTCATCAACTCAGCTGTTATCTGAATGGGAGTTGACTATTTTTTAGATTGTCAATAAATTGAGAGCATGCTTACCTCTCTTTTCCCATTATCTATCCTACTGTTTAAGTCAAAATAGATGCTGAATATCAGTTACACATATACTAATACGGGTCATTTAATTTCTTCTTTTATCAGAACTTCAGAGTCATCATGCATGAAATGATAAATTAATATGAACTGAAGCGATGATGGTAACAAAATAGATAACATATAAGAAAAGGTTTTTCTGCTGTAGAGCAATATACACTTTGTTAGATTAATTAATCAAGATGAACATAAATATAAATACAGATACATGACATACAGATGTTTGTGTGTGTATTTAGTATGTTAGATTCCTTACATTCAAAGATGATTTAAATATATCCATGTTTCAGTATGTGGGGAAGGAACTCTAAATTCCTTCCCTAAGTATTACCAAAAATGAAGGTTCCTGATACTGGAACATTATCCAGGCCTTATTTTATTGACTCTGTACCCTCATTTGATTAAGTGTCCAGAACAACAAGCCATCTTAATATATAATTTAACTCTCCTAGTCACCAGTTTGTACTAGCTAAATAGATTGCACATAATAATGTTCATTCTAACGTTTATATTTCCCTGAGCTTTCAAATTCCTTCCCATATGGTATTCCAAGGAAGTTCCAGCATTTCAACTTTCTAGTCTCTAGACCACCACTGACTCTCATTAACCAAGTTAGCAGAATATTAGTATTCCTTCCAATCACATATTATATATGGGTTAGTTCTCCATCAGTACACTTATGGCAATCAAGTGTAATATATTTCATCTTCCTTGATATAACATTCTCAGAATGTATTTGCATATTTTATACATCCTTACCCTCATAAATTCGTGACACCTTATTAAATGTTTACTGTCACGCTATGCCCTCCTGGATAAGGCCTTACGCTTCTCCATCTGGGCTATGCTAGAATGTTACTTTTGTTATATTTATGGAGAACATGAGAAGTGATCTGTTATGAATTTTGAAGACAAACATTATTTCTTAGTCATATATTTTGGTGGAGTCATTCTAAAGAGTTTATACAAAAGAAGGCAAGTCCTTTAAACTGAGATAGGTGGTTGCCTCTGTTGGTAAAGGAGAGGGATTTGGAGATTTGAATTTCTCAAATTCATCCATAAGTGTGCAAAAGTTTCCAAATATTATTCTTTGTTTTGTGTCTGGATTTCTGCCTTGAATACCTTTACCTGATACTGAAACTCTGAATTCAATCATGTCGTGGGCTCAGTATTCAACTTTTCTTTTTTTATAAATATGATATGAGGACTGGAAAAGGAATTGACAACCCACTCCAGTATTCTTGCCAGGAAGATCTATGGACAGAGGAACCTGGCAGGCAACGGTCCAAGGGGTTGCAAAGAGTTGAACATGCCTAAGCAACTGAGCATAAGCATAAGCATGAGATGAGGAACTTGCTAGAAATTTGCCTAAAAGGATTTCTGATTTTCCAGTTGTACTCTCTGTTGGACATGCAAGCCCTTCAAATTACTCTTTTGTTCTATAAACAGTGAGATTTTTCAGAAGCCGTTTAGTAATCAGATAAGCTTAAAGTCACTCTGGTAACCTTGGCATTTATGTTCTACAGCTATGAGAGACAAAATGCCTTGCGCTAGACCTGCCCTTCATCCCTTGCATGAAGAACAGTACATTGATACTTTATTATTCTGTCTTAGAATTCCAGTATTTCATTTCCTTCAACAAGAAAGCAGTCTTTCTTTGCCTTAAATATGTGAATAACCTGAGCTCAGAATCCCATGTTCAGTGGCTGTTTCTGAGCTACATTATAAATTAGTGCGGTGTTTTTTTTTTGTTTGTTTGTTTGGCTGTAAACAGGTGGCATAATCACATAAGGGGGAATTAATGGAAAGACTATATCAAAATTTGCAACAATGGTTAGGAATAATGTTGATACTTCTCTGAGCTAGTTGCATGGAGGGGCAAAGAGAAGTAACATTTACCGGAACACAGAGATAGCGGTAGCATTTGCAAGAGACACTTCCTGACAAGAACTGTAGCCTTTACTAGAGGGAGACAACTAACTTGCAGAAATAAGGAAGGGAGGGAGTTAAAAGAAAAATGTTAAAAGCATAATTACTTTCCTTATGTTTTCTAATTTCCAACTCCCATATGCAAACACATTGAGGCAATACAGACAGGTTAGACTACCAGAGGATTTAGCAGGTTACTAAAGCATAAGGAGGAACTATCGAATGAAAAATAAACAAGAAATACAGCACATTTACCATCATCTTCCATTACCAATCACTAGAACAATGTAAGACAGATGTGCTATTTCTAGTTGATTAAGATACTCTGAGGGGCTTCCATGGTGGCTCAGTGGTAAAGAATCCACCTGCCAATGCAGGAGACGCAGAAGATGAAGAGGTTTTGATCCCTGGGTTGGAAAGATCCCCTTGAGGAGGGCATGGCAACCTGCTCCAGTATTCTTGCATGGAAAATCTCATGGACAGAGGAGACTCGCAGACTACGCTCCATGAGGTCGCAAAGAGTCTGATTGACTGAAACGGGCAAGATAATCTGAATATGAAATAACACTGTAAATTATATTAGAAAATTTAGCCTATAATCCAGTTTCACTTATAATTGCTAGAGTGTAAGCATGATTTCATTAATTTTAGTATACAAATAAACTGGAAAGAAATAGTGAACTTTGATAATAAAATAATTTAGCATATATCCAATTAGGATAAATTTAGATTTTGACTTTTAAGTTATAAAATTGTTTGCTATATTTAACATAACTTAATCTAATAAGATGCATTGTACATAGTCTATTTCCAATAATTTAAATGCTAGGAGGTCCCATTGATTCTCCCCTGCTGTACTTATTTCTTTTATGCATCCATGAAATTTTGCTTGACCTTTATATGCATCAACTAAATAATTTTGTGCCAGTATTTCAGGTAGATAACTTGATATATTAAGTTTCATTTGGCTATGTTTATTCATGCTAACTTGTTAACAAACATGCTAACATGCCTCCAAATATGTATTCCCACGATGTAAGAGAAGATGACATAGATGTTATCAAATTGAGTCATGACTGAAAGTGAAAGATTGCTCTAATGCATTTAAAAAGTGACATCCAAAATATATAATATTCATCCCTCACCCTGTGTAGATTTAATTATATATTTTGATTCAACATTTCAAATGGATTAAAGTGGAACTTTACTTACTTTCTTAAGTATGGGATTTAGGCTTGAAAATCCTGATGCGATGAACTCACTTCATTATATGTGAACACGTACTTAATGCATAATCCCTAATTCTCCTGTTTAAAAACAAAATGAAAAAAGTCTGAAACAACCCTTTGAAAATCCACATCAATACTAAATATATTTGTTATTGTGTTATTATGTAAGTTCAGGCAATTTATATTGCCTTTTATTGTAAGCCAGTAGATGAAGAGCTGTATTTTCATTACCAATATGCATCTCTGAATTTAATTTTATAATCTTGACTTTTAAGTTGTTAAATATACCAGCATATCTAAAAATATAAAATTCTTCTTTCAGAATGTGAGAAAAATTTATTGGAAAAATTCACTCTTTCTAGCATTGAAGAAATCAAGATTTTCTATCACTGTCCCAATTGATGTCTCCTTCATTCTCTTCTTGAAAAGTACAATTTGAGTTTTTAAAAAATTTAACATGAATGCACACAGTCTAACCAGATTTCATTAAAAAGATCAGAAAAACTACCCACAAATTGGAATTCAGTTATTTGATTGACATTTTAAAATAATACAAACCTTGTTGTAAGCTGGAAATACAACCACAGTTGGAGAAAAGCACTCAAATATTTTTTGTTAAACAATTAGCAGTTTTCTCATTCTACTATAAACCCACATGGAAAACTCCCTGATGACATACATACCACTATTCGTCATTACTAGAGCTGTGCTTAAAATTTTTTTGTCATAACTTAGACTGTTTTTTCCACATTATGATGTAATAATTTTATTTAATATTTAATATATATTACTATTCTATTATTGTATTATGAATGATGTTATTTTACTAATAATAGATGCATGGAGTTTTATACTCTTTGTAATGTTTGTAATATACCCTTCATTATCAATATTTTAAAGACAAGACTATAAGTTTAGTGCAAATTATGTTGCAAACTAATTACAAGTGTATAAGTAAATAGGATAATATACGTACACATGCACACATTTTCTTTGAATCATATATCATGAATTATTATAAGAAAATTTTAAAATGAATTTATATAAATCTCATAGATGAAGAGCCTGGTGAGTTACGGTTCATGGGGTCACAAAGAGTCAGATACAACTTAGCAACTAAACAATTGATAATTGAAAGTACACCATTTTCTGGGCTTCACAGATGGTGCCAGTGGTAAAGAACCCATCTGCTAGTTTAGAAGACATGAGATGAGAGTTTGATTCCTGAATCAGGAAGATCTCCTAATGAAGGACGTGGCAATCCACTCCAGTATACCTGCCTGAAGAATCCCATGGAAAGAAGAGCCTAGCGGTTTACAGCCCATAGGGTCGCAGAGAGTCACACACCATGACCTAAGACACACATGTGACTTAGGATGCATGCACACAGTTTTCCATTACAACTTTTAAAATATTTTATACATTTGCTCATTTATTTAAAATACTTTTTTTCAGAAAAAAAGTACTATATTTCTTCAACACTATATTTTTTAAATAATATTACTTTTGTTTATGTTTTAAATCTTACAAGTTTCCTAATCCCACAGTTCCTTTTTGTAACTGATAGTGTTGTACCAGTGTTGACATAAGACAGTTAGTGGTACAGAGAATAAATTCTGGAGGAAAACATGATTCGATTTCATGCCTGAGTGTTTACCTGAAAAATAACATATTAAAAATACATTCTAAAAATGGTTCAGATGTTGGAAAAGAAAAAGATTCAAGAGCAAAAGTAAGATGAATGCAAATATCATCTCCTTAATCAAGTTTTGGTGACATGAATTAATCCCTTTGCCAAAATAATTTCAGTGAATGGAATTCTAAATATTTAAATGGGATTGATCCAGAATATAATTTTCCTTTTCTATATTTTCTAGTAAAAAATATAGTTTGTGTGATTTTGTTGGTTGGTGGGTATACTAGATTTGTATTTTGATAAGATTTAATTACTTACACTCTGTTCATTGCAATCAGAATGAACAAAGCAAAGCCTCTCATATTTCCCATCCCTGGGCAATTTTCCTGCTGATAGGTTTACATTTTTGTGTGTTTTAATTAAATCTTCACATATATATTCGTTTTAAAGAATATGTTTATGTATGTTTTTTAATTTATAAATTTTATTTATATTTCATTCTGTTTCTTACTTTTACATCAAGCACCATATATTGTAAGACACATCCAAGTTGCTATATGTATGTTTACTTCATTAATTCTGACAGCCACAAGTTATTCCAGTGTATGAGGTAGCCTTATTCATCTTACCTATTTTCCTAGTAATGACTCATACATTGCCTCTAGCTCCCTGTCTTTGTGAATATAAGATGAGAAAAATCTTTCTACACATCTGCTTATGAACTTTATGTGAGTTTTTCTGGAATATATATCCAGAAATGGTTTTATAGAATAATATATAGAAGTTTTCACAACCCAGAAGATTATTTTTTTTAAATTGTGATTATGCCTTCCATATTTCTTAAGCTGTATTTAAAAATATCATCTTTCTCCCACACTTCCTTACTTGGACTTCTTTTAATATATTTTAGGTATTAATTACCATGTTTATGACTTGGCATCAATCGATCCAACACTGAAAATGTCTCTCTGTTTATGACTTCTCTGACACAACTGGTTAAATTTTAAAAAGTTTTATGAAATATATATGGACTTCCCTGGTGGCTCAGATGGTAAAAGCATCTGACTGCAATGCTGGAGACCCAGGTTCGATCCCTGGGTTGGGAAGATCCTCTGGAGAAGGAAATAGCCATAAAAATATCTGGAGTATTCAGGAATTGGTTATTGATACCTTCTAGAGTTTTATGGCACTGACAAATAACTTTACTTAATATTATCATTCCCAGTTTTTTGTTGCTAGAAAAGAGCCCCATTGTGTAAGTTGGTACTTCCTGCAGGTTAAGATCTCTGGAAACAGATACTTCATAGGGAGATGGATGATGTTTGCTCAATATCCACACCTATGAAAGGAAAAAGGAGAAAGAAATGGGCAGGGAAAGAAGTTAAAGTATGATCCAGACCCCACAAAGGCTTAGCCAACTTGGTGGAAAGCTACAGTGTGCTCATAGGAGTCATCAGCGTAGGACCAAATATCTAAGACTTTACATCCCTGCCTCCCTCAGTCAGCAGACTTGAGCTATCCTGGGAAATAAGTGATTCTGTACCAGTTTCCAAGCTCAGGACTTAACAAAGCAAAAATTATTGAAGCACTCTCTCTGGGAGCCCTGAGCAACCATGTAAGAGACCCAGGAATCTTGTGTTTACCATGCTGAAAATTTTGCATGTAAGCACTCTGATAGGAAAATACTAACTAATTGAATTTTCGTGTCTTCTCTGATACGATTTCAGAGAAGTAAGGGGAGCCGTTTTGAACTTATGAAGCTAGTCTACCTGCCAGCTGATTACCAGTGAATGTCTTTAGTCTATGCCACACAGAGCAAAAACAAATCTCACAACTGACCCGTGCTGAGTTTAGCCATCAGTTCAGTTCAGTCGCTCAGTGGTGTCTGACACTTTGTGACTCCATGGACTGCAGCAGGCCATGCTTCCCTGTTCATCATAGCCATTATTGTAATGACTATAATTTGTCATAGAGAAATAAAAGGAATAAATATGTTTTGTAATGACTAAAATGTGATACATTCAAACTAAATTAAGCGCATATATGAAGCAGTTGAATATAGTAATACAAAGCTCTTAATTTAGAATCAAGCAGAGCTTGGTTAAAGCTTCTCAGGTGGCTCAGTGGTAGAGAATCTGCCTCCAACACAGGAGACCCGGGTTTAATCCCTGAGTTGGGAGGATCTCCTGGAGAAGGAAATGGCATCCTGCTCCAGTATTCCTGCCTGGAAAATTCCATGGACAGAGGAGCCTGGCAGGCTACAGTCTATAGGGCTGCAACAGAGTTGGACATGACTGAGCTATTAATACCTCACTTCTGAGCTTAGTTAAATGTGCCCAACTCTTTGTGACCTCATGGACTGTGGCACACCAGGCTTCCCTGTCCATCATCAACTCCCAGAGCCTGTTTAAATTCATGTTCATCAAGATGGTGATGCCATCCAACCATCTCATCCTCTGTCATCCCCTTCTCCTTCTGCCTTCAATTTTGCCCAGCCACAGGGTCTTTTCCAGTGAGTCAGTTCTTCGCATCAGATGGCCAAAGAATTGGAGTTTCAGTTTCAGCATCAGTCCTTCAAATGAATATTCAGGACTGATTTCCTTTAGAATTGATTCATTTGATCTCCTTTCAGTCCAAGACACTCTCAAAAGTCTCCAACAACACATTTCAAAAGCATCAAATAAATAAGTTAAATTTATGATAAAGCTAATCCATCTTACTCGAATCAATTGGTCAATTGTAAGGATATGCCAAACTGTTGTCTCTAACATTGTGAGTCACGACCTTTTTCTTAATAGTTGTACTTTGGGCTTCTCAGGTGGCGCTAGTGGTAAAGGACCCACCTGACAATGCAAGAGACATAAGGGAAATGGGTTCAATCCTTGGCTCAGGAAGAACCCCCTGGAAGTAGAGACTGGCAACCCACTCCAGTATTGGTACCTAAAGAATCGAATGGACAGAGGAGTCTGGCTGGCTATGGTCCATGGGGTTGCAAAGAGTTGGATACGAATGAAGCGACTTGGCATGCACTCATGCATACTTTGGCTTTACAGAGTTAATACTTCTCTTATCTTTAATAGTTATGGATGGGACTTATTTCCCATAAATGTATTGCTTTTCTGTAGATTTTCGGTGAATTTCCAGTTAACTAAAATATGAAAATTAAGTATAAAATTGTTTTTGTTTTAAATTATCCCACCTACTGAGTGAGACTGTGATGTTTTCCTTGTCTGTGTACGTATTATGACAGATTGTTTATATCCCTAAATGTAAAGCAAATGTAGACTAATAAGCTATTAAAGAAGTATAGTTAAAATAAAACTCATATCTTAAGGAAGAATATTTTTTGGAAATTTTCATTGCAGTTACCTTTTTCTAAGAAATAAAAAAGCTCAGCAATGAATCCTCTCTGTTTTGTTATGTCCCTTCCAAATCTTTACTTCTATATATTTTATCTGTCAGGCTATATTTGACTTTTATTGATTTTTGCCTTAACTATTTCTGATTATTTGAGACCTAGAATAATTTTGGAAACACATTTCATTTCTATATGATTCTGCATGGTAAAATTGTTGGAACACTGGCAAACTTGTCTAACTGCTAAATCTGAAAACTGTCACCTAAAATTGACATCGAGACAAGATTTTGCAAGAACTTATAGTATTGGGAAGGTTTTTAAGTCTGCATAATAATATGATACATTTCTTAAAATCAGTCCTGAATTCAGGAACTTTTGTTCAGAACATTTTTTTTGGTGAAGAATAATTTAATAAGTTTGGATGACAATTATTCTTAAAATTGTTCCTGAATCTACATTCACATTGCTAACTTCCACATGCATAGCTACAACACCTATTTGGTAATATGAGTCTTCCTATAATCAGGGTCTTCTCAAATGAGTCAGCCCTTCCCATCAGGTGGCTGAAATATTAGAGTTTCAACTTTAACATCAGTCCTTCCAATGAACACCCAGGACTGATATCCTTAGGATGGGCTGGTTGGATCTCCTTGTATTCCAAGGGACTCTCAAGAGTCTTCTCCAACACCACAGTTCAAAACCATTAATTCTCCTGTGCTCAGCTTTCTTTATAGTCCAACTCTCACATCCATACATGACCACTGGAAAAACCATAGCCTTGACTAGATAGACCTTTGTTGGCAAAGTAATATCTCTGCTTTTTAATATGCTGTCTACGTTGGTCATAACTTTCCTTCCAAGGAGTAAGCGTCTTTTAATTTCATGGCTGCAATTACCATCTGCAGTAATTTTGAAGCCCCCCCCAAAATAAAGCCATGCTCAGTAAATCTTTAATCCAATTTTCTGTTGATGTGTAGGGCTGTCATTTGACCTGAGGCCAAACTATGGTGGAGGTATTGAAGATAATGGCACAGATGATATCCCTTTAACTATAATATCCATGGATGCTTCCATTTTACTATTACTGGGTTCTAATGCTATTCTACTGTTTACCTGCCCATATGATCTTATAATTTCACTTTTGTGTCATAGTCCTGCCATTTGGAATTGAAAGTGAGGATAAGTTGATCAGTGTGTCTGACTTTGTGAATACTGGAGTGGGTGGCTGTTCCCTTCTCCAGGGGATCTTCTCAACCCAGGGATTTAACCCAGGTCTTCCATATTACAGGCAGATTCTTTACCAGCTGAGCTACCAAGGAAATTGTGGAATTGTAGGTTGACTTTTTGACTTGACTTCTGCCATACACTTGGCTGGAAAGAACATAGTATTCTAATTCTACCTACTTAATTTGTTTCCGTTAATCATTCTGTTAAATCAAACATTCTGTCAGGGACTCAGTTTCATATAATCCCACTCAACCAGTATTACCATGCTATAAGAGTGAATCAAAAGTATTCTAACTTAGTGAAAGGCTACTTTCAATTTTTGTATCATTAACACAATAATCATTAAACTGGTAATTTTGATCTGTATTTAGGCAAAGTGAATTTTAGTTTTTTTAAGATATATGATTTGATAGATACAAGTATAATAAGAAGCATTCAAAATGTACGACAAATTAAAAATTCATTTGTTTGTTCACCTGGCTAGAAATGTACCTATAAAATATACTTCTCTCTCAATAGCAATACTACCAATAATAATGATAACTTTCATTAACATAGAGCTGTTTATAAAATATTTCACTAACATTGAAATTTTTACTTTCCTCTCAAGAAACTGATAATCAAAGAAATTATGTGGTAATTTAAAATCCATTGGAAATAAACATGACCTGATAATCTACACTGAGGAAGAAATTTGGAAGGAATTAAAACATATATTAAATGTATTACTAAGGGACATTTTATTATCTCAGATAACCATAACCATTTTTGGAAATATGACCAATTAAATGAATTAAAATTAGGTGTAGCCTTTGAATAATTAAAAAGAAAAGATTCAAGTTTTTGGTGACTGTACGTGCATGGACGTTACTAGTGCATGCATTACTAGTTTCTCTGAATCTTTATAGGTATGTTCTGTCCAGAACTTTTGCCTGGATCTTCACCTTCTTAATTTGCTCTCAGTCAGCAAATGCCCTATGGGAAAATGCCACTGCAGAATGTCAACTCAGTTTTCTGTGGTGCCACTTTCTCCAGAATTTTGTCCTATTAAATTCAGGTTGCTTCAGTGGTTCCTTGATGACAGGAAGCAGTACATTTTCCATCAAGCTTTCTTAGTTGTTTTCTGTGTAGATAGAAATCTGCTAGATTCAAGAAAATTTATTTTTTTTTTTTTTAGTTAAGTGGTAAACTGAAATGCTAATGTGAAACTCTCAGTGATCAGAGAAGAATTATAATGATGGGCATTGTCTGTCTCTAAAAGGCAACATAACTAGGAATATAAGAAGAATATAAGGTTTAAATATAGACAGAAGGTCATTTAAGTTTAAGGTAATTACAAACGCTGTTGTTGTTCTGTCCTTTCCGACTCTTTGGAACCCCATGGACTGCAGCACACCAGACTTCCCTGTCCTTCACTATTGCCCAGAGTTTGTTCAAACTCATGTCCATTGAGTCCATGATGATGCCATCCAATAACATTAGCAATACAAATATTAGCAATCAGAAAGATTAGCAATACAAACATTAGCAATCAAAATTTAATGAATTCCACTTTTTATTAGTTATTCAAATTTTCTTTTAAAATACACATTTATAAAAATTAGAGCATGCTGTGTATGTGACCAGACATACATTTCAACATATTTTTAACTCAGACAATGTGACTATATAATTTTGATGAATTACTAGTTTAACATGAATTATATAGAATGTCACACAATAAAGAATTTTTAAAAAATCAATTATGGTCTCTCTAGCCCCCTGTTGCATCAGTGGTAAAGAATCAGCCTGCCAGTGCAGGAGACAAGAGTTTGATCCCCAGATCAGGAAGATCCTCTGGAGAAGGAAATGACAACCCACTCCAATGTTCTAGCCTCGAAAATCCCATAGACAGAGGAACCTGGTGAGCTACCGTCCAGGGGGTTGCAAAAGAGTAGGGCAGGATTTAGTGACTAAACAACAAACAACCAACATCTTTTGCATGACCCCAGCTGGGAAGTGTGCTAATTAGAGTTAGGAAAGCATTAGAACATTATTCTTCTTTCTTGTTTTTAATAACAAAGGAGACTAGAACATTAAGCATATATCTCATTCAGAATATTTAGTGCTCCTCCTCCTCATTTCTTTTTCTTCATCTCTGTCTCTCTCTTTGCTACTTGACTCAGTAAAATACAATCTGATAGAACAGCAAAGATATTTAACAATAAGTTTTACTAATAATATTTTGTGAAAAGATTCCCTAAGAATGCTTTTTAAAATACTTGATATAGATGCCTTCTGAAAATCAAAATAAGTTTTTGTTACTAGCATTTAGGAAAAAAAAAATTTTTATTCAGTGTTAATTGCTTCCTTGATATATAAATAAAAATGAATTTATTATAATTAAGAACATTAGGACTCATATACTCTTCAGTAGTACAAAGTTTGTTTGTGTTGAGAAACACATTTTGGCTGACACAGTCTCTGGAATGGATATACATACTTATACTTGTTCACTGAATGTGAAAGTCTGCTCCCATTAGGGTAGCATTTTTGGCAAAAAAAAAAGGACATAATTTTGATATGATCAACTTCAAATTTCTGGGTGTTTTAATGGTTGAACAATCTTAAAATGTACAGAACTCAAGAGTTCCAAAGTTTTGACAGCAAAAATATTAAGATCTAAATTATTTAATAGAAATTATAGTCAAAATTCTATTAAATATTAACAACAAGAATTTATGAGTTATTTTTCTATGCATTTGAAAGGAAACGAAAGTAAAACATAATTCATTTTTCAGAAAAAAGGCATATTGATTTAAAACCCTAATGCATTTTCTCTGTTCTCTACATCTGATTGAAATCATTTTTATATTAAGAGGGAACTAGGGAGACAATGCTTTAAAATTGAATAGTTCGAAATCCACACTTTTCCTGATGAAATATGTCATGCTTTAATGTGATATTAAAAGAATTTGTATTTATGCCAATGGTACTTTAAAGAAGCTAAGTAGATATGCTTAGTACATTTCAAAAGGTATTTAATGAAAAAAAAACTTTTATGTTTTACTGTGGCTTGATTTAAATCCATTAAATTCATTTATATTTTCAGGAATGGAGTCCAACCATTCATGTTTGAGAATATTCTATTCCCTGTGTTCCTTCAGCAACTGTATTTTCAGAACTTCTAAACTCTGTAAAACATCATTTAGCAGGAAGCACAAGTGAAGACATGCAAAGACAAGTTAAATGCCTATGTTTTTTTCCATTTATATTGATTTAATCCTTTAAAACATTTTATAAATGTTTCTTAATTATTCAAAGAATTAGTAACCTAGCACGCTTTAAAGATAGTAAGCCAACAGTAATCCTCTTCTTTTTAAAGAGAAAACATAAGTCTCTCTTGATTAGAGTTCAAGGAAATCAGGCATTAAAATATACATTTCCAAGGAAGCACTATATTAAACATTGTCTTATTTGAAAAAATGAAAAGAATGCTAACATTCTGAAAATCATGGAAGATAATTTAAGAACATAATTAATTAATTAATTAAGTAATTAACTCATGTATTTCAAGTGAGTCATGTTCAAAAAATTTCCTCAAATGCAAATAAATACTGTATGCTCAACTATAGAAAAAATGTATTTTGTTTTTCCACATATATCACTACTTTATCTATTGCAATATTATCTATCGGATAGAAGCTTGGTTGCTTACTCATTATGTCCATTATTTGTATGATGGACATAATGTATGCATTATTCATACTTGTCTGGTATGATACCATGGACAAGTAATGCAGTTATTTCTTTGCATTGTCTAACTTTCAAACATGATACACTGCTGGCTCCCTCCCAGAGTTGGGGAAAAAATGTGAAACAATGTATTTGGAGTATCTCTCAAAATATTTGGTATTTTCTGCACTATTACTTAAGTTTTCTGGACAGAAATCATTTTATTTTTGTCTTTTTAACATGAAAACTCTGCAAAATATAATTTTCTCAATAAACACTTGTTAAATTAACATCCAGATGTGTAAAATAATATTTCATGTACATTACAGAGATGGTGATTTATATAGTACAAGCAGTGGAAACAGTAGCTGACTTTATTTTGGGGGTCTCCAAAATCACTGCAGATGGTGATTGCAGCCATGAAATTAAAAGACACTTACTCCTTGGAAGGAAAGTTATGACCAACCTAGACAGCATATTAAAAAGCAGAAACATTAGTTTGCCAGCAAAGGTCCATCTAGTCATGGTTATGGTTCTTTCAGTAGTCATGTGTAGACGTGAGAGTTGGACTGTGAAGAAAGCTGAGCACCGACGAATTGATGCTTTTGAACTGTGGTGTTGGAGAAGACTCTTGAGAGTCCCTTGGACTGCAAGGAGATCCATCCAGTCCATCCTAAAGGAGGTCAGTCCTGGGTGTTCATTGGAAGGACTGATGTTGAAGCTGAAACTGCAATACTTTGGCCACCTGATGCCAAGAACTGACTCATTGGAAAAGACCCTGATGCTGGAAAGGATTGGGGGCAGGAGGAGAAGGGGATGACAGAGGATGAGATGGTTGGATGGCATCACTGACTCGATGGACATGATTTTGGGGAAACTCTGGGAATTGGTGATGGACAGGGAGGCCTGGCGTACTGCTATTCATGGGGTTGCAAAGAGTCAGACATGACTGAGCAACTGAACTGTTCAGCCATGATTTACAGTTATGGTGAAAAAAGACTGATACAACCATAACTAAGTCAAGATATATTATACAAATAGAGAATGAGCAATACTATCCAAAAATGGCACCTGTATTTAGGTAGACAAGAGAGCCCAGCGCATTAACCAAGTTAGAGGATATTTTATATGTGAAAAGACATTCAAACTTAGAAAACTCTGGATCTTGATGGATAGAAAATTCAAGATAGTTAATTGGGAATTTATGTGAACAAAAGAAAGGAAACAGAGTTCATAAGCTGCCTTTCCTGACCAGCAAAATACTTTTCACACATTCCCCACTATAGATTATAAAATTATTTTCTGTAACAATAATTATGAAATAAAATTATCAATAACAATATTCAGAAAAGAAGTGCAAGCAATGAAAAATTTCACGGATGTTATTATTATTTTGAATTGCTGATGCATAGAATAACAAGCAGGGCGCTGAATTTTAGTCTGTTTCATCATTACTTATACACAGTGGACAGCGCACCTCCTCCTATCTGATCTTGAGGCAGACCACTGCTGCAGTTTGCCCTTTGGCATACCACTGGCCTCAAGGATTCAAAAGTTTAAGAAGCAGATTTTCATTTAATTTAATCGAGTGAGTATATTCCATTCTATTTTCCCTAAACACATGTTTTACATCTCAATAAAAATCTTGCTTTGTTCTCAGATTTCTCCAGGGAACCTTACCAATCCAGGGATTGAACCCAAGTCTCCCTCAGTGCAGACAGATTCTTTACCAGCTGAGTCACAAGGGAAGCCCAAGATTTACTGAAGAGATACCTTTGATCTCTAAGAATGGAAAACTAGAAGGAGTTGAAATCATTATTAAGCTGGAGTGATGACTGATTTTATACTTAGGACAATATTTTTGTTCATATTTTGTTTTGTATGTTTGCCACATATATTCGTATGGCTTGATATTTAAGAGTAAATGAAAGAACTGTCATCTGGGATGAACAATAGTGACAGTACATTTTCATAGTCAACCTAAAATTTAAATTTTAAAAAGTATATATATGAATGCTGTATAAATAATGTATAGGGATTAAAAGTTTAGAAAGTAAAATAAATTCACATATACATACATGTCCTTTCAATTATCTAGAACAAGAAAACTTCATACTGTCTCATAGATAAAAGGAAGCAATGAGAAGTAAAGTTTAAAAAAGCATTCAATTTATCTAGTATGCTTTCAGCACTAGATGGCTGTAAAGAAATTGATAAAATATCTTTAAAATTACATATGAAATTGAAAATTCTAATTGAATCAAGAAATGGAAATATTTCAAAGATTAAAGTTATTAAAATAAATTATGGAATAAAATTAACATGCTTTTCGTATAGCCAGAAATTAAGTGGTTCAGTTCAGTTCAGTTCAGTTGCTCAGTCATGTCTTACTCTTTGCAACCCCATAAATTGTAGCATGCCAGAACTCCCTGTGCATCACCAACTCCCTGAGATGTCCATGGAGTTGGTGATGCCATCTAGCTATCTAATCCTTTGTCATCCCCTTCTCCTCCTGCCCTCAATCTTTCCCAGCATCAGGTCTTTTCCAATGAGTCAGCTCTTCGCATGATGTGGCCAAAGTATTGCACTTTCAGCTTCACCATCAGTCCTTCCAATGAAAACCCAAAACTGATCTCCTTTAGGATGGACTGACTGGATCTCCTTGCAGTCCAAGGGATTCTCAAGAGTCTTCTCTAACACCACATTTCAAAAGCATCAATTCTTTGGTGCTCAGCTTTCTTTAGTCCAACTCTTATATCCATACATGACTACTGGAAAAACCATAGCCTTGACTATATGGACCTTTGTTGACAAAATAATGTCTCTGCTTTTTAATATGCTGTCTAGGTTGGTCATAACTTTCCTTCCAAGGAGTAAGCATCTTTTAATTTCATGGCTGCAGTCACCACCTGCATTGCTTTTGGAGCTCAGAAAAATAAAGTCAGCCACTGTTTCCACTGTTCCCCATCTGTCTGCCATGAAGTGATGGGACCAGATGCCATGATCTTAGTTTTCTGAATGTTGAGCTTTAAGCCAACATTTTCACTCTCCTCTTTCACTTTCATCAAGAGGCTCTTTAGTTCTTCTTCACTTTCTGCCACAAGGCTGGTGTCATCTGCATACCTGAGGTTATTGATATTTCTCCCAGCAATCTTGATTCCAACTTGTGCTTCCTCCAGCCCAGCTTTTCTCATGATGTACTCTGCATATAAGTTAAATAAACAGGGTGGCAATATACAGCCTTGATGTACTCATTTTCCTATTTTGAACCAGTCAGCTGTTCTATGTCCAGTTCTAACTGGTTCTTCCTGACCTTCATACAGGTTTCTCAAGAGGCAGATCAGGTGGTCTGTAATGCCCATCTGTTTCAGAATTTCCCACAGTTTATTGTGATCCACACAGTCAAAGGCATTTGCATAGTCAATAAATCAAAAGTAGATGTTTTTCTGGAACTCTCTTGCTTTTTTGAAGATCCAGCAGATATTGGCAATTTGATCTCTGGTTCCTCTGCCTTTTCGAAAACCTGCTTGACCATCTGGAAATTCACGCTTCACATATTGCTGAAGCATGGTCTAGAGAATTTTGAGCGGTACTTTACTAGCATGTGAGATGAGTGCAATTGTGTGGTAGTTCGAACATTCTTTTGCATTGCCTTTGTTTGGGATTGGAATGAAAACTGACCTTTTCTAGTCCTGTGGCCATTGCTGAGTATTCCATATTTGCTGGCATATCGAGTGCAGCACTTTCGCAGCATCTTCTTTCAGGATTTGAAATAGCTCAACTGAAATCCCATCACCTCCACTAGCTTTGTTCGTAGTGATGCTTCATAAGGCCCACTTGACTTCACATTCCAGGATGTCTGGCTCTAGGTTAGTGATCACACCATTGTGATTATCTGGGCCATGAAGATCTTTTCTGTATAGTTCTTCTGTGTATTCTTGCCTACTTTTCTTAATATCTTCTGCTTCTGTTAGTTCCATACCATTTCTGTCCTTTATCGAGCCCATCTTTGCATGAAATGTTCCCTTGGTATCTCTAATTTTTTTGAAGAGATGTCTAGTCTCTCCCATTCTATTATTTTCCTCTATTTCTTTGCATTGGTCGCTGAGAAAGGCTTGCTTATCTCACCTTGTTTTTCTTTGGAACTCTGCCTTCAGATGGGTATATCTTTCCTTTCCTCCTTTGCTTTTCACTTCCTGTCTTTTCACAGCTTTATGTAAGGCCTCCTCAAACAGCCATTTTGCCTTTTTGCATTTCTTTTTCTTGAGGAAGGTCTTAATTCCTGTCTCCTGTACAGTGTTACAAACCTCCATTCATAGCTCATCAGGCACTCTGTCTGTCAGATCTAGTCCTTTAAATCTATTTCTCATTTCCACTATATAGTCATAAGGGATTTGATTTATGTCATACCTGAATGGTCTAGTGGTTTTCTCTACTTTCTTCAATTTCAGTCTGAATTTGGCAATAAGGAGTTCATGATCTGAACCACAGTCAAATCCCGGTCTTATTTTTTGCTGACTTTATAGAGCTTCTCCATCTTTGGCTGCAAAGAATATAATCAATCTGATTTCAGTGTTGACCATCTGATGATGTCCATTTATAGAGTATTCTCTTGTGTTGGTGTTAGAGGGTGTTTGCTATGACCAGTGTGTTCTCTTGGCAGAACTCTATTAGCCTTTTCCCCACTTCATTCTGTACTCCAAGGGAAAATTTACCTGTTACTCCAGATGTTTCTTGACTTCCTACTTTTGCATTCCAGTCCCCTAAAATAAAAAGGACGTTTTTTTTTGGGGGGGGGTGTTAGTTCTAGGAGGTCTTGTAGGTCTTCATATAAGTGTTCAACTTCAGCTTCTTAGGTGTTACTGGTCATGGCAAAGGCTTCTAATACCATGATATTGAATGGTTTGCCTTGCAAACGAACAGAGATCATTCTGTCATTTTTGAGATTGCATTGAAGTACTGCATTTCAGACTCCCTTGTTGACTATGATGGCTACTCCTTTTCTTCTAAGGGATTCCTGCCCACACTAGTAGATATAATGGTCATCTGAGTTAAATTCACCCATTCCAGTCCATCTTAGTTCACTGATTCCTAGAATGCCGATGTTCACTCTTGTCATCTCCTGTTTGACCACTTCCAATTTGCCTTGATTCATGGACCTAACTTTCCTATGCAAAGTGGTTATATACCACTATATTTCTCTAGGTTAAGTCCCAGTTTTTTGATGAAAAAAATCTTTATAATTATGACACATAATATAAATATTGTAAAATGTTTTGTATATTGTAAAATGTTTTGTATATTCAGACACTAAAGAAAGCAGCATTTCAAAAGCATCAATTTAGTAAGCCATAGGTGGAGCAGTACATGTTTGAATTGGAATGAAAAAGGGTTTGGTGAAAACATCTGATTTGAAAACTACGTTTCAAAAAATATATTATTTTCTTGATCCAGTACCTTAAACAACAAGTTCTATTGATATATTTTGGCCACTCTGTATAAGTCACTGGCAATAGTGAGGAATGCTGTTTAAAAAATTATGAAAGCACTTATAATTTTTAGAACCCTCAATCGTGTCTGATGTACAAGCAAAATTGAAAAATATTAACCTTAAGGTTGTGAAGTATTGGGAACATTCAAGTATCCATAATGATGGGCAGGATTCCCTCACCACAAAAGTAAGTTGACTACTCTCTTTCTCTACCTCATACCATACCTGGTCATTCTCCCTTTATCTTAGAGAAAGGCGTGAAATTCCAGCATTCCAATATAGCTTCTATTGACCTAACCTCCTTTTTGTATCTCATACCTCCAACTCTCATGTAAACATTTGGGAAAATAGGTTATTAGATCTCTTAAAAATATATCTAACTCAATATTTACTAGTATAAAAAATAATCTTAGTATATAGAATCAGATTAGCATGATTGTATATTTTCTTTATACATATTTTATTAAAAATAAATACATTGTTATTAAATGGGGAGAATTGAAGTATTTCTTTCGATACCTAGTAAAATAAAATATGAGCAGAAAGCTGTGTGTCAGTATGTTAGCTTTAAATGAGACTCTTCAAGTAGCTTCATGTGAGTCAGAATATTTCATGTGATTTTTATAAAGACATTTTTAAATTTGCAGAAATGTTAAAATTTCTATTGGGTTTACTAGATATAGGCCCATTCTGAGCTTTAAATATTAAGATTTGTTCTGTCCAAATCTTCTGTCTCCCATTGTATGAATGGTATATATTTCTTGAAGATAGATGCTTCTTCAAAAATTTTCTTTTGTTGTTGCCTTTGAGCAAATATTCAGTTCAATTCAGTTCAGTCACTCAGTCGTGTCCCACTCTTTGCGACGTCATGAGCTGCAGCATGCCAGACCTCCCTATCCATCACCAGCTCCCAGAGTTTACCCAGACTCATGTCCATTGAGGCAGTGATGCCATCCAAACATCTCACCCTCTGTTAGCCCCTTCTCCTCCTGCCCTCAATCTTTCCCAGCAACAGAGTCTTTTGAAATAAGTCAGCTCTTCCCATCAGGTGGACAAAGTATTGAAGTTTCAGCTTCAACATCAGTCCTTTCAATGAACACCCAGAACTGATTTCCTTTAGGATCGACTGGTTGGATCTCCTTGCAGTCCAAGGGATTCTCAAGAGTCTTCTCCAACACCACAGTTCAAAAGCACCAATTCTTCTGCGCTCAGCTTTCTTCACTGTCCAAGTCTCACATCCATACATGACTACTGGAAAACCCATAGCCTTGTCTAAACAGACCTTTGTTGGCTAACTAATGTCTCTGCTTTTTAATATGCTGTCTAGGTTTGTCATAACTTTCCTTCCAAGGAGTAAGCGTCTTTTAATTTCGTGACTGCAATCACCATCTGCAGTGCTTTTGGAGCCCCCCAAAATAAAATCTGACACTGTTTCCACTGTTTCTCCATCTATTTCCCGTGAAGTAATGGGACCGGATGCTATGATCTTAGTTTTCTGAATGTTAAGCTTTAAGGCAACTTTTTCACTCTCCTCTTTCACTTTCATCAAGAGGCTTTTTAGTTCCTCTTCATTTTCTGCCATAAGGGTGGTATCATCTACATATCTGAGGTTATTGATATTTCTCCTGGCAATCTTGATTCCAGCTTGTGCTTTCTCCAGCCCAGCATTTCTCATGATATACTCTGCATAGAAGTTAAATAAGCAGGGTGACAATATACAGCCTTGACGTACTCCTTTTCCTATTTCAAATCAGTCTGTTGTTCCATGTCCAGTTCTAACTGTTGCATACAGGTTTCTCAAGAGGCAGGTCAGGTGGTCTGGTATTCCCATCTCTTTCAGAATTTTTCACAATTTATTATGATTCACATAGTCAAAGGCTTTGTCATAGTCAGTAAAGCAGAAATAGATGTTTTTCTGAAGACCTGTCTCTCAAACCAATATTATACCCATTTAGAGAAGAATCTTATTGACTGTGATAGAGGATAGATAGTAGATGTGAAAAGTGAAAGCATTAGACTCAGTCCTCTCCAACTCTTGCGACCCCATGGACTGTAGCCTGCCAGGCTTCTCTTTCCGTGGGAAATATCCAGGCAAGAATACTGAAGTGGGTTGCCATTCTCTTTTCCAGGGTATCTTCCCAACTCAGAGATTGAATCTGAGTCTCCCCCAATGCAGGCAGATTGTTTGCCATTTGAACCACCAGATAGAAGATAAATAGATGTAAATTTGTGTGTGTGTGTGTGTGTGTGTGTGTGTGTGTGTGTGTGTAAGTTAGGAGGTACTAAAGACACTCGAGAAAACTGTTAATTTTTCGTTTTATGAGATCCCAGGTTTTCACATCAATTGGCTCCTAGAAACTACCTGAATTTGCATCCTGGAAAAGTCAGGATACAAATAGGAGGATCAGGTAAGGAGGGAAGAGCATGTTGTTTTCACAGTAAGCCATAGGTGGAGCAGTACATGTTTGAATTGGAATGACAACAATATGATGACAGAAGTATAGCACGTGTGAAAAAGGGTTTGGTGAAAACATCTGATTTTAATTGCACATTACTGGAAGCAACTGGTAAAATTTTGAAACTATTTTGCTACAGGTCTTCTAAGAATTGTGTTCCTGAGTATCTATATATTGTATGAGTTTCCGTATAATCAAATGCAAATGTTTGCTTACAACATAGAAATTAAGCAGCTGTTAAGTTCCATTGTATAGTTCTGAAATAAAAGGTCCAAAGTTATATAAGAGTTTGAGATTCTCTAAATCAAAGGTTCATTTTTCTTCTGGAAATATTTTTCAGCTTAGTTCTTTTACATTAATACCTAGCTTTTTTGCATTCACCAGGAAATTCTTACACATTTATAATTCTGGTACTAAAAATAATTTCTCTTCACAACTTCTGTTAGTAAAAAAAATATATGGAATATTATGTACAGAAAAATCATCTGTAAAATATTTAACTTGAAAAACATAGATATTATTAAGCCTAAAATATCAATTTCAGTAAAAACTATAAAATACTATTAAATATAAGGGTTTCCTAATAACATATAATTTTATCTTCCATTCTAATGATTCAAATGAAATTGACATCCCTTGCCCTATATATTTTCAGTAGAATGTTTTTAAACATATACAAAAGACTTAAAAATCAGTTTGAAATAAATCAATTGAGAATAATTATCTCTAAGACCTGAAAACAAGAAAAGAAAATACTACTTTTTTTCCTCCATCTTTCAGCTTCATGAAGTAAAGCTGTTCTCACTCAGTGAAAGGTTCAGATACCTTCTTTTACTTCAAGAAGAGAAAAAAAAAAAACTTAAAGTAAATAGGGTTGGAAACATGACACTGAAACTGAGAGACAGGGATCTCTAAAGTTGAGAAATTCAGGTGGCATAATGTCTCTATGCATTAACTTCAAAATAATCCAGCCTACATAATTGTAGCTATGAAGAATGCATGCGTCCACAAAGAAAAAAGGTATGCTAGAAAAATGAAGATATCTAAGAGGAATGATTTTATTTCCTATATTAGGTCATGAAAATATTTAATTGAGTTAGTTCTTAGTATACATTTAAGTGTCTATGAACTACATTGAAAATTATACTCTAAAAGATCATCTCAAGTAAATTGAACCCATCACAAAGCTGTTTTCACACCCACACACAAGCATTCCTTCTTACACTCATATACACATGCACACACACAAACACATCCAGTTCATCACATGACTATTGAACACACAGGAACATGCACAGCAATACAAACACAAACACACAAAATTCTGAAGCATTCTGTTTTATTATTATAAATAAACACATAGAATATTATTAAGAGATGTAAGAATCTCATATGTGGTAGTATAATTTATTTATTAGCAAATAATTTATGAATACTAGTATCTAAGATGTTTAAAAATCTTATTTAAAAGTATTCCTTTATATTAAAATTTAGGTTCCTAAAGCTTAATATATAAAAAGAACTAACTTAGTAGAATGTACTTTATAATCATTGAGTAAAGATATAAATATACAGTGTTTATTCATTTTTCAAAAGCTATTTAATGTATTTAAAAATAATTTTAAGTAAGTATTAAAGTTGTATAGTTAAATCTATTTGGATGAATATGGTTAGTGCTTTGATCTTTATCCTCACCAGAAGTTTGTTATTATTACTCATATATAGCAAATGCTGCCTTGCATTTTCTTGAAGAGAAAGTATATCTGCTTCTGATTGCATTCACTTAAATCTAAGTTTTGAAAAGTCTAAATATTCCTATAATTAATTACTTAGATATAGTATATGACAAATATTTTCTCTACCTTTTGTCATAAATACTATTCAGTGACTTTAAAACTGTAAGAAAGAATATTTTTTTATTAATGATATTTATTTTATGTCATTGCATATGCCCATTTGTTAGTATGATATTTTAGCATTTGTCAGCCAGTAGTGAAATGTTGATAGAGCATTGGTCTAAGGAAATGATAGTTACATAGATTTGAAACCAAAATACTATCTTTGGTCAAACACTTCTATTTTCAACTAATATCAGTTTAGAATTGTCTACAATATTCAACTGAAATGCATTTAGTAAGTTATTGATCTCTATATTGTCAATTCCACATATTTTACATTCTCTCAGTCTCATCATTTATTTAAATTAATATTTTCCCAGGAACACAAAATAAATATTTCTCTTTTAAATAAAGAGTATTAAATAAATTTAATTACAGCATCTATAAAGTATCAATACATTTTATAAAGAGCAATTGTAAATTTTGAAGTGAATTTAATATTATCCATAAATTAGCTTAGGGCAGGGAAATGCATTGTTAAAATCACTCTTTTCCTATTCACCATATTTGATTTAAGGAGAAAAGCTGGGTCCCCCTTTTTTTAAGCAAGGAGTGATATGTTCAGTTGCATCTTGCGGCTTACGTTTGCCTAGACCATGATTTATCAGTCTCAGCACTATCAAAAATTTATGTCAATTAGTGATTTAATTGTGAGGTTGTTCTGAGCATTGTTGGATAGTGAGCAGTATCCCTGGACTCAACCCACTACAGGAAGTCATGACAACAAAAATGTCTCCAAACAATTTTTAGGTCCCCTGGGGACAAAATCATCCCTTTAATTTAAAACCACTGGCTTAGACTCTTCAGTTTACAAATAAATACAGAACCTTGTTAATAAAAACCCTGTAATGTAGTTATCCCACTGCTGTATCTTACCAGATTCTATACCTATTCAAAATTCACTTAATGCATGTATGTAAAATAATGTAAAACAGAGTATCATTTTAATAAGATGGAATGTAGTCTAGGAATAGTCTTATAATAATCTTCTGATTACTCTGAAGATCCAAGTAAATGAAAAAACAAATAGATGGAGAAATATACGATGTTCATGGATTGGAAGAATCAATATACTGAAAATGAGTATACTACCCAGAGCAATCTATAGATTCAATGCAATTCCTATCAATCTACCAGAGGTCTTTTTCAGAGAATTAGAACAAATAATTTCACAATTTGTATGGAAATACAAAAAACCTCGTATAGCCAAAGCAATCTGGAGAAAGACGAATGGAACTGGAGTAATCAACCTATCTGACTTTAGGCTGTACTACAAAGCCACAGTCATCAAGACAGTATGGTACTGGCACAAAGACAGAAATATAGATCAGTGGAACAAAGTAGAAAGCCCAGAGATAAATCCACACATCTATGGACATCTTATCTTTGACAAAGGAGGCAAGAATATACAATGGAGAAAAGACAACCTCTTTAACAAGTGGTGCTGGGAAAACTGGACAGACACTTGTAAAAGAATGAATCTAGAACACTTTCTAACACCATACACAAAGATAAACTCAAAATGAATCAAAGATCTAATCATAAGACCAGAAACTATAAAACTCCTAGAGGATAACATAGGCAAAACACTCTCTGACATAAACCAAAGCAGGATCCGCTATGACCCACCTCCCAGAATATTGGAAATAAAAGCACGAATAAACAAATGGGACCTAATTAAAATTAAAAGCTTCTGCATAACAAAGGAAACTATAAGCAAGGTGGAAAGGCAGCGTTCAGAATGGGAGAAAATAATAGCCAATGAAGCAACAGACAAACAATTAATCTCAAAAATATACAAGCAACTCCTGCAGCTCCATTCTAGAAAAATAAACGACCCAATCAAAAAGTGGGCCAAAGAACTTAACAGACATTTCTCCAAAGAAGACATAAAAATGGCTAACAAACACATGAAAAGATGCTCAACATCACTCATTATCAGAGAAATGCAAATCAAAACCACAATGAGGTACCACTTCACACCAGTCAGAATGGCTGCCATCCGAAAGTCTACAAGCAATAAATGCTGGAGAGGATGTGGAGAAAAGGGAACCCTCTTACACTGTTGGTGGGAATGCAAACTAGTACAGCCACAATGGAAAACAGTGTGGAGATTCCTTAAAAAACTGCAAATAGACCTGCCATATGACCCAGCAATCCCACTGCTGGGCATACACACCGAGGAAACCAGAATTGAAAGAGCCACGTGTACCCCAATGTTCATCGCTGCATTGTTTACAATAGCCAGGACATGGAAGCAACCTAGATGCCCATCAACTGACGAATGGATAAGAAAGCCGTGGTACATATACACAATAGAATATTACTCAGCAGTAAAGCAAAAATCATTTGAATCAGTTGTACTCAGGTGGACGGAACTGGAGCCTATTATCCAGAGTGAAGTAAGCCAGAAGCAAAAACAACAATACAGTATACTAATGCATATATATGGAATTTAGAAAGATGGTAACAAGAACCCTGCATGTGAGACAGCAAAAGAAACGCAGATGTATAGAACAGACTCGTGGACTTTGTGGAAGAGGAAAAGGGTGGGATGATGTGAGAGAATGGCATTGAAACATGTTAATTACCATATGTGAAATCAATCGCCAGCCCAGGGTTGATGCTCGGGGCTGGTGCACCGAGATGTCCCTGGGGGAGGGAATCGGGAGGGAGGAGGGAGGGGGGTTTTGTAGGGGGAGCATATGTAAACCCATGGCGGTTCCATGTCATTGTATGGCAAAACCAACACAATAAAGTAAAGAAAATTTTTAAAAAAAGTAAAGAAAAAATTAAAGGAGGGAAATTAAAAGTGTATATTTTCTTTCCTTTGCTGTAAATGTTTATACTGTGCTAAATATAAAGGGAGTTTATATACTTTCTGAAGTTTGTTATTTAGAATGATCCACATTTTCATTTTCACTATTAAATACAAAGATTTCCCTACTTTCTAAACTCTGACTACTTTTGATTAGTTTAGCGTGATAAGTCAGAGTAGTTATATTCCCAAGTTCATAAGACATTTTATCTGGGAATAGTGTCAAATACCTTTAAAGTTTTAAGCTGTTAATGCTTTGTCATAATTTATTATCTATCCTCAAATTATTTTTAATAGGTAGTAAACAGATGAGTTGTCACTACGATTATTGTAATTTGGTGAAGTGTGAGGATGGCTGGCAAATATATTTGCCTATACTTTATAGAATCTTGTTCTGTACTTGTTCTGTGGATGCACTTCTTCTGTACATCCACATTGTGGACAGACATGGAGGACAGAAGTAACTGATAAACAGAAGATAGATCTATCAAGGCTAATCTTTCAATAAATTCCAAATTCAGATTTTTTTTTCCTGAGGAACTGACTACATATTATCCATCATAGCTGACTCCTCTAACCTAAGAGGTTTAAACTAGCAATAGTTCCTTGGTCAATATAAAAGATTCATTCCAACTGCTCTCTCTTTATAGACAACCACACACACACATATTTATATGTTTACTTATACACGTATAATACATTCATGGATATATTAATATATATTATAGATGCTATATTATTAGTGTATCCACATCCACGTCCATGTGCGTGTGTGATCAGTTGTGTCCAGCTCTCTGCGATGTCATGGACTAGGGCCCACCATGCTCTTCTGTTTATGAAGTTTTCTAGTCAAGAATATTGGAATGGGTTGCCATTTTCTACTCCAGGGGATCTTCCTGACCCAGTGATGAAACCGACATCTCTTGTATCTCCTGTGTTGGCAGAATGAATCTTTACCATTGTACCACATAAGAAGCCAAAAATATTGATATGTGTATATAAATACATACTTAAATATATATGCACATACATATATATATGAAATGAATCAATCTACATTTTTGGATATGGTAATTATGAAGTCGCCACTAGGAATGATCTAAGTGTCTGAGCACAAACAACTGAGGAACTGTCTTATGATACCTATAGAACTCCGTGCTTTTGCATCTTTTATTTTAATGCCTAGAATTCTAACAAGAGATTTCAACCTGAGTTAGAAGAGGAATCATATAAGAACTTTAGCAATGGGATATAATCTATACATTTAATATTTAAATCTCATTTTTATGAACAAATCATACTCTCTCCATTTATTAAGTTTATCAAAATATATTGCATTTGCAAGGGAAAATCAGACATAAATCTTGCCTGCTTTATTTAACAAATATTCGTCAGACTTCTTCAGAAATAACGGTGAGATACTACACTAATATTTCTAAACTAAGCATGCTAGTCAGTTCAGCAAAAAGAAATGACTGATTCTTCTGAAAGTCATATAATGAACATATGTTCTAGCACTGAAAATATTTGTATGTATACATACTTTTTTTTAAAGTTAAGATTCTAGACAGTCACTGAAAATGTTACCAGAGTATATTTATGTAGTACTTGTATATTATACAAAAATAGATTGCATTACATATATATACATATACATATATGTATGATTTGAATAGAGAATGATTCCCCTGCTGAATATACTTCTCTTTTTCCTTCTGTCTTCTTCTGACACTGAAGAAGCTAATGCCATTCAAACTTCAGGGTTTTGAATCAAGGAAATCCTAGTAAAATATTGGTGTACAGAAAGCACAATTAAATCCTTAAACCTTAACATATATTAGATTATTTGGAATAAAGTAGAATATCACTTAGAAGGTCCTGTGTTAAAGAACATAGAAGATAGTAATGGGGCAAGATGTGGCTGGGGAGAAGGGACAATAGAGCCTTAGCACACCCTAGAGGGCACTGAAAGTTGTGATATCAGTGGGAGATGGATGACTGGGTGAAACATCAAAGTAAATGAATGTCTTTGATTCTGATAATAGATGGTAATGCAGGTAGTATTCAAGCTAGGCTTCAATAGTACGGAAAGGAGAACTTCCAGATGTACAAGCTGGGTTTAGAAAGGCAGAGGAAAGAGATCAAGTTGCCAACATCTTTTGGATCATAGAAAAAGCAAGAGAGTTCTAGAAAAACATATACTTTTTCTTCACTGACAATACTAAAGTCTTTGACTGTATGGATAACAACAAACTTGAAAATTCTTAGAGATGGGAATATCAGACTACCTTACCAGCCTCCTGAGAAACCTGTATGCAGGTCAACAAACAACAGTTAGGCAAGACATAGAACAATAGACTGCTTCAAAATTGGGAAAGGAGTACAGTCAGGCTGTAAATTGTCACCCTGCATAGTTAACCTATATGCAGAATTCAGTTCAGTTCAGTGGCTCAGTCATGTCCGCTTTGCAACCCCACGAATCGCAGCCCTCCAGGCCTCTCTGTCCATCAACAACTCCCTGAGTCCACCTAAACCCACATCCATTGAATTGGTGATGCTATCCAGCCATCTCATCTTCTGTTGTCCTCTTCTCCTTCTGCCCTCAATCTTTCCCAGCAACAGAGTCTTTTCCAATGAGTCAGCTCTTCGCATCAGGTGGACAAAGAATTGGAGTCTCAGCTTCATCATCAATCCTGCCAATGAACACCCAGGACTGATCTCTAAGATGGACTGGTTGGATTTCCTTGAAGTCCAAGGGACTCTCAAGAGTCTTCTCCAACACCACAGTTCAAAAGCACCAATTCTTCAGTGCTAAGCTTTCTTTAGAAAGTCCTACTTTCACATCCATACACAACCACTAGAAAAACCATAGCCTTGACTATAAGGACCTTTGCTAGAAAAGTAATGTCTCTGCTTTTTAAGAAGTTGAAAGAGGAGAGTGAAAAAGCCGGCTTAAGACTCAGTATTCAAAAAACTAATTCATGGTGTCTGTTCCCATTACTTCATGGCAAATAAATGGGGAAAAAATGGAAACTGAGAGAATTTATTTTCTTGGGCTCCAGCATCACTGCAGATGGTGACTGCAACCATGAAATTAAACGACTCTTATTCCTTGAAAGGGTAGACATGACAAACCTTTGCCAACAAATATCCATATGGTCAGAGCTATGATTTTTTCCAGTTGTTTGGTACAGGTGTGTGAGTTGGACCATAAAGAAGGCTGAGAAGTGAAGAATTAATGCTTTGAAACTGTGGTGCTGAATGGAGAAGACTCTTGAGAGTCCTTCAGACAGCAAGGAGATCAAACCAGTCAATCCTAAAAGAAATCTTCCCTGAATATTGATTGGAAAGACTGATGTTGAAACTGAAGCTCCAATACTTTGATCACCAGATATAAAGAGCCAGTTCATTGGAAAAGACTCTGATGCTGGAAAAAAATTGAAGGCACGAGTAGTGGGCAACAGGATGAGATGGTTGGATCGCATCACTGGTTCGATGTAAATGAGTTTGAACAAACTCCAGGAGATAGTGAAGAACAAGAAAGCCTGCTGTGCTGCAGTTCATGAGATAGCAAGCAGTCAGACAGAACAGAGCAACTGAACAGCAGCAAAAATTCAGGGGGAATTTATGAACAATACTGGAGAAAAGCGAATTATTATTCAAAAGTGTAACTTAAGTTGACTGGCTCTGCTGCAGGAACAAA
>ML663566.1:8662515-8837260 GCA_007570785.1 Antilocapra americana | reverse complement strand
AAGTAATAGTTGATTCTTAAAAACTCATTCTTCAAATCCAAATTGGGTCCTATTTTTCAAACAAAAACCATATTCTGTATTCAGCAAATACTTGAAACTTGATTGGAATGCATTTTTCATGTAGTGAAGAATCAAAGTCATAGTAAACAACAAAAATTCAGTGCAGAAAATTCTTTGTTTATGTGACATCAATAACATTGGTCTCATAGATGTTCTTTATAGAAGCATTGCTTCTGGCACAGTATAAAACTTAAATTCAGTGGCAAAACCTTCACTTTCTAACTGAAGTTTTATTTGGATGTTTATTTCTGAAATGCCCATTCCTCATTAAAATAGCAGCAAATACTTATAAACTAAAACCATGCTTTTACAGAATTAGTCTTAGGAAGATTATACATAAGTTCTGTCAAGTAAGAAAAAGATAGTATATATTAGAAAGTATTTCAGAAACATAACTTCCCTGCAAATCTGGTACTCCCCATTTTATAAGTGATATATTTCATTTTTCAAACAAGTTAATAACCAGTACAGAAATAAATAGGACCGATGTCAAGTGGGCATAGGATGCTTGGACTTGAAGATCATGAGAGAACTAGACTGAAGATGCAAAATCCAGGATTTAACATTTATATATTTAAATCATCAGGCTACATATTTCAGTTTAGACACTGAGGTTAGATAATAATAATAATGTTGAAAAGTCTAGGGGCACTCCCAAATTTAAACTTGAGAGTGGTGTCTAAGAATTTAGTTGAAAGAAGCATTTCGAGAAAAATAGAGTATTTTACTATATGGAATAATCTTAAGTAGATAAACTATGATTAAAATTTGATCATTGAAATTGCCAACACAAAATTCATTGGTGACTTTGGAAAGAGAGGTTTTAGTAGAGTTTGTGGAGAAAAACCACCATGGAAGTGGCAAACGTGAAGCCAGCAATTCTCATCTACTCTTGCAAGAAAATTTTCTGCAAAGAGGAGATAAATAGAACAGAAGCGAGGATAAAAACAGGGATTCTTTTAAGATGGAAGAAACAGCTTATTTCTGTGATGGTAGGAATAATAAAAAAGAAAATTGGTAGCTGAGGAGCAGGAAAATTGATATATTAGCAGTGTCCTTGAGAATGTATGAGGGAATTAGATTCAAGGAGAGGGTTCAGCCTTAGCTAGGAACATGGCAGTCCATCTCTTGTTTATGCATAAAGAGTAAGTTGTTGTTTAGTCACTAAGTTGTGCCCAACTCCATGGGCTGCAGTAAATGCTAACAGTAAATTAATATAATAAAATTAATTTGATTTCCCCAAAAAACTCAATAAATTGAAACTAAAAGAATTTTCCTTCATATTCTTCATATCTTGAATCTATAAATACCTCTGGGCACTGAAATAATTATGAATAGATGTATTGTATATTGCATTCTACCTAATCTACCTGATCATTATAGTGATTCTATGGGGAATAAAGCAAATAGCTATACATATACATATATAATAATGATTACACTAAAATATATTTTATTTATTCATTATAACTGAAACTGATTAAGGGTAAAGAATGAATGATTTAAAATGCTTTTTTTAAAGTTCTGTGAGATGATCTAAATGTAAAACAGATTTCAAAGTGGCAAGACAACATGATACACTGTGACACTGAAAACTCATACTGAACTTCCAACAAAGTGCATATTTCTTTTTGGTTATAGGTATGAATATTTCTGGTACAGGTTTTTTTGTGTGTTTACCTACAAGATAAATACGAGGCTCTTTATTTTCTGATTCAATTATTTAGGAGCAAAGGTATGACAATAAAATTTAGAATTTTTCTGTTACAGCATGATTTTTTAGGTAAATGACTAAAATGTCAATATATATGGAAACACTATATAATTCAGGAAAAGTTAAAATTTTGCAATTTCTGTCTCATTAAATATTTTAATATGTTACTAATACTGGATTCTATTCAAATAGACATAAAACTATCGAAAGGCTTTAAAACTCTGCAATCTAATCAACAGCAATCAACCTTGTTTACATGTGTACTCAAGTGACAATAATACTTCAAACACTAAATTCAAAATTTAAGACTGGTAAGTTACTGCTGACTCCTGCATAGAGTTTGAATTTGATCTTTTTTTCTCTTGCATCTCTGTTAAAATCCAACCAACTGTAAGCAAATATATTACTTATGCCTGTGATTCCATGTACACACACACACATATATATGTATATGTACACAAACACATATGTAAAATAAATTTTAAACATAAGAATATATCCTCTGTATATAGCTCATAGAATTATACTTGATTTCTTTTTGCTAGTGTGCAAAATAGGAAATATAAAACTGCATTTAAATTTTAATATAGTGAAAGTAGCTCAGTTGTGTCCAACTCTTTGTGACCCCATGGACTAAACAGTCTATGGAATTCTCCAGGCAAGAATACTGGAGTGGGTAGCAGCCCAATCCCTTCTCCAGGGGAACTTCCCAACCCCGTGGGTAGAATCCAGGTCTTCCGGATTGCAGGTGGTTTCTTTACCAGCTGAGCCAGCAGGGAAGTTTTAATAAGACATCGTAAATATATTGCTATTTTTACCAAAATAAGTCTATTCATGAATAATTATGTCTATAGCCATATTTTATCTGCATTTCTGTGAGTGCTCACTTATTTCATGATATAAGCTTTGAGTGTGTGGATGCAAAGACTTAGACTGTTCCTTTGGAATTGGGATGCAGATCATAAGAAAATGGGAGGAATACTAGTAGAGATCATTTTGTAAATAGTATGGATGTTGTTAGAGATTCTAGTCTTGCACGTAAGACTTAGGTAAAAGTCACTTTCCTAACCACCTAACTCCCAGGAATAAGTAAATTATTTGAAGATATGGTTGTATTTCAAACTGGAAATAACTTAAGGACTCAAGAAAAGATAAAAGCAAGATTAAATGAGAAGCAGAGATATAGAGGAAAATAGTATTATTAATGATGAGCCTGAAAAGGTCAGAAAGAAATATAATTTGAACTAATGACAGAAATATAAGGAAAGCCCTAGTTTGATCACTTTGTCCTGTTTAGTTCAGTCGCTCAGTTGTGTCCGACTCTTTGCTACTGCATGAACTGCAGCACACCAGGCTTTCCTGTCCATCACCAACTCCCGAGGTCCACCCAAACACATGTCCATTGAGTCGGTGAAAAAAAATTGATTATACAGAAATGTAATATAAACCCTCCAGAATATCAAGCAATATGGCAAGGTACAAACATAAGAAAATATGATTAAATCTAAGAACATATCACTCATAAGCACTTCTTGAAAAATATATAGGTAAATGATAGGTTATAAGGCAATGCCATTAATGTAAATAAATATTATTGGACAATTGTGGGCATAATAGAACATAAATGTTACAAGTTTTGTAGTAAAATAATATTAATGTAATTAACAATATTGAAAGTGAGAAGGGGGGATTTAGCAAAATCAGAAAGAAATATGAGAGCATTAATGATCTCATCTTTTATCATGTTTATATTTGAAACTGACAATTATTTATAAAATATCATGAATTTAATCCTAATAGTTTTTGCAAGTTTCAAATATGCAATATTTGATTGTTATCATTTATTATTATTATTACTCTTTATTTTATTACTATTCTTTTTCTAATTGGAGGATAATTTTTTCACATTGGTTCTCTGGCACCATATGACAGCATGAATCAGTCATACCCATACAAATATCCCCTTCCTCTTGAGTCCCCTGCCCAATCTCTCCCTTCTTGATTGTCTCTGAACACCAGGCAGGGCTCCCTGTGTTATATATAACAGTTTCCTATTTTACACATGATACTCTATATGCGCCAATGCTACTTTCTCAGTTTGTTCTACCCTCTCCTTCCTCCGTAGTGTCCACAAGTTCTCTATGTTTATGTTTCCATTCCTTCTCTGAAAATAAGTTCATCAGTACTACTTTTCCAGTTTCTATATACATATATGTATTAATATACAGTGTTTGTTTTTCTCTTTATGACTTACTTTACTCTGTATAACAGGCTCTAGGTTCATCCACCCCACTACAACTCAATTCCATTCCTTTTCATGACTGAGTAATATTCTATTACACATATGTACCACATCTTCTTTATCCATAATACAAACAATTGTTAAATATTAATGCATAATATTAATGCATATTAAAATACTTTCATATGCAAAAGGAACCTTAGTAGGAGGTGGCCTGATGTCCCCTTATTTTGCCAGCTGCTTGGAGTGTTGCTTGCTAAGAGCTTGCAGATGAATTTTCCTGGTGGGCAGTCTGTGTCTATTAATAATAATAATAATAAGAGCCCAGCCCTCTTGCTTCCATGCAGGATAACCTTCACATATGTGGGATCAGAGAACATTACCCCAGTAAACCTCCTGCATGCAAACACCTTTCCCATAGTATGCCTCTTGAGGTCACTGGCCAGTGAAAGTTGGTACCAAGAATCATCCAGAAATCTGACTCTAAAATGCAGTCTCACAACTGGATAACCAATTACTTGGGAGGCAAAGTGAACCCTGCAATGTCAGTTCATGTACTCAGCTTCTGGCATGCTGTCCCAGTTCAGCTGTTAAAATTTTTATGAGATAAAGTATGAAAGTCTAATGATGATTAATCATCAACTATAGGAAATAGAGGGACTTTAACATTCAGTGGTAAAGAATCTGCCAGCAATGCAGGAGATGCGAGTTTGATCTTTGGTCCAGGAAAATACCTTGGAGAAGGAAATAGCAACCCACTCCAATATTCTCACCTGAGAAATCCCATGGAGAGAGGAGCCTGGTGGGCTATAGTCCATGGGGTTACAATAGAGTCAGACAAAGCTTAGTGACTAAACAACAAAGGCAATAGGTTAAGCCCACATGAAAATATAATTATTTCCTGAAACCAGAGGGTGGAAACAACTGAGAATTAGTCCCATGACTTAATTATCAGGGTGGCAGAGCTCCAGAAAAGATTTACTTTTTTAACTCCAGCAAGTATTTACACCAAGGTCAGTGCCATGCTTGAGAAGGTGTAGAGCCCTGAGATTTGGGATAGGGCATTTGAGTTGATACATTTGGAAAATCTGAATCGCAATACTCCCCTAAACCCTCTGGATCTGCAGAAGCATCTGCTCCTTTCTGTTAGAATTTAGAAACCACCTCTTCCCTCATGCTTGAAAATGATGCAGTGGCCTTTGCTTGACAGGGAAGCATGCAACCTCCAATTCTGCCTCCAGCCTCAGGGTTTGCTTTAGTCATTCCTCCTGGACAATCTTTGGAAGAGCTCACTCTTGTAAAAGAAGATGTAGCTATCAATATTAGAGGAGGAAATGGCAACCCACACCAGTATTCTTGCCTGGAGAATTCCATGGCCAAACGAGCTTGGTGGGGTACAGTCCATGGGGTCTCAAAGTGCCAGACACACTGAGTGACTGAGCACACAACTATCAATATATGTCAAAGAATCTGTGTGATTTATGAAACAAGTAAACTTGCAAAGAGCCAATGGACTGGCATTTAAAGATTTTAGATCAAGAAGGACAGGACACAAAGCTGAGTAAGACAGTTTATCTGTGTGGGAGCATTCCCCATTGATATATGATTAAAAACCCTGGCAAAGTCCTGGGTGGTTTTTGAAATGTTGAAAAAAAATCAACGCATATATATGGAATTTAGAAAGATGGTAACGAGAACCCTGCATGCGAGACAGATAAAGGAACGCAGATGTATAGAACAGACTCGTGGACTCTGTGGAAGAGGGCAAGGGTGGGATGATATGGGAGAATGGCATTGAAACATGTTAATTATCATATGTGAAATCAATCGCCAGCCCAGGATTGATGCTTGGGGCTGGTGCACCGAGATGTCCCAGGGGGAGGGAATCAGGAGGGAGGAGGGCGGGGGGTTCTGGAGGGGGAGCATATGTAAACCCATGGCGGTTTCATGTCATTGTATGGCAAAACCAACACAATAAAGTAAAGAAAATTAAAAAAAAAAAAAAAGAAAGAAACAAAAATCATGGCCCACACGAAATAGAGTAGACAAGACAGGATTTAAATGAAAAATATTGAAGAAAGAGATCATAAGTCTTGGAAAACTGGACATGTTATGATTATATACATTTGGAAAATCCACTTGCTAATTATCCTCTGTGGGAAAGTACATTTACAAAAACAAATATGAAATGTACCAATGCATTATCTTTGAGAAGTTTAGAAGTAGGCTGACGGCAAGAGATGCTTTTATAGTACTGAGTATCCTGTTACTATTGGGGTTAAGGGATTATTACAAAACATAGAAAACAAGTAGCATTTAAAAATCAAAATAAAAGTGTATGCAGTTATCATTATGGGCAGCAAGATTGCCCTGACATCCAGAAACAATCTGAAATGACAAAACCAAGTGATAAGATAGATATTTGTGGTGCCAATAAAGTATTGCTATATTTACACTATTAAAACAAAATCCATGATGAATGATGAGGAGGCTGAGAGAAGTAACTCTAAGAACAAGTGGCAATTTACAGTTTAATTTCTAATTGTGAACCAGTTCTCAAATCTGGATTTCATATACTAAAGGAGGGACTGATTTTGCAAGAAAGTATTAAAAGTAAAAATGTTTACTATCAAAAAAACATTTAAAAAGATGAATAGATACATATAGGTGAATTATTGTCCAAAAATTACTCTATACCAAGAAGATGAACTGGGTTCCTTTTGAGGATAAATATTATAGAATCACTTGTGAGACCTTGATTCTGTTAATGTATGTCTTAGTTCCTTAGATCCAGATATAACAAAATACTGAAAGGGCTAAAGAGCTCTCTTGGGGCCTTTTGTAAGGGCATTAAGGGCATTAATCTGTTATGACACAATCACTTCTCCAAACCCCTGTCTTCTAATACCATCTCAATGGACTACAGAATTTCAATAGAAGAATTTTTGGGGACACAAACATTCATACCGTAACAACGCTCCTTTTGAGAGAGTCAATTCCTAGGCAGGTTTGTAAGAAGTCTGGGGGTTCCCAAGGAGAGTGGGGTCTGGAATTCTCAAGGAGGACGAAAGGACAAACAATTTTTTTTTCTTCTACATTCCTTGGCATTATGTAACAATAATGTATCCTGCTTCAGGACAGTCTCCGGAAAAAACCTTCAGGCTAATCCTGTTATCTTGAAATGTAAATTATGGGAGTGGGTCTCAATTCAGTCGCTCAGTCCTGTCCAATTCTTTGCAACCCCATCTTTGCAACCCCATGGACCACAGCACAACAGGCCTCTCTGTCCATCACCAATTCCCGGAGTTTACCCAAACTCATGTCTATTGAGTCGGTGATGCCATCCAACTATCGCATCCTCTATCATCCCCTTCTCCTCCTGCCTTCAATCTTCCCCAGGATCAGGGTTTAGTGAGGTCTTTACAACCTCCAGACATTCTTTTGATTCACTGTAATAAGTAATTAAAAAGTATATAACTCTATTGCTAACCCTAGCGAGGGGGCACTCTTTCTGCCCCCTTCTGATGTCTATGTCAGAAGCTTTCTCTATCCCTTTTATACTTTAATAAGTCTTTATTACACAAAAGCTCTGAGCCATCAAGCCTCGTCTCTGGCCTTGTAGTGAATTCTCTCCTGGAGGCGAAGAATCCTGGTGTCTTTCATGGTTCAGCAACAACCTTTCATTTTGAAGGCTCTACTCTATGTGACCAGGAGAGCTTTGTTTTCTTTACAAACGAAAGTAATAAAAATATTTACAGAGATAATTAATAGAAGTTGCTAAATAAATGAAACAAAATAAATCCCAAGTGAAGCTAAACATGACATATTATTACAGTGGGAACAAGCAAACTATAAGAAAAGTTGAGGATATGCCATGTTCTCAGAAGAGCAGCCTTAGTACAAAATTTTCATAGCAAGAATTCTAAATTTCTATTTGAGATAAAGTGTTTACCAAGGCAATACAGACATCACGAATCCCAGGGCTGAGCAGGAGACCTATATGTGTGTGTGTGTGTATAATAAAATCCCAACAATAGTTCTTAGATAAAGTAAGACTTCATCAACCTTCTATGGGGAAACATTGGTCGTTGGAAAGTATTCTGCATGTATGTGGTGAACAAAGAAATATTAGTTTGTACAGACTGAATTTTGAAATTTATTTACAAAAATAAATATCTATAAAGGGTAGTTTTGAATTCCTGCAGAGCATTCAGTTACTCTTACTGCTTATCTAACCAAACTTCAGGTTGAGTCTTCAATACCAAAACTGTGGTCAATAAAGGCAACTTGCTCATTCTCACCCCCAAGGTGACACAGTTTAATGGCTAAAGGATAATCTGATGATCTCCCTTGTTAGCATTAGTTGAAAATGGAGCATCTAATACAGTTTAAATAAATAAATCACACTGGGAAGATTGTTGATTATTCCAGAGTAAGAAAGAACCTCCTGCAACTTCTTGGGAAGCTCTCCACCAAAGTCTGCCTTTCCTCCTCTTGTTTTTTAGGAGAGGTGATGCTAGATTCACCAGTAAACATTTTGATATCCAGCTGATGTGGAAAAGGACAAAATACATTCAATCTTAAATAGAGCTGAGAGCCTGGATTATGCCAAATCTGAAGTATCTGGATTTTCAGGTTTGTGAAGAAATCAATTTTATTCTTGTTTAAGCCAGTTGAAGTTTGTTTTTCTTCTCGCTTTTCCTATTGCCAGCAGCTAAAAATATCCTAAGGTGGTTTACAAGGTTATATGCAAAAAATGTGTTAATGAATGTAAAAGAGTTAGTGCCAAACACATACTGGCACTTGATACTGGGAACAATGTGTACCTGTGTTCCATCTCAGTCAAATCACTAATCATGATACTGGATTTTTACTTAACTCTAATTAAACTAGCTACATTCATATTAAACATCCAGGGTTATGTTTTGTTCATATTACCTTCAAATGTTATCTTCCTATTGATTATTTTTGTATTGATGCACATATAATTCTAATATAGCTCACAGAGTTATGAGGATCAAATATTATAGTGAATTTAAAAGAATTTTAACAGTACTTGGCGCTTACTGAGCTCACAAGAAATTGAACATTATATAAATTAATAAATATATCCTTTGAATTTTTTCTCTCAAAGTTATTTAAAATTTTAATTTTATTTTACACTAATATTTTGATGGGCATTTTGTAGTTTTGATTTCTAATTAATATTTTTATAATTAGGACAATGTTTAGTAATATAATTATTTTTTGTTGCAAAGTTGGGAAGTGATGTGTGGTTTGGAAAGGTGTCTCTTCATAACAGTTTCATTGATTTTTCAAAAATTGAGTATCTTAAAGAGTTATTAAGTTGTAATGTATTTAATGCCTTGGTAGGCCTTAAATCATTTTTAATACTCATTTTATATTACGGAATGTGAATCCAGATTCCATAGTGGGAAAACTTCCTGATTGTTAGTTACATTTGTCACTCTCACTTTAAGCAGCATGAGTTTTTTGATGTATTTTTTAATATTGACTAATATCCTCAATTTCACTGAAAATTTCAGTTTGGGGACACCGTTCAGCCTAACGTTAGGGCGCATCCCTCCAGAATTTGAACACAGTATACATTTAGCACTCTTTGAGAATGAAAAATGAATTGGCACTCGATGATCTTGTCACAGAAACACCTACAAATGGGCTAAAATAGGAAATCGGATCACAGGTAATGTAAGAAAACTTCTTTTTAGAGATGGTATTACCAGAAAAAAGATGCTGAATGGCTCTTGTGGTATGTTAGGAAACTCTACCAGTAGGAGTAGCTTATCTACCAACACCAGGGAAAGTGAGTTAAAAGTAAGTTTCCTCAGATAAATGAACTTCTCCTCAGTTATCTTGGGTATATAATTCAGAGTGGGAATACTGGGTCATACATGATCACAGACTTACTGATTAATTACCAAATTGTTTACTAAAGTGACTGCATAAATTTACATTTTCACCAGTAGTTTATGAGTATTCAAATACCTGCATCATTTTAATTTTTTCTTTCTTTTTTTTTTTTTTTGAGATACAGGGGTTCTTTGTGTAGTCTGTATACAATTCCCTTCTCAGACATAGGACTTACAAATACTTTCTCCTGTTCTGTGGTTTGTCCTTTAACTTTTTTTAATGATATCCTTTAAAACATAAAATAATTTCATTTTGATGAAGCCTAACTGGTCTATTGTGTGTGTGTGTGTGTGTGTGTGTGTGTGTGTGTATACACATATCGCTTGTGTTTTTGATGTCCTATCTAAGAAAGCATCATGAAAATATATCTCTAAGTTTTATTCTGAAAGATTTAAAGTTTTAATTCTAAAATCTTTATTCTCTTTTAAGATAATTTTAGCATATGGTGTTAGGCAGAATCAATTTCATTCTTTTCATAGTGGAAATGAAGTTGTCCCTGAGCACTTTTTGAAAAGATTATGCTTCCCTAATGAGTTGTTTTGACATCTTGGATATAATCAATCAATCATAAATGTAAAGGTTTGTTTTTGAGCTTTCAGCCCTATTCCACTGATTTATATATGTCTATTAGTATGTCAATAGATTTTTCTGATTGCTGTAACTTTGTAATAATATATTTTGAAATAACAGATTATGTATGAGTCATTTTGTTTGTTCAAACTGCTTTGATATTCTAGGTCCCTTGCATTTAAGTTAAATTTTAGGATGAGCTTACTAATTTCTGCAAAATCAGCTGCTGAGTTTTTAAAAGGAATTGTACTGCTTCTGTAAATTTATTTGTGGAATATTGCAAACATAGTAATACTAAATCTTTTGATCCACTAACATGAGTTCTTTCTATTTATTTAGTTCTGTAATTTCTTACAAAAATGATTCAAACTTTTTGGTGAATAATAAGTGTAATATAGTGTGTTAAACTTAAAAACTTATTCCTCACATTTTAATATAATTGATGTTATTATAAATGGAACTGTTTTCTTATTTTGTTTTCAACATGTTTATTACCAATAGATAGAAAAAATAATATTTATATATTAATATTGTGACCAACTGTGGTGAATGAACTTGTTCACTAATTCTAAAAGCTTTCCAGTGGATTCCTTCCGATTTTCAACATATATGATTATGTCATGTAAAATTAGCGATAAATTTACTTCTTCCTTTGTAATTTAGAAGACTCTTATTCCTCTGTCTTTCCCACCTGCTCTAGCTAGTACCTTAGGTACAATATTGAATAGAAATGTCGAGAGTAGATGACTCTTTGCTTGCTCCTGATATAGAGGGGAACATTTTCAGTTTATCACTATTAAGTACATGTTGACTGTGGATTTTGAGTAGATACCTTTTAGCCAGTTAATGCAAATATTCCTGGTTTGTTCAATTATTTTTCATAATAATTTGTTTGATATTGTCAGTGTTTTTGCGTGCATTGAAATGATCATGTGTTTGCATTTATTCTATTAATTGACTGATTTTCATATGCTAAATTAACTTTTAATTCCCAGAAGAGATACAAATTGGTCATGAGATATAATTGTTTTCATATGTTTCTGGAATTGTTTTGCTGGTGGTTTAAGAACTTATTTTTTCATCTATTCATAGGTGGCATTTTTTCTGTAATTTGCTTTTCTTGTCATTGTCTGGTTCTGGTATCCAGATAACCCTGGCTCATCGATGAGTCAGAAAATACACTCTCCTGTTATATTACTAGGAAAACTTTATAAAGGATTGGCAGTATTTCTAAGTCATCTTGTAGAAATTACCATTGAAACACTATAACCCTGGACTCTTCCTTCAGAAAGCTTTTAAATTATTCTTTCATCTTCTTTTCTAGTTACAAGTCTATCCAAATGGTATAGTACTTCTTGAGTCAGTTTCAGTAGTTTTTGTTTTCTGGGAATTTGTTCATTAAATTTATTGCTGTAAAATTATTCTTTTTCATTGTAAAATTAGAATTAGATCACTTTGAAAAATCAGATTCCCCTCAGGGCTTGTTTTTAACATTTGTTATTATTTTTGTTGTTATTCTCGTTGCTGCTGCTGCTCTTTGCTTATTTAGTGACTTTTCAGGACTAATTCTGTAAAGTCTATATTCTTTGTCTTGTGTAGCTAGTAGCCTCTAACTCACCTAATGATTGGTCACAGGTTTCTTTGCACCCTTGGCATCAGTAAGTCTTCCACCCTTTGCCAAGAATCTCTGGGTGTGTGCTGGGGCACATAGAGCACAGCAAATGTTTTCCATCATATGAATAAAAGCTTGGAAGCAATATAAAATTTTCTAAAAGAAAACTAGCTACTTCACTTTATAGTTCTACCAGATACCCTAAACATGCATATACACAAAAATGCATTTACAAAGATAGGCTTCTTTTAAAACAATAAATACTCATGAAGCATTTTCAATGTCAGATTACCAAAGTAGGACATAGATTAATAATACTTTGCTAGGTATGATGGTTTCTAATAATAATTGTGACTTAAGTGTGGTATGAGATGAAGAAGCTGCTTGTTTTTCTATTAATATTATATTATTTTCTTGATGTTTTGAAAAAATAATTTATATATTGCATTTAAAAATATAATATGCTAATAAGAAAGCAAATGCATAAGTGTTTGTTAGAATTAGTAGAAAATAATATTTATGGAAGAATCGGCAGCATCTGTCTCTTTTGTCTGTAAACTGTTTTCTGATCAATATTGTATTTATTTTTTGTATCTTCTTATAATTAATATGTCTGAGCATATAATTTATATTCTATGACTAATAACATTTTCACTTAAAATATAATTTCAAATTCTGAGGTACAGAAAACTAAATATTGGATAAGTCAAGTTAAATGATTAAATTTACATAAGTTCATGCATATAGTTACTATTTAAACAACCCTAAATCAGTCAGTTGAAAACAAAATTTCCATCAAATATACTCAGTTTTTATCTATTTGTATAAGACAGAAATCATCTGGGATACTGACAGAGCATGTATAAACATTCACATTTTTAATTCTCATTCAGATGCTTGTGATAGCAAATACACAGCTTATGTTTGTTCGGCAAATTGTAGTTATAGAAATAGCGTTTGTTATAGTCTGCTGAATAAATTTACCAACCTTTAGTCTGCTTACATGGTATTTCAGAATGTGTAAAATCCTTTAAAATTGTTTTAAAGAAAGCTATGAACCAGTCAAACTTAAATTCACATCCTGCATAGCATATACCATATTTGATGGTTGTCAATTCCTACCGGTAGAAATTAAGACTCTAAAGTTTTAGTTTTATTGCAGATTCCCCATTTTCAGTTAATTTTCAGCATGACAAACTGAGACATAGCTAGTCAGATCCCACGGGGTTCATTATTCATTTTGTTCAGCAGCCCTGGAAGACTGATCTGAACATAAAGATCACACTGGCTTTAAATAGAATTCCACAGAAGGCAAAACAAAGTGAAAGAAAAAAGCCTTGCATATCCTATGTGTGGTGCTCAAAGGAAAAAAAAAAATTGTACCAAATTATTGTTTCTATTCCAATATCTTAAGTGCATAATTCCCAGGCTTAAATTAACAACTGAATTACTAAATTTGAAATTGCACCAGTTTTATGCAGTTTAACTTTAAGTTTGGGGAGGGGCAAGGTTAGGAATTTATACATAAATTTAAAAACTTTATTTTTTACAAAAACATTATTATGGAACAACTTTAGAATCCTAGAAAAGAATTTAAAAATAAAGTTATCTGATCTTGACATTTAGAAGAAAAGTTTGATACTCTATTTTAAATAACTTTTTTGATGGCAACATTTTCACTAAATATTTCATTTATGACCCCTCTGAAACAAGACATTTTATCTCATAGTTCTGTGAATAATATTGTGTTCATTTTATATAGACCTAAAAATTGTCTAATCCATAATACATTTTAATTTTTGGCCCTCTTTGCAAAAGAGAGAACATTTCCCATTTGATTCCCCTATTATTTATCTTATATTTTCCATTAGGAAAACAAAATCATTTCAGTATTGAAGTTGAACTAATACAAATGAAAGTTGGGTGTGAAAATCTATTTCAAGGATTTCCAAGTAAAAATAAGAAAGAATATTGATATACTGGTTTAGAAAAATGATTATTGTAGCCTAGTTTTCTATCTTTAGTAGTAAATTCTATGAAGGGAAGAGAATATTTATATCAAACTTAAGTAAATAATCCAAAATAACACATCATCACTCCCTTACCCACAACTGTCATATTGTAGTTCCTGTAATAACTTTTCAATTCATGCTACTATTTTTGGATTTTTTTTCATAATTGTCCACTATTATACATTAGTTTTCACTTTTTCTTTATAATATGTATACAAAAAACTATACTATGAGAACGTGCAATGACAGTTGAGTATTTTAACACACAATATAGACTGATGGATTTCATATTAACTTACAGAACCAGAAAGGAAGTAGATGCTTATTGATATATTAGATAGGCACATTACATGTAGAAATGTATAAATGCTTCCTCATACATAGACACACTCTGTTTTAATAAATAAGCTTAAAGTGCCATAATAGGATATCAAAAACTGATGACTTAGAATCTTATTATCTCACAATTGTGGAGGATGGAAGTTCAAGATGGAAATAATGGCAGTTGCTGGTGAGGGATCTCAGCAGCTTAGGTAGATATCTACCCTTATGTTCTCACATGTCCTTTTCCTGTGTGTGTGTGTGTGTGTGTGTGTGTGTGTGTGTGTGTGTGTGTGTGCGCACCCTTGGTGTCTCTTCCTTTTCTTGAAAGGACATCTATCCTATTAGGTTATGTAGATTAGGGCTTCTCAATTATGATCTCATTTAACTTTGTATGCATGATCAGTTGCTCCGTCTTGTCCAATACTTTGTGTCCCCTCACAGTAGCCTGCCAGGCTCCCATGTCCACGAAATTTTTCAGGCAAGAATACTGGAGTGTGTTGTCAGTTTCCTCCTCCAGGGACTTCCCTAGTAGTTCAGTGGTAAAGAATCCAACTGTGGTGCACGAAACTGGGGTTCAGACCCTGGATTGGGAATATCCCCTGAAGAAGGAAATGGCAATCCATTCCAGTATTCTTGCCTGGAAAACCCCATGGACAAGGAAACCTGGCAGGCTACAGTTGATGGGGTCTAAAGAGAGTTAGACACAACTTAGTGACTAAACAAGAAGACAATACTTTACACTCAGTATGCCATCAAATTTGGAAAACTCAGCAGTGGCCACAGGACTGGAAAAGGTCAGTTTTCATTACAATCCCAAAGAAAGGCAAGGCCAAAGAATGCTCAAACTACCACACAATTGTACTCATCTCACATGCTAGTAAAGTAATGCTTAAACTTCTCCAAGCCAGGCTTCAGAAATGCATGAACCGTGAACTTCCAGATATTCAAACTGGTTTTAGAAAAGGGAGCGTGACCAGAGATCAAATTGCCAACATCCTCTGGATCTTCAAAAAAGCAAGAGAGTTCCAGAAAAACATCTATTTCTGCTTTATTGACTATGCCAAAGCCTTTGACTGTGTGGATCACAGTAAACTGTGGAAAATTCTGAAAGAGATGGGAATACCAGACCGCCTGACCTGGCTCTTGAGAAATCTGGATGCAGGTCAGGAAGCACCAGTTAGAACTGGACATGGAACAACAGACTGGTTCCAAATAGGAAAAGGAGTACAGTACGTCAAGGCTGTGCATTGTCACCCTACTTATTTAGCTTATATGCAGAGTACATCAGGAGAAACACTGAGATGGATGAAGCACAAACTGGAATCAAGATTTCTGGGAGAAATATCAATAACCTCAGATATGCAGATGACACCACCCTTATGGCAGAAAGTGAAAAAGAACTAAAGAGTCTCATGATGAAAGTGAAAGAGGAGAGTGGAAAAGTTGGCTTAAAGCTCAACATTCAGAAAACTAACATCATGGCGTCAAGTCCCATCACTTCATGGCAAATTGATGGGGAAACAGTGGAAACAGTGGCTGACTTTATTTTTCTGGGCTCCAAAAGCACTGCAGATGGTGACTGCAGCCATAAAATTAAAAGATGCTCACTCCTTGGAAGGAAAGTTATGACCAAACTAGACAGCATATTAAAAAGCAGAGACGTTACTTTGTCAACAAAGATGCATCTAGTCAAGGCTATGGTATTTTCTGTAATCAGTATGGATGTGAGAGTTGGACTGTAAAGAAAGCTGAGTGCCGAAGAATTGATGCTTTTGAACTGTGGTGTTGGAGAAGACTCTTGAGAGTCCCTTGGACTGCAAGGAGATCCAACCAGTCCATCCTAAAGGAGATCAGTCCTGGGTGTTCATTGGAAGGACTGATGTTGAAGCTGAAACTGTAATACTTTGGCCACCTGATATGAAGAGATGACTCATAGGGAAAGACCCTGATGCTGGGAAAGATTGAGGGCAGGAGGAGAAGGGGATGACAAAGGAGGAGATGTTTGGATGGCATCACCAACTCAATGAACATGAGTTTGAGTAAACCCCGGGTGTTGGTGATGGACAGGGAGGCCTGGCATGCTGCAGTTCATGGGGTTGTAAAGAGCCAGACATGACTGGGCAACTGAACTGAGTATGGGGTGGGTCCCTTAAAATGATGATAGATAACTGGCATGTTAAGCAATGCATCTATTTAAAAATCAGTGTGAATCGATCTATCAATTCTTAATACTAAATAAAAAATTGTGACCAACTGAAAAAGAAATAAATGTGTACTAAGAACACTGATAGCTCAGAAGAAAGTTTTCAAGCAAGAGAGAACTATTGAAAATGAAGCTAGGTGGCTGAAGGAAGACTGAAAATCACAGTTGTTCCTAAGGCTAGAGCCAATTCTAATGAAAATACATTTATTAAAATGTTATTTATACTATATCTACCATAGCCTCTGTTGTCTCTAAACAAGTTAATAAGGAAGGTAGTTAACTGTAGTTTTCAAAAGTTCTAAAGTAAAAGTTGGAGATGAAAAAGGCCTTAACAACAGAGAAATATTGTGCCATATTTTTCCATCAGCCAGATTATTTAGACCATAGTATTAAGTAATGTTAATAGAAAAATATTATTTTACAGAAATGAAGTGATTAACAGATTATGAAAAATTAAGTATTACAAGTAATATCTTCATAAATAAAGTACTATTTAGAATGTGTATATATATACTTGTACATGCTCAGTTGCTCCAGTTGTGTCCTGTTCTTTGAGATCCTGTGGACTGTAGCCCAACATGGGATTCTCCACACAAGGATACCAGAGTGGTTTAAATATATATTTACTTACTTGTATACTAAGCATTGTATATATTCATAAGGGAAAAAATCGGGTCCTGTTAAACAAACAAAACAAAACCCTTAAATTAAGGTAGTTAGGACTCTTTCCTATTAAACTGTTTAAAGAACTCCACGACATATTACATTTCAAACATGACTTGCTATTCAATTACTTAATGAGGAGTTTAATTTAGTGGTTTATCATGTTGTCAGGAATGTGAGCAAGATAAATTAGTTTAGTGGTTGTTTTAAGTCTCTGTGTTATATAGTAGCTTGTTGTTATGTCAATACATAACCAAAAGAGTGAAATAATTATTTTTCATATCTCTTTACTATTTTATATTCTATAAAAGTGATTATGAAGTTAATTTAGTGAATCATAAAATATTATATTTCCCAATTTTCCAAATATTTGACAGTTATATTTACAGTGAAAAAATGTTGAAATAAACCCACATTTTTTTCCTTAATGTCTCTCATTTATGTCTGTATTTATTTATAATCTCTTACTACCATTGACATACCTCTCCATCTTCAATCTTTTATTTTAATGGGTAGGAAAAAATTGTTAAGTAATACAAAAATATACAAAGGAGTGCTGGTTGGGAGGTTCTCTGGAACATGTGGTCTTTGGAATACCCAGGGTGAACATGAGGTGGAGGAAGATTTCATGGAAAACGTGTAGAAAATACAGTGATTTTAAGAGGGAAAAAAAAAAAAATCTGCATGTCTGGCTTGGATGGTTTCCCAGAAAGGAGGAACTGAAAATATCCTACACTGCTCCTACAGTATTGCACTGGAGGTGGTGGAAGTGCTAAAGGGCCCACATTAGCCATGAAACAGAATGATTTTCTGGACATTTATAAAGACCTTTATAGTGAAGACAATGAAAATCTAAACTGAAAAAGTTTAATAGTTAAGTCTTACTGAGGAGTAAAGGGAATGAAACCAGGATTCCAAATGAGGTGAATTTGTTTGGCATATTGAAAGTATTCAGACTCAGTAAGCAGAAGAACCTCGTAATATACAATTTGAGTTTTATATGATCTCTTGGAGTATTAAAATGACTTTGTACTAGTACACCTTGTTTTTTAGCTTACATGTCCATTGAAAGGCCTGGATTTTAACGTTGTACAAAGTCGGTGAAGTAAAAAGTAACAGGAAAAGTAAAACATTTTGTTTTAATAGCAAGTGATGCTTTTCAAAGAATTTTATGTAAAGGTTAATTTTATCACCCACATTTCATATAGAGGAAATTGACACTTAAAGATATTCAATTATTTGAATGCTGCAGCTTTTTATTTGTTTTTTGTTCTTTATTTTATGTGGAGAATATCAGATTACTCATTCAGTAATTGTCTTATTAAGGTTTTACTTAAAAGTTTAAGTAAAAACTATTTATTTGAATAGTTTTCCTCTTTATTTTACTTCTTTAAAAATTTACTTGATATTTCCTGCTAGTAAATAATTAACACACTAATTTTTCTAATAAATGAAAAATATAACAATTTCTTTTTGACATTTTGTCTTAATCTTGGCCTCTGCTATATAGGTTATTTTACTTTGCTCTAAGCACTTTAAATGTCTCTATAAACACTTTAATGTGATTATTTAAATGACTACACTTTGAAATTTCCCAATATTTAGTTAGCTACTCAAAGACTTGTCATATACTTTCTAAATGTTAGACAAATGATAGTGTCCTTTACACAAACAACATGTTTTTACATCTGATCTGGTAATATGAAAGGAGGAAGTGTAATAGAGATGGATTTATATCGTAAACACAAGCACTTCACAGTTCAAACTATTAGTTTTGTTACTTTAGTAACTAATGCATTATTATTATCACTATATTTCTAAAAATGATGGTGGAAGAATATAATTACCAGTACCATGAAATTGATGCAGTGGCTTCTGAGATTATGTAAGAAAGAAATATTGGAGATTTTCCCTTCACTATGAAATGATGAAATTCAATTATCTCTATTATCCAACTACAAATTGTGTAAGAATATGCTCTAACACTAGGTCATATTATCTTGTTAACATTATTAAAATTCTGTCTCATGACTTCTCTTCTAAATTCCTCATCGTCTTACTTAAAAATATTTATGATAAAATGGAGAACAAAGGAAACTCATGATGGCATATCAAGTAGTTTTATTCTGATATAAATCTACCATGTTTCTTCTATGCCAAATGTAACTAGGTCAAGTTTGGATATGTGATCTATGTTAGCACTAGAAATTAAGATAATCAACTAAGAAAATCAGGTCAGTGTGTATTCCTAAGCAGGATTGACAGAAGCTAAAATAGTTGTAAAGATCAAGAGATTACAGATTTAAACTTTAGCTTTTCTATGAAAATAAATGCATAGATTGCAGTTCCAATTTCTCTATTATTTAGAAGTAATTTTCACTGCAAAAATCAGTTTGGCAACAGTTTTCTTTTAACATAAATTGAGGAAGAAATCTAGCTCTTCAGCTTTATGTGCTAGATAAGATGAAAAAATATATAGAAAACACACTGCTTGTTTACTAACTGGCAACAAGAAAGAAATGTTATCGAACCAAGAAAGTGATTTACCTAGAAAAAAGGAAAGATTTTATTTGTAAGAAAATATTTAGCATATTTTCAATACTCAAGCATATGTTTTATTATAGGAAGTTTTAGTATATTTTTTCAAGCTACTGAAACACTGCATAAGAGAAACCAACTTTATTCAATGTTGTAAGTGTTAATCCTTATCCTCATCTAATACTTTAAGCAAGGAAAGCTAATCTGGATTTATGTCCTCTGAATAATGTCCTATATGTGTAATCTCTTATTTCTTCCACTTGAAATTTCTATTTTCTTTTTCATTTGCATGCAGCTGTCTTCTATTGTCTTTATATAAATTCCGTTATCCACATCCAAGTAACCAGAAAATCAGGGAAAGAGGTTAAAATCTAACAGAACAGCAAATGAAATCATAGTTTCATCACAGAACATTCATTAGGAAGTCCCCCCATTTGAATTTTTCTTTTTTTTTTTTTTTGCTCTTCACTGTTACAAAACTGGTGCTGTGTTTGCCCCAAGGATTTTTTTTCTTTTTTTTTTTATTAGTTTTGCCATACAATGACATGATATCGCCATGGGTTTACATATGCTCCCCTTCCAGAACCCCCCTCCCTCCTCCCTCCCTCCTCCCTCCCCCCGGGAAATCTCCATGCACCAGCCCCGAGCATCAATCCTCGGCTGGCAATTGATTACAGATATGATAATTAACATATTTCAATGCCATTCTCCCATACCATCCCACCCTTGCCCTCATCCACAGAGTCCACGAGTCTGTTCTATACATCTGCATTCCTTTTGCTGTCTCGCATGCTGGGTTCTTGTTACTGTCTTTCTAAATTCCATATATATGCGTTAGTATACTGTATTGTTGTTTTCCCTTCTGGCTTACTTCACTCTGGATAATGGGCTCCAGTTCCGTCCACCTGAGCAGAACTGATTCGAATGAATTTTTTTTTAATGCTGAGTAGTATTCCATTGTGTATATGTACCACAGCTTTCTTATCCATTCGTCAGTTGATGGGCATCTAGGTTGCTTCCATGTCCTGGCTATTGTAAACAATGCAGCGATGAACATTGGGATACATGTGTCTCTTTCAATTCTGGTTTCCTCGGTGTATATGCCCAGAAGTGGGATTGCTGGGTCATATGGCAGGTCTATTTGCAGTTTTTTTTTTTTTTTTCTTTTTTTTTTTTTTTATTATTGTTTTTGCCATACATTGTCATGATATCACCATGGGTTTACATATGCCCCCCCTCCGGGCCCCCCCTCCCTCCCCCCCCCCCCCCCCGGGAAATCTATTTGCAGTTTTTTAAGGAACCTCCACACTGTTTTCCATAGTGGCTGTACTAGTTTGCATTCCCACCAACAGTGTAAGAGACTTCCCTTTTCTCCACATCCTCTCCAGCATTTATTGCTTGTAGATTTTTGGATTGCAGCCATTCTGACTGGTGTAAAGTGATACCTTATTGAATTTTTATAGCTTTATTATTTCTGAAATTTATCTAAGAAGTTATGAAAGCATAATGAAGTAAATGCTTTCTTCTTTTCAAATAACAAATAGAAATTTAAAAACATAGTTCAGTTCATTTCAGTCGCTCAGTTGTAACCTACTCTGTGACTCCATGGACTGCAGCACGCCAGGCCTCCCTGTCCAAAACCAACACCCAGAGGTTACTCAAACTCATGTCCATTGAGTCGGTGATGCCATCCAACCATCTCATCCTCTGTCGACCGCTTCTCCTCCTGCCTCAATCTTTCCCAGCATCAGAGTCTTTTCAAATGAGTCAGTTCTTCACATCGGTGGCCAAAGTATTAGAGTTTCAGATTTATCATAGTACTTCTAATGAATATACAAGACTCATTTCCTTTAGGATGGACTAGTTGGATCTCCTTGCAGTCCAAGGAACTCTAAAGAGTCTTCTCCAACACTACCATTCAAAAGCATCAATTCTTCAGCACTCAGCTTTCTTTATAGTCCAGTCATGGATATACATGACTACTGGAAAAACCATAGCTTTGACTAGATGGATCTTTGTTGGCAAAGTAATATCTCTGATATTAAATATGCTGTCTAGGTTGGTTATGATCTCAGCCACAGTCAACTCCCAGTCTTGTTTTTGCTGACTGTATAGAGCTTCTTCATCTTTGGCTGCAAAGATATAATCAATATGATTTTGGTGTTGGCCATCTGGTGATGTCCATGTGTAGAGTCTTCTCTGTGTTGTTGGAAACTCTGGGAGTTGGTGATGGACAGGGAGGCCTGGCATGCTGCGGTTCATGGGGTTACAAAGAGCCAGACACGACTGAGCAACTAAATTGAACTGAAGGTTCATCATAACTTTTCTTCCAAGGAGTAAGCATCTTTTAATTTCATGGCTGCAGTCACCATCTGCAGTGATTTTGGAGCCCCCAAAAATAAAGTCTGTCATTCTTTCCACTGTTTTTCCATCTATTTGCCGCGAAGTGATGGGACCAGATGCCAAGATCTTAGTTTTCTGAATGTTGAGTTCTAAGCCAGCTTTTTCACTTTCCTCTTTGAATTTCATCAAGAGGCTCTTTAGTTCTTCTTCACTTTCTGCCATAAGGGTGATGTCATTTGCATATCTGAGGTTATTGCTATTTCTCCTAGCTTGATTCCAGCTTATGCTTCCTCCAGCCCAGTTTTTCTCATGATGTACTCTGCATATAAGTTAAATAAACAGAGTAACAATATGCAGCCTTGACATACGCCTTTCCCTATTTAGAACCCGTCAGTTGTTCCATGCCCAGTTCTAACTATTGCTTCCTGACCTGCATCCAGATTTCTCAAAGGCAGGTCAGGTGGTCTGGTATGCCCATCTCTTGAAGAATTTTCCAGAGTTTGTTATGGTCCACACAGTGTCTTTGGCATAGTCAATAAAGCAGAAGTAGCTGTTTCTCTGGAAGTCTCTTGCTTTTTCAATAATCCAGCGAATGTTGGCAATTTGATCTCTGATTCCTTTAACTTTCCTAAATCCAGCTTGAACATGTGGAAGTTCACAGTTCACATATTATTGAAGCGTGACTTGGAGAATTTTGAACATTGCTTTACTTGCCTGTGAGATGAGTGCAATTGTGTGGTTGTTTGTGCATTCTTTGGCATTGCCTTTCTTTGAGACTGGAATGAAAACTGACCTCTTCCAGTCCTATGGCCACTGCTGAGTTTTCCATATTTGCTGGATAATTAGTGTAGCACTTTCATAGCATCATCTTTTAGGATTTTAAATAGCTCAGCTGGAATTCCATCACCTCCACTAGCTTTGATTGTAGTGATGCTTGCTAAGGCCCACTTGACTTGTGCATTCCAGTATGTCTGGCTCTGCATTGGTGATCATACCATCGTGATTATCTGGGTCATGAAGATCTTTTTGTCTAGTTCTTCTATGTATTCTTGCCACCTCTTCTTAATATCTTCTGCTTCTGTTATGTCCATACCACTTCTGTCCTTTATTGTGCCCATCTTTGCATGAAATGTTCCCTTGGTATCTCTGATTTTCTTGAAGAGATCTCTAGAGTTTCCCATTCTATTGTTTTCCTCTATTTCTTTGACTTGATCACTGAGGAAGGCTTTCTTATCTCGTCTTGCTATTCTTTGGGACTCTGCATTCAAATGGGTTCATCTTTCCTTTTCTCCTTTGCCTTTCACTTCTCTTCTAATCACAGCCATTTGTAAGGCCTCCTCAGACAGCCATTTTGCTTTTTTTGCATTTCTTTTGCTTGGGGATGGTCTTGATCCCTGTCTCCTGTACAGTGTCATGAACCTTAGTCCATAGTTCTTCAGGCACTATCAGATCTAATCCCTTGAATCTGTTTGTCACTTCCACTGTGTAATCATAAGGGATTTGATAAAATCATCTGAAATGGTATTAAGCAATACCATGTTTTTTAGTCACTATTTTGCATAAATTCTGAGTTATGCATTTTCATGTTGTTCAGTCACTAAGTTGTGTCTGACTCTTTGCAACCCCATGAATTGCAGCAAGCCAGGCTTCCCTGTCCTTCACTACCTACCAGTTTGCTCAGATTCACGCCCATTGAATCAATGATGCCATCTAATAATCTCATCCTCTGTTGACCTCTTCTCCTCCAGCCCTCAGTCTTTCTCAGCATCAGGGTATTTTGCAATGAGTTGCCTCTTTTCATCAAGTGCCTAAAGTATTGAATCTTCAGCTTCAGCAGCAGTCCTTCCCATGCATATTCTGGATTGATTTCTTTTAGTAATGATTGTTTTGATCTTGCTGTCCAAGGGCCTCTCAGGAGTCTTCTCCAGCACTTTCATAGGGTTTAGCTATTTAGCTGTTGGTGGTAAGAAGGGATACATCTTGAGACATTATTATTAATATTAATTTGGTTTAAATTGAATAGAGCTATATAGATATCACAGTATGATATCTTACTGCTTTTCATTAAAATTTCACATATTTTCTGACCCCCATTTAATGCCAGATGTGGGAACATTTTCTGTGTTCTTCTAAACACTATGTAATTCTGTCATCAAAGTTTCTTCATTTAAATTTTTTACCATGGCAGATTCATGTAAATGTATGGCAAAACCAACACGATAATGTAAAGGAAAAAATTAATTAATTAATTAAAAAAATTTTTGAACTTATAATTCCAAATCATTTTTTTCTCATCTTCCTATAACCCCTTGTATAGAATATGACAAATTTAAAATATGTCAAATGTGTGTATAAGATATGCTATATGCAAATATATAAAAGTAATAATGTTAAGTAATTATTCAAATATGCTACTGGTGCCTGAAGTATATTTTTTCTGTTAATACTGTTTTATCAACTAAAATGTGTAAAATTTTTTCATATTTCCTGAAAATATACATTGACTTACACATTATGTGTGTGTGTGTGTGTTAGTCACTCAGTCATGTCCAACTCTTTGCCACCCCATGGACTGTAGCCTGCCAAGCTCCTCTGTCCATGTAATTACCCAGGAAAGAATACTGGAGTAGGTAAGCATTCTGTCCTTTAGGAGATCTTCCTATCTTCCTGATCAGGGATCCAACTTGGGTCTCCTGCTTTCTTCTTTTAATTATAACTTTATAATTTTAATTTACTATTATAACTTTGGTAATTATAATTTTAATTTCTTCTTATAATTTTAAATCTGCATACAGATTCTTTCTAGTTTTTTTTATTATTATTATTCTGAAGTCTTGGTAGATACAATAAGGTTTTTGTTAACATCAGAAGGCTAATAATACTACTTTATGACCAACAAGCCTATGCTATTTTTCAAAAGATTCCATAGCAGGATTGCTGTCTGGGTCACAACCTGTAATGGCCTATTTCAAAATAGCACTTTTAATTTAGATAAAATCAAAGAGATCTGTGTTTTGTGTAATAAACTATGAATTTTTGCTTCATGTGTGGTTAACTATGAATTTTTGCTTCATTCCTTTTCAGTGAATATATATTTATTGTAATATTATGTATATCCTGATTTTCTGGGTATGGAAAGGGAAAAATTACCTTTGAAAATTATATAATCTCAACTTTTTTCTTGTAAGAATTTTCAGCTAGTATTCGTGCAATCGAAAATATTTCCATGCCTATACCACATACTTATTGTAATCTACCCTTTTTAGAGTGGTAGAGAGGATTAAATGTCATGGTCTAGGAGTTTCTTGTCTGTTTGGAGGCACTTATAATAGGACCCTTGGAGAAGGCAATGGCAACCCACTCCAGTCTTCTTGCCTGGAGAATCCCAGGGACAGGGGAGCCTGGTGAGCTGCCATCTATGGGGTCGCGCAGAGTCGGACACGTCTGAAGCAACCTAGCAGCAGCAGCATAATAGGACCTTATGTGTTAGAAGAGACTAGTGAAGCTAAATAAGGACAGGGTTAAATTAAAATGAAACAAAATTGTCTCCAGGAAATCGCTTCACTCAACATATATTAAACCTATGGAGTATTAACTCATCAAAGTGTGTATATTAAATACATGCAATTTTTGTTATGTCAGGTATACCTCCACAAAGCTGAAAATTAAAAATAAAATAGCATAAAATAATATCTACATTGCTAATAAAAGAGATTCAAATAATTTCTCTGAATGCAATTATATACATGGATGGCTTATTGTCAATATTTTTAAAATGAAAGTTTCTATGAATTATTAATTTATACTTAAATATATGAATCTTTAAAGTGAAAATTTCCATAATGCTATTTTCTAAAATTTTAAGGCATGCGAGGAATTTTCATCTACAACTGCAACAAAATATCAGTTTTGGTTTTGCAGTGTGTTCTTTATAAATATGAAGTTAATCTTTGTCATATATACTCTCAATAACACATTACATTGCATTGCACTGCTTATATTTTATATTTATTTTCATTAAAGTCAGCATGTTGACTCCATGCAGGTAAATTCCTAAAATTTCAAGTAAACTATGTAGGTTTTACTTTTAATGCTTCTGTGTTTGAAAATCCCTCATCTTCTATAATATACAATCTCTTGGGCTCAGAATATTTTAGCACACATAACACTGAACTATGTTGAAACTGCTTTAGGCTATATTTTCCCTCAGTTGATAATATATAATTATTTATTTAGATCAATTTTTCTGTTTATGATTATTCATAAGTTAACAACTTCTGTTTGCTTTTTCTTAATTTTACAAATTTCTTAATGCCTTTCTGAAATTTCGTTTGCCTTTTCCACTCTATTGAAATAATAACTTGTAACCTTTTAAATTCCAGGCCTGTGTATAATGACTTAAACTGTATTTTTAAGGAATGCCCTGTGAAAATTATTCAAAAGGAACCCTCAATAATTAGGACTTGTGAAGACATGTAGAGGGAGCTCTTATACTCTACCCACACATGGTCAATTACTGGAACAGGAAAATGCCAATTTCCTCAACAGGAAGACATCAGTTACTGACCCCAACAGAAAGAGATGTACCTCCTACTACAAAACAGGAAGTACAACTACTATCCCTCCCCACCAGGAGGAAAGAAGATTTCCTTCTTGCCCAGTAACAAGCCAGGCCAATGTAAAACATCATCACTCAGCTACAGAAAATCCATTGTTACCAGAACTTTTACTTTCTTCCAATAAATGTTCAATTTATCTTTCATAATGACTTTTTCCCACACACACACTCACAAGCACACAATGAGTTTAGACTAAGTAAATTTGAACTGTCCAAAACAGAGATAAGTTAAAAGTGGTAAACTCAATGATAGAAATTTTTAAGTTTATCATTAAGTAACACAAAATTGTAAGTTGACAAATTTTACAACTTCTTGTTACAACATATTAATCTGCTAATAACATTTGGGTTTTTTGTTATTATTACACCTATGTTTACCTAAACACATGTTATAAAAATATAGGTTGTGCATCTAACTGAAGAAGAAGCTGCAAGGTAAGGAAAGAGTATCTTTATTTTAAACAAAAATATCATTAATGATTAAAAGAAGTGGAAGAGTTTAAAAATACATGAATCAATTTCAACTCTTTTGATGGAAAGCTGTGTGTGTCCCTGTTTTCAGCAGAATGGATATTTCTTCTGATATTACTCTTAGAAGTCAGGTTTGTCACATAGAATTTTATCAAAAAGATTTGACAAATACAGACAAGGAAAGCCATATTCTGTTCCATTTTTTGTCGCATGTTCAGAATCCTGATACATCATAGAAGATGGATTTGGCAAATCTTTTTCTACGTATTCATCTGCTTTTTAACATCATGCTGTTTTTCTGTAGCATGGATAAATTTATCCATAAAGTGAGTTACATTTCATATAGTTTGCAGATGTATGATTGACTTGTTTATACAATCATTTAAAAAAATTATGCATTCTCATTCACATTCTTTTGTATTATTACCATAAAAGCAAATTTTGTCACCTAAAGCCTCTTCTGTGTTCAGAACAGCAACAAAATATTTTCTGAGTCACTTTGTCTTTATTTTAGAAAACTTTAATGATATGTTGAATTTTCTTTAAGAATATTTTTGGTTTTAACTCTCTGTGTACCATCTCTAATTGACTCTATTATTAAGTTCCATATGGCTAATTTAGAAAACATTTGTTTTCTTCTTGGTAAACATATTAAGGAAGAAATTATTGTTAAGATATATTAATTTGACATTGAAATGTCACTTTTATTGTCACAATATAAATGTCACAATTATATTTCAAGCACAGATATACAATTTCTTATATGGTTTTGGCATTTGGAATAATCAGCAGTATTTTTTCAAAAATTGGTATTTATTTTGTATCCCCCTCCAAATACTCTTTGTTTCTCAGTTTATGTCACTAGCATTAGGTCACAGTTTGCAGCAAGCAAATCTGATTACGATATTTTACTGAAGTTACAGGTAATGTCTAGAAAAGAGGGTTCAAACCTGCACAACCTGATTCTGGAGTGCGTGGCCATAATAACTGTGTATTTTATATTGCCTTAATTTATATGCATATATTTTTTTGCCTGACAAGAGAGAAGTTAGAGTGAGTTGTCTCTATTCAGTAAGTCATTTTAATGTCATGAAATTAAGAAGACATAAATATAAGCACCACTGTATTCAAGTTTTATTTTCCATAAATCTCTAATTATCCTTATAGGCTGACAAACAATGGCTCTGCTAGCCAAATCCTGCCTTCAACCAATTTTGGTACAAAAAAGGTGGGCGGTGAATGGGAATCACATACATTTATTTATTGTTATTTACTAATCTTGATGTCTGCTTTCATGCTTCAATGGCAGATTTGAGTGGTGGCCAAAAAGACCATATAGACCTCAAAACTTAACATATTTACTATCTGATCCTTTATTCAAAACACTACAATGCTTTGAGTTGTAAATTAACTCATTTCCATTCTTTTTTTTAAAAGCAGCAGTATGCTAGGTTACTGAGGAAATGTCCATTCTCATTCTAGCCATAAATAGATTTTTGCTTCTATCTTGAATCATTTGGTTAATTATATTACTTATCAAAGTTTAATTGGTATTGTTGACCTAAAACAAATAGACGCCAGTTATTTCTCCAGAAAAAAAAAAAAAAGATTTATTTGGGATCAGTAGAGATTGTGATTGAGTGTCTACAACCATGGCGATGCGCATGCCTGTCCTGCACAGCAAGCAAATGATAATTCTTTTATAGAGATGAAAAGGAGGTTGGGAGGGCTTTAGCTAACAGGGGCCATGGCTTTCCATTGATTGAGTTGTGCCAGGAAAGGGCTCTTCCTGCTGGGCTCCACTGTCATCACATGGCATGAAAACTACTTCTTCTGGTCTCCTGATTAATTGAGGTTTTGTTTTTTGTTTGTTTGTTTGTTTTTCATTATTGTTATAATTTCCATTTTCACCTTTTGAGCAAGATCTTTTCCTGAAAGCATTACAGAGAGACAATAAAATTTTCAAGTTTCAGTGGTTTTGATCCCTCAATGCCAGGAAGGACTTCTGGGGGGGGTATTTCCTCACATCAGAGGGAAAGTGCAGAGATTGAAAGCCTGTTGAGGTCACATGTAATTAAGTAGAAGGGAGAACACTCAGGCATTTTGTATCTGAAGTGCATATATTATCAAAGTTATACACATTGGAGTTCATCTGAAGTGTTATGTCATCATTAGAATTTTGTTGACAAAATTCCAACAGGCCAGGTCCAAATATTTTGGGAATCTGTCTCATCAGATGTCACATGCTTCAGTTCTGAGAATTGCTTATTTCGGCATCAACAAATGGTGTGCAAGTTCAGTCAAGCTTCAGTGCTTTCTCTAGACCTGTCTCATGAATCCAAGAGCACAAGAGTTGGTTAGCAATACCCAATGGAGGCCTTTCCTTTGAGGATCAAGAGAGTTTTTCTGAAGGAGCTCTTTTTCTAACTGATAAAATCTCTAGGATGCAAGATGCGATGCTTAGTGATTTTGTCTTCTGCAAGTACACTGTGAAAAGATGATTCTTCCAAAACATGATTATTTTTAAAAGAAACAGACTTTCACAATATTAGTTTATCTCTCTTATTGATTGTAGGTCAAAACACTCAGGAACCACGTGCATTGGGCTTGTTGTGACTATCTCAAATAGTAAAAGTTTATGAGTTCCAAAAATGATGGATTTGAGTTTTAGAAGAACCCATGGCAATGATTTTTGCAAGGTATTTGGAGGGCCTCTACAAATTTTGTCAATTGCATCTTAATGATGCCATTAGTGTGTTTAGCTAAACCAGAGAATTGAAAGTGGTAAGCACAGTCAAACTGCTGTAAAACCAACAAAACCGCACAGGCTTGTTGGAGTATCAGGGTAGTAAAATGAGTTCTTCAATTATTAATTTCAAGAAAATTTCCTCAGGTGAGATAATCTTTTACAAAAGAAGCAGTAACTTGTCTGCAGTGGAAGGCTTTAGTCCAGTGTGAAAATATATAAGCCATGACTACAACATATTCATATCTATCAGACAGGAAGTTGTGTGAAATTCATTTTCCAGACCTCAGATGGTCTATTAGTTAACTAGTTTAAAATGTCTAGGAGCAAAACACACAAGCTTCATTGAGCTGTACTTCTGACAATCAGGACAAGTGAGGTAGGCACCTTTTGTGGCCATGTTAATGCTTCCTTACCAATACTGGTTCATGAATGCTATAAGTTTGTCAGTAGATCAGTGGTTTTAATGCATGTAAAGTGGTGTGGAGTGGGAATTTTAGAATCTCTGGTAGGTCTGGGTTTAATTGATTAGAACTAGATTATTCTCTTTTTATCAAAACAATAACTGTTGAATTTCCAATCTTTTTATTATTTTTCTTTCTTTCTTCTTCTGAGGCCAATGTTATGCTTCACTAGCCAGTTTTTCTAAGATTTCATGTGGGAAAATATCCCTTTGGACCATGACAAAGAATTGACTGCTGCAGATTCCTTTAATAACAGCATTTCTTGTGGAAATGTCAGCAAAGCTATTTCCCTTGGCTTCCAAAAGTCAAGTTTAGAATGCTTCATAATCTAAATGATAGTTAAATTGGCATGTCAATGTATTGCAGCCAATAATTCTAAAACATGCAAGACATTTTTAATTTCATTTCCAGTGGAAATAAGAAAGCCTTGTTTCATAATATGCCAACATTATGAACTATTCCAAAAGTGTATCTACTATCAGTGTAAATATTGACAGCTTTGCCTTTGGCTAAATTCCAAGCCTTTTTAAGAGTGTCTACTTTGGTCTGTTGGTCTGAAGTAACCACAGGTAAATATTCTGCCTTAACAACATTAAAATGAGTTGCAATAGCATACCCAACACAATATTTGCCATTGTCCACTTTTAAATAAGAGCTGTTAGTAAACCTTGAGAAGTCAACCTTACCCAGTGGAATTTCCTGTAGATCATTGCAAGGAATAAAGAGGTGATCTGTCAGTGGAAGGCAGTCTTGAGGAACTTCATTAGTGAAAGGGAAGAAGAGTATCAGGGTCGAGGTTATTACAATATAGGAGTTATGTGAGAAGAAGTTAAAATGACTTCACAGGAGTGAATAGTTGACGAAGAAATGTTGAATATGATGAAATTAAGGAGAGCTTCTACTGTGTGAGGTACAAACAATGGTTATAGGAGATCCTACAACACTTTTTCTTTGTGGCTTTAACCAAAAAGGCAGTAGCTGTAATGGCTGTAAGGAAAAGGGTATATTCCTGTGCTATAGGGTTCACTTGCTGGCTTTAATACCCTATCAATTGATAATGTTCCCTTTGTTTTGGTGCAAACTCCAAGGCATCCCCTTCCTTTACAAATAAGGAAAAGGGGACTCTGATCATTGTGAATTCCAAGGGCAGTTGAGTTCATCAAAATCAGCGTTAAGGCCCTAAAGATTATGTTATCTGGTTCTTCCCTTAAAGTTGGGTCAGAGGGTTTATTGTTCAGTAAAACATAAAGAGGTTTGATTATAAGAGAGAAATTTGGAATCCAACTTAGGCAATAACCAACTATCCTAGAAAAACCTCATGGCTGGCACTCAATTTTGAGTTTGGGAAATAAAAGACGCTTACTCCTTGGAAGGAAAGCTATGACCGAACAAGACAGCATATTAAATAGCAGAGACATTACTTTGTCAACAAAGGTCCATCTACTCAAGGCTATGGTTTTTCCAGTAGTCAGGTATGAATGTGAGAGTTGGACTATAAAGAAAGCTGAGCGCAGAAGAATTGATGCTTTTGAACTGTGGTGTTGGAGAAGACTCTTGAGAGTTCCTTGGACTGCAAGGAGATCCAGCCAGTCCATCCTAGAAGAGATCAGTCCTGGGTGTTCATTGGAAGGACTGATGTTGAAGCTGAAACTTCAACACTTTGGCCACCTGATGCCAAGAGCTGACTCATTGGAAAAGACCCTGATGCTGGGAAAGATTGAGGGAAGGAGAAGGGGACAACAGAGGGTGAGATGGTTGGATGGCATCACCAACTCAATGGCCATGGGTTTGGGTGGACTCCAGGAGTTGGTGATGGATAGGGACACCTGGCATGCTGCAGTTCATGGGGTCACAGAGTCAGACATGACTGAGTGACTGAACTGAACTGAGCTGAGAACACCTTGAAATCTATCTAGACCCAGGTATAACTCTTGGTCTGATATTAGATGTCCTAAATATTGAACCTGGATTTGGGCAAACTATAGTTTTTCTTTTTCAGCCTTGTATCTCTTTAAGTTTAAAAGCTTTAACAAGTAAATGCTGTCTTCCTGTGAGGGACCTTGGGAAGGAGAGAGAAGCAAATCATCCACGTATTGCAACAGAGTAGAACTGCTAGGGAAGTTTTATATCATCAGAGCCATCCTTGAGAATTTGTGAGGAATAAAAAGTACTCTCAGTAAAACCCTGAGGATTACTGTCCAGGTAGATAATTTTTCTTCCCAAGTGAAGGTATAAAGGTATTGCTAACTTTATCAACTGAAATACTAAAAATGCACTGCATAAATCAATTTCAGTTAAAAAAAATGTCCAATGGAAATGAATGTTAGTAAGTGTGAGGTTTAGAAACAACTGTGTGTCAAGTAATAACAAAATTGTTTATTGCTGGGAGGTCCTGGCCACATCTCCACCCCTGGTCTTTAGGTTTCTCACCAGTAAAATGGGACTGTTGGAAGGGCCAGCTCAGAGGACAATTAGGACTTGAGCCTGATGATCTTTTGTTGTGGGCTTTATGCCCAGAAGAGCTTCTTATGGGATATTGATTAATTCTGGTAAGAGGTCTGTGGGATCTATTTGAGTCTTAATGAGAGGCGAGTTGTGAAAGGTTACCCTTACCACCCTTTACTATTCAAGAAACAAATGGTACTTGTACAAAACTTGTAAATTCTAACTTTACTTTCATTTGGTCAAGATGACAAAAATAACACACAGAAATCCACCAAATTACTAGGTCACAGAATTTGAAACCATTAGTCATTTCCATGAGAACTATGATTACAATACTATGGCGTATGATAGTTCATTTAGGAAAGTTTTGCTTGTCTCACAAGGGAAAAAGAGCAAATTTTGAATTTATGAAGAAGTTATGTAGTAATGAGAATATATGTATTTCTAAATTCTCTAATCTGATTATCATTCTGAAAAATACCTTTCATGTGTCTGACCATACCTCGATTTCTCTTGATGATGAGAATTAACATTTAATAAAAGTTATTTTGCATCACCCTTATGTACTGAAGAGTACACTGAAATTATGTGGACTCATTATATTTTCTGGACTGTGGGTTTCTGGTATCTTTTTAAAGGCATGCTTGACTATCTGACCAAACCAAACTCCTTTACAGATGTTTCATGCGCACATTCTCCAGTAGTTGCCTCAATTGTATTGAAAGACAGAGGCAGAGAAGGGGAAAGATGGAATTCTTTTCAAACAAAATGAAAAGACAACTATATGAAATTAAAATGACAAAAAAATAATTATATGGTATGCAAAACTTGATCTTTCGATAGTCATCTTGTTGGAACTGACTGACTTATTATTGCATAAGGAGAGAAATTAGTGTTTATTTAGAGCATTCTGCTCTTAAAACTTTTCCGTTCAATTTGATTGCAGCTTCAGTGATTGTAACATACAAGAAATTAAGTTGTTTACTAAATTCATTAGAATAATTGCATAGATTATATTACATGCTTTAAAGGTAAATGCCTGTGTCTCATCCTACTTCTTTTAAATTACTATAGTTCCACACTGCTTTTCTCTTCATAAGCTTTAGTTCAGTTCAGGATATACAGTCTTTTTCTAAATTCATAAAAGCAACATGAAAGGACATCATTTTTATTAAAATCTTTTAGATAAATTTATATATACATATAGTTAATTTAAGTAAAAATTAAAGTTCTTAAATTGGCTTATTGCTAATTGCAATTGTTTTTTCATAATGAAAATTAAATTATCTTAATAGGAATATATTATTAGAGATGATTATGCAATTTTCCAGAATTCAGTGGTTCAAAGCTTTTCAGTAACACAAATATGTGTCTGACAAACAAATACTAGAAAATCTAATATTATAATACTTGCAGATTTTTAATTTAATAATGATGTTATCTATTGTTATTTGAATTAAAAAGGGGAGAGAATAGTATTAAATATTTTTTCATTTCAAATTAGTTCATAATTTGGATTTCAATGGTTAAATCCATATCAAAATAATAAAATAGGAGATTAGTTTTTCTAAACTTGATATCTCATCACTTAAATAAGTTAAACATCATGATATATATTATGAATAAATGATGTATACTAAAATTCTAGTGAGTTTTAGACAACTATATTTTTATTTTAAAGCAATTGCAAATTAGCATTGCAAAGTTAGAATAGTTTATTTTGCATTATAGCTTTAGCTTAAAAGCAACTGTTTATTTTAAGTGTTTCTATTTCTATGATATTTGATCATGGCCTGGATGATGACTCTTTGTAAGTTTAAGTTGTCAAGACACCATCTGGATTGCATTTCAAATGATATGTTTGTAGGTCTTGCATAGATTGTTTGGATTATAGAATAGCTGGAATCATAAACAGATATGGCATGTAGAATATACCATTCAGCAAAAGCTGACTGTTGTTCCCAGAGTATGAGAATAAATTACTAACTCCTTTAAGCTACTTAATTTTATAAATTTATTTTGTTGTATATGTATATGAAATGTTGTAACTGAAAAGAAGTTACATTATGAAATAAAAACCAATCAAAGTTCGAGAGAAGTAATGAGTTGATTTACATAAGGAGCCTGGGGACTCTCTGGGAACTTTAGCATTTCCTTCAGAATGGCTATGACCAAGATGCAAAAGCAGGAGAAAGAAATAAAAATACCCAAGAGGAACTCACAGAAGTGACTTCTGGGGAGGATTGAGTCTGGAAAGTTAACACAAAATTAGAAAAAGGCCAAGAGTGATCAGGAAGAGCTCTAGTTCCTGCCGTATGTGAAGCTATATGCGAGTCATCATTCAAGGCAACTTGGAGGAATTGAGATTAATCTGGCTTAATTTGTTCCCTTCCTCCAAGAGTTTACAGATAAGTACAGGAGAACAGGGTGCATGTGATTCCTGGATGAAGTAGAGAACAAAGTGCTCTATATAATACATAGATAAAGGCCAGTGTAAATCTGAGTTTATCTGAAAAGCCATCTTGGAAGAGACCACACTAAAGGATTGATATGTTTTAAAAATGCGTGGACATGGTTTAAAGTTATAATACTCAGATTTTACAATGGGAAATGTTCATAAGCTGCCAAGTTAAAAGACAGTATTTCTAGATTTAATAAAAAGTGATTGTTTGCATACATGCTAAGTTGCTTCAAGTCATGCCAACTCTTTGTGACCCTATGGACTGTAGCCCACCAGGTTCCTCTGTCCATGGGATTCTCCAGGCAAGAATACTGGAGTGGGTTGCCATGCCCTCCTCCAAGAAGTGATAACTTGTATCTTTTCAAACATTACTTTAAATCTGTTAGAAACTCTTTTTTTCCCTGTAACTATTTTCTCTGTTTAATAGATTATTATACAATTTTTATTTTCTTTTAGCATTTGCTTTTGGACCACTTGTAAAAATTTTTTTAGAATGATTGTGTCTCATTTGGAGTATTTTTTTTTTCTTTTGAAACAGACATTATGAATAGAATTTTCTTGGTTGAGGTTTACTTTAGTATTATTTCCTCATTCTCTGACCTATTAAAGTAAGATTCATGATGAGGATTGACATTAGTGGTCTCCCAACCTGCCCCAATCTCCTTATTCAATTCTACATATTATCTAGAATTAAATTTCACGAAAAAGAGGGTATAGATTCTTACCACCTAACAGCTAAGATCATAGAGATTCAAAAAGTTTTAAATATTTTTATAAGTATTTGAGCAAAGTCACCCTATGGCTTCTCCATGGCCAGGTGCTATGTGTATCTCCAGCGGATTCAGCAAACCTGTATTTTGAGACTATAGCTTAATTTTCTGGCCTTTCCAAGGGATGTATGCCTGACAGCGTTTTAAAGCTGAATATACTCACAGTATATATTGAATACTTGGAGGAAGAAAGGAATCTATCTTTACATATTGCTCCATGAACATCGGAAGATCAATCTGTCAAAGAATTATATTTATAAGATAAACAATGAACTAACCTATTAAAAAAAAACCACTTTGCTCTGGAGAGGTCAAAATACTCAAACTGATGACCCAGCAGGCAATCTCTCTTCATTCTTTTCTTCCACAAAGCACTTTGTATTGTAATACATGTCCTTGGAGAAACTACGTGTTTAATACTTATCCTATTTAATATTTTAACTCTGAGCTGTTGTTCACTGAGGCAGAAATCTGGACACTGAAGTCATACAGCTAAATCCTATTAGAAGGCTAAAGAATCTACTTAAAATTTCAGAATGTTGATCTGGGCCATTTGCAGTGAATTGCAATGAAGCAGAAAATACATTTTAGAGTTTGCTGTATTAGAGATAATGGAACAACTTTGCTCAAGAACAGAGATAATTTAAACATTTCTTTTGTTTCATATACAAGCTCCTTGTATGTTTCAGAGTAACTTTTAGTGTAAGTGTACGATGCTTATCTCTGAGATTTTTAATGTGACTATGACATTTTATTAGCTTCAAATGCCTATTCTTTGTATTTATTATTATACAACTCCCACCATGTCTATGAAACTAGATTTCCTTTTTGTTGTTGTTTTCCTGACTTCCGCCTACAAGACAGATCTTGACCTCTCACTGATGTGTCACTGCTCTGTTGAGATAGCTGTCACATATTTGCAGCTGTGCTCTGAATGCTTCGTTTATTCAGTATCTCTGCCTCACTGTTTTCCATGTTTTTGATGGCATTATCTCAACTTAATCCATTGGCAATGTGAATCAAATTAGTTCCATAGATGTATGAAAGGAGAAGTGAAAGGAAAAGATGATAATAAAGAAATGAGAGAGGTTTGGAGTTTTATTGGTTGTGGATTTCCAAAGTAAAAAATTGGGAATTCTTTCAGAATGGGTTAGATGGAACTTTTATATACCAATTATAGTACGATTTAGCTTTGTCATACATCCAGGTCAAGGATAGTGCTGTTGACCTGAAACAAACATACTGCCAGATATTTGTTCACAAAGACAGATTTATTCAGGATCAGCAGATTATTGAAATTTGAGATCTGCAACCACGTTGAGTCAAATGCAAGTTCCCAGTGGGGCAAGGAAAGGAGAATGTTTTTATAGAGAGCGAAAGGAATTTGGGAGGGCCATAGCAAACAGAGAGTCCATGACTTTTCATTGGCTGAATCCTTGCCAGGAAAAAGGAGGAGACTTTCTCTTGTTGGGATTGGCTATTGTCAGAAGGCTTGAGACCCATCCCTCTGGTCTCCAAACTGTATTTAATTTAGGCTTCTTTTTATTAATGATTTTACAGCAAAATAGTTTACCTATAAATTACAATTTGATTTTGTAGAATTTATAAATAGAAATGCAACTATGAATTCAATGCCTAAAGTGAAGAATTTTTTGTTCTTATATTATAAACAGAAAACCCAGGAAGTATCCATAACGCATTCTAAGACACTTTCTAAAATGAGCATTTGTAGTTTGTCTTCAAGTTTTTAATGAATGTCATCCAATCAATATGTTTTTATGGAACTCACCTCATGATGGCTTATGTGGAGAATCTTACTGCTTCTTCAGTCCACTCTGTCACCAGGTATATCTCACATTCCTATGAAGTAAGCTAAGCTTTGTTTATCCAACATGTTTATAATATGTGTATATTGTGTATGTGCTAAATGCAGTGAGTTTTCAAAGTTAACAAAAAAAGCCTCTAGTCTCAAAGATTCTATAATTTAGTGGAAAGTTTTGATAGAATTTACTCAATAGATTTTGTTTCTATGTTACTTGATCTTGCTTATCAAAAATACCTGTATATTTCTTATAGTCTGTGTTTCTTTAACTTTCAGTTTTCCAAACTCTTTTCTCTTTTCATATAAACTGAAACTAGGTACTTTGCTCAGCCTATCTCTAAGAATAACAGATTTATTCTCTAGCTATCCTTATAAATGTCATTCTGCTATCTTCATCAGCATGATTTGTGACTCTGCTATTCTGGAAATTCTTGTCCAGGTAGATAAATATTTCTGACTTTATTACTCATTTCAGAAATTTCCCCAAGCCTCGTTTAAATTAGCATCAAGATGTTCAACTTTTCTATCTATAGTATCACATAATTAATTCCAAGATTGTTCAAACCTTGTCAAGTTGTGTAAGTATTTTTTGAAAGCCATGATTTAACAATCTTGGAGGCCCACAGAGACCCAATCAAGCTCTTTATCCTTGTTAAAACCCAAGAACTTTAACACAGAAACTGTACTTCTCTTGGCCTTCAGGTTTGAGTGCCTCTTGAAACACTGTGATGACAGTTAATTAATTTTGTTGGGTCTAAGTTTCATTTTTTCATAGTAAATCTCAAATATTAAATGAATTTTGTATCCTTGGGTCAAAATAAAAAACATATCTACATAAAAAGGAATTAAATTAAATAAACAAACAAACAAACAAACAAAAACTTTTTAAATGCCTTTTATTATCAGATCAGATGTGAAAACCCCTTTGTGTCAGGGCACTCTTATTGTTTCTCTCTGTCTTTGTCCCATTTTATTATTTGTTATAAGAGGGAAGTATATGTAAGAAGAAAGACAGACAAACTCCAATAAGCCCACTCTTCAAGCCAAATTTGATGAATGAAAAATCTTAACCAGCATTCCTCAGTTAAGCTACCTCAGGTCACTAAGCAAAAATTTATAGACTGTCAGTAGTCATGTTTTGCTTTGTTGGTAAATATTTAAATCTAAGAGAGGTCTCTAGCAATGCTCTCTTTCAGACACAAAGTGAAAATTATTTGGGCAAGCAGTTGAAAATACCAAGAAAAGAGTTTCAAAACAACCATTAGTAACAGTTTAAATGTATCTATTTCAGTCTAAATTTTAGTCTTCACCCATTCCAGAACCAATTGTTAATTTATAAATGTGTTCATACTTTAACCCACTGTGGATACCTATTATATAAATGGCACAATCTCACTATGGACAATATAAAGTTATAGTGGCCAACTGGAGAAGCTTGATAGAGACAAACTTTATTTCCTGAAGAGTATCTTAGAATTGAAAAGGAGCAACATTTCAAATATTAAAAATAAATGTTTGATTTTTTTCAGAGAATAGTCTGCATTATTTGAAATGAAAGTTACATTTTTAAAAATTAAATTCACAAAGTTATAAAACCATCACCAGAAAATAAGTCTAGAATATTTTCATCAGCCTTCCAAAAGCATTATATACTGTAGCTCCTGTTTCTCTTCCCCCTAGCTCTACCCCACCACTGACTTTCCCAGCCCTTAGGCAAACAATGATCTCCTTACTATCTCAATAATGTTGAATATTTTGGACATTTCATTAAAACTGAATCATGTAGTGTGTAATCTTTTGTTACTATTTGCTCTCACATTTCATGTTTTCAAGATTCATCTATGTTGAAGCATGTATCAGAAATTAATTTCTTCTTGATGAGTAATATTTCATTGTATGGGTAACCTTGGTGTGTTTATTCATTCAACAGTTTGGTGTTGCTTTCACTTTTAGTATATTAATACAATGAATATTAGTATGCAATTATTTGTATAGACATATGCTTTAATATCTCTTTAGTTTATGCTTGAAAGAGTGAATTTTTTAGGTCATGTAGTAATACTATCTTTACCATTTTGAGAAACTAAAAAGCTATTTTCCAAAGAAGCTGAAGCATTTTGTATTTTCAACAATACAATAGTGCAGGAGCATTCCTGTTTCTGCCCACTCTCAATAGCACTTGTATTTTCTCTTTTTATTGCATATGTGCATGCTCAAAATGTAATTTCATTGTTGAAAATCTGCATTGTCTTAATGTAATAATTATGAACATCTTTTTTATTTGTCTTTGTCCTATGTATATGACTTATTTGCCAGACTATTCAAGTCATTTGCCATTTTTAATGAGGTCATGTATATTTTGTATTATTGGATTATAAGAATTCCTTATAAGGAACCTCTTAAGGGAGCTATTTTAGGATCTGTCTGTCTTCCTTATAGCTCTATACTCAAAAATAGAACCATATATTTTACAATTGCAGGTCTGCTTTCACCAGTGTTCCTTTGGATCACAATAGATATATCCATTTGCTTCTTCATAAAGAAATCATCAATTTATATGGTCCAGGTGGTCTCTTGAGGTTCTGTCTTAAATTCACAAGTTTCCAAATGGAACCACCAGTAACTTAAATTTCCATATGTTTCTACTCTTATACAGCAGGTGGATGATCTTTGTTATATTCTAATAATGAGGTGAAATCTAAGACTGATTACATCTATCAGCTTAATGTTTTATCACCCACAAGGCATATGATTTTTGAAGAAAGCTATAATTTTGTCCCAATAAAATGGTTTTCCTATGACAAGATTTATCCTATGATGTTAAATTCCTACACCATTGAAAGACCATGCATTGATTAAAACTTTCCCAGACCTGTAACTAAAAGATAATTAAGAGGATTCCAGTACCTTAATGACAATTGCAGGGAATTACCAAATGATATTAAACTGTCACACCACTGTATAAATTAACTATGTTTTTAGCAACTCCATCTCTTCCTAGAGAACCTCAATACAAATGTGTGCTCAGTCACTCCATTGTGTCGATAACTCCTTGATGTCATATACTGTAGCCCTCCAGTCGCCTCTGTCCATGGAATTTTCCAGGCAGGAATACTGGAGTGGGTTGCCATTTTCTACTCCAGGGGATCTTCCTTTAAAAGTTAAAATTGCCTCTTTAATCATTTTCCTCTCTCCTTACTGTGAATGTTAAATAATAACATCAGAAATATATCCACTGAGCCCAAATTTCATCTTATCCATCTTCCTAGATTATGTATGAGGAATGGTTAATTATTTTAGTTACACTATGTTGATCTCACTTGCTCCTCACTTCATTGTCCTCTGTGATAAAAGTACAAACATGAGTGAGCATGTTCTTCTGTTTCTTCCCTGCTTACATTCAAGCAGCTGAGTTCTATTAATTCATCTATTACTATTAATTCATCACAGGAACATCAAAATGGCAAAAGGGCAAAGGTCACTTGCCATGTCAGTAAGCTGTGGTGGCCATCTATCCATCAGCCATTGCAGTTGCTTCTTAAGGTGCACCCAGATGGAATTAAGAATGGAGAAATACAGAATAATGGCCCTATATAGTTAAGGTCCATATCAAGGTAATAATTTCAATGAGCTCAGACTCTTCCTTCCTCCCATAAATAGGAAAGCACTAAAATCATTAACTTGAGTTGACTGAAGCTTTGTTTGTTTTTGTTTTGTTTTGTGACTAGCAGCAATGTTTTGATGTTCAACTACCTGTTTGTTTGTTTGTTTTCCTAAAACTTCTTCATCTCCTGGCTCCTCCCTTATCTCCTGGGAATAGTCCTGCAGAACTGAAGGCTATAGCCCACAATAAGGCTATAAGGGATTCCCAGGTAGTGCAATGATAAAGAATCCACCTGTCAACGCAGGTGACACAAGAGATGCATCTTCAATTCCTGGGTTGGGAAGATTCCCTGGAGTAGGAAATGGCAACCCATTCCAGTATTCTACAGAAAATTCCACGGACAGAGGAGCCTGGTGGGTTATAGTTCATGGGGTCGCAGATTCAGATGTGACTGAGTGACTGAGCACAATAAAGCACAATTTTCAACTTTTAGGTTATGTCTTTTCACATAACTTTAGTGTTTTCAGTTGATAGCCTTCATAAATTTTTACTTTTATACACCATTTATATTCTAGAATTGTGAATAACAATAAAATCCCTAACACATCTCTAAGTTGATGACTAAATTTTCCTACAGTTATAAAATTGCAAAGATGTAATTATCTGGAGTACTGCATATTATAAGTGTTAAATAAATTTTAATTACAATTTTACAGCAGGGCTTCCCTGATAGCTCAGTTGGTAAAGAATTAGCCTGCAATGCAGGAAACCTGGGTTTGATCCCTGAGTTGGGACCATCCCCTGGAGAAGGAAAAGGCTATGCACTCCAGTATTCCACTGGAGAATTCCATGGACTATATAGTCCACAAGGTCTCAAAGAGTTGGACATGACTGAGCAGCATATTTATTTTGTTAAATATCCAGAAAATGTCCATCATAAGAACTAATTGACAAGGATAGCCTACATAGTCAAAGAGATTATCTTTGAATCAGACTTATTTTCTGTCAGAAAATAACACTTCATTTTTCAGCTCTAATAGAAATTTTAATATGGCCCTGAATAACAAGCACATAACTTTTCAACTCTATTTATAATATAGCTATCCACTAACTAATGCATAGTCTTATGTGATTTTCTCATTTTTATGTAATCAATTTCTATCCCCTAAATATTTCTTTCTTTATTGTAATAGACATCTTATTGAGAAGCAAATTGGTGTTTTGTGTGTCATAGAAATCTCCAGAAATGCATTATGTTAACTTTGGTATGAGTATATTGTGCTTTTTGTTTATTTTTGTTTTGGTTTGGTTTTCAAAGAAAAAGGATGATCATGAAAAATATATTGGGAATTAAGAATTTAAAAAGCAATACTAAAATTTCTTTTAGAAAAAAAATAAATGCTAAAAATTGATTCACTTGAAACTGTCTCTGGCAACTTATGATCACAGAAGTCTTGGATATATCATGATATATATGCTTTGAAGATCACAGCAATCCTACGACATTAGTTAGTAGTTTTGTTGATCCACCAACAATAATTTTTTTGACACTTTACTATCCTTAAATCTCTGCTTCCAGTGGTAACTCTAATCTATGTAAAGTCTGTTAATTTCTTTTTGATTCATTTATTTTTAATATAACATGTTTAGCATAATATTTTTCTTGGCTAGAAATTGTTTTCTTTTAAAATTATCTTCGAATACTTCTTCTCTTACTTGTTATATATTATTTTGCAATTCAACATCTAGAATAAATCTTTATTTACATATTTATAAATTTTGAGAATAATTTCACCAGTATAACAATAAAAATACTATTTTATTTTATACCTTTCAAAATACCTAGGAGAATGTCATCTTCCTCTCAGGAAGTTATACCAAGAAATCCTTGCATTGTTTTGTTTTGTGAAAAGGAAAAAAAATGAGATACAAGATATTAAATCACATATTTAACCATGTTTTCAGTAAAGGTGAAACTAAGTGCACACAGACCAGATGGCTCTGTCTGCTCCAGCACATTCAAGATGTTCACCCTTCAATAAAAGAGGAATTTTCATAGTACATTTTCCATACTTAGTGACATTAAGAACGAATGGTATTTATTGGCTAGAGCTGAAATTTTATAGACCTGCTAAACTGAGTTGATGAATTAGGAAATCCTAAGATACTTAATGGAGCACATTACATTTTTTGAAATATTCATGTTTGCAAAAGACTGACTTTAGTACTCTAGTGATCAATTATAGACATACAGAGATATTAGTAAAGCCAAGCTTAGGATCATCTTAATTACTTCGAGGGAAAAATGTAATAAAATGTATACATGTATTTTTAAAATTTTATTGGCCTACTTCATTACATATAACTTACCCAGCACCAAATCAGTATACCTTTATTATTAAAATCCAAGCATTGCAATTGAGTATGAATAAATTTAGATATGACATCAACTGAGTGTGATAGAGACCAAATATAAGAGAAATTCTTTAAAGAAAAATAAATTCTCTGACACATAAAAGTGTGAGCGGCTTCATGAAGTCATCTGGAATCCAGCTCCTTCTGTTCTTGACTTCACCGTCTCTATGGAATGTCTCTTCCTTACCTAGTACAAGATGGCTAACCACCTGGTTTTTATAGCACCAGCAGGAAGGCAAACAAGAGAAGTTAAAAGGCAGAATCCTACCTACTAAAGGAACAATCAGGAAATTGCACACATTAATTTCACTTACATCTCTTGCCAGAATATAGACACAGGTTACAACAGAAAGACAAGAGGCATATATTGTGTATTTTGAATAGTTTATGTACCAAATAAATGTGGTACTATGGAAAAAGGGTACTATGGAAAACAGATTTGGGATAAGTCTAGCAGATTCTACAGTTTCAAGGATAGAAGGTTAACTCTAGCTGACTAATCTAACGTATCAGAAAAGCCATATATTGAATATTTCTAAGTATATTTTCATATATTTATTTATATACTTTAATCTTTCTAAAGAATCACTGTTTTTTTAGTAAACGTTTTCTGAACATATTCTACAATAAATGTTCAGAAGCAAGAATGCTTTAAACTCATTGAAAATTTTCTGAATATCTTTTATTTTCTTTAAACACATATAAAAGTCTAATCAAAACTCTATATTGGATTTGCAATGTTATATAAGAAATTAAATGAAATCAATGTATTATTTTCCTTTCATTGAATAAATAATTAAATGATTATTTGTACTCTAAAAAAACTGGTAGGTACTCTAAAAATCTGTTACATATTTATTAAATGTCACAATGTGTCATGTATGTCGAGCTATATTAGTAAGTAAGCAAAATTTTTGGTTTCATAAAAATTACATTCTGTTAGGAGGTCCTTCAATGTCGATATTCAGTAATCATGGTAATATGCATCATTACAATTTAAGTTTGTACTATTATGTTATGGAGACTAAACTGTGCCTTTAAGTGTATAAAGAAAATCTTCATTAAGATAAGGTTCACAGTTTTTCTTGACAGGCTATTCTTTTATTATTATAATTATTTATGCTGTATCATGTCATCTGAAATGAGTGACAGTTTTACTTCTCTTCCAATTTGGATGTTCTTATACATTTTTCTTGTCTGATTGCTATGACTTTAACTTCCAATATTATGTTAAAGAAAAGTCACAAATGTGGGCATCCTTGCTTGTCTTGTTCCTGATTTTAAAGGAAAGATTCAGCTTTTCATGTGTTGATGCTGGCTACGGATTTGTCATAAATGATGTTTATTATGTGGAGATGTTTCCTCTATACCAACTTTGATTAGAGTTTTTAACATGAATGAATGCTGATATTTCCCAAATTCTTTTTCTGCATCTATTAAGATGATCATATGACTTTCATTCTTCTTTTTGTTGATGTGGTGTATCACATTGATTAATTTGTGAATATTGAGCTATTCTTGGATCCCTAGACTAAACCACACTTGATCATAGTGTATGAAACCTTTTTATATATTGTTTAATTTGACTTGCTAACTTTTGATGAGGGCTTTTGCATTTCTATTCATAAAAGCTATTCTTTGAAAGTGATTTTTAATCTTAAATTTAAAGCTAGAGGAATAGAAAAAAACTATTACTTAAGAAGCTAAATTTACTGTACAGGCAAAAAATGTTAGGTCAGAACTCCTCAACCTGACTCCAGAGACTCCTTCTCATTTCCAAGTGGTCAGAGCATTGCAGTGGGTATGCCTCCCAGTTACTCTTGTGTGTGCTTGAGGTCATCCTTTGTAGAACTGCATTGCACACTGGGTTGCCACCCTATTGAATGGCAGAGGATGTCTTTTTTTTTTTTTTCCTTTTAACTTTTATTTCATATTGAAGTTGCGGGTATGTGTGTATTCTCAGTCATGTCTGACTCTCTTGTGACCCCTCAGACTGTAGCCCACCAGGCTCCTCTGTCCATGGGATTACCCAGGCAAGACTACTGGAGTGGGTTGCCATTTACGCCTCCATGGGATCTTCCTGATCTAGGAATCAAACCTATGTCTCTTGCATCTCCTGCACTGGTTGATAGATTCTTTACCACTGGGCTACCTAGGAAGCCCAGTTAATTAACAATGTTATGTTTGTGATACATGTATAACAAACTGATTCAGTTATACATCTATTATTTGTCAAATTCTTTTCCCATTTACGTTATTACAGAATCTTGAGCAAATTGCCCTTACAATAGGTCCTTATTGGTTATAAATTTTAAATATAACAATGTTTATATGGACATTCCAAACTCCCAATCTATCCCTCTGCCCTCCACCCTTCTCTCCTGATAACCAAGCTTGTTCTCCTAAGTTTGTGTGTCTGTTTCTGTTTTGTAAACAATTTTATTTGTATCTATTTTTTTAGATTCCACAAAGAAGTGATACATATAATATTTGCTTTTCTCTATCTGACTTAACTTTTCTGTAGATCATTTATGATTATAAGTTGCCTGCAAAATTGTCAACCAGAGTAAAACTTTGTGAGGAAGCATAATATTTAATGACTAGAATATTTTTGTGATTATTAACTTTAAACAACAACAGTATGATTGCTAAAACATACAGCAATGTTTTCTGGACAGCTAACAAAATCCTGCATACAATTAAAATTATTAAACTATTAAAAAGATGTTTTATTTGTTATATAAAATGTGTTCTACTTTTTACACTCTTAATTTTGCTAGCCTAGAGATAATTTATGTCTTTATATATGTAATATATAGGTAAAGGTATATCTATTTATCTATCTAAATATGTATATATCTAAATTTATATATGTAATGTATAGATAAAATAGTATATATTTCATCAACTCAGAGTACTGAAAGGTCAGAAGAAGTCATGTTGAGTACATTTTTGATTTTTTTTAGAAGTTTGAAACAGTACAAAATATGAACAATTCAAATTGTCTTATAAGTCTTTTTATGCTATCCTTTTTCTGAAAATAGTTCAAAGTGATTAATTTAATTCAGTCTAGTTAGTATTCTCCCACACTTTTTCATGTCCTATAGGAAACCTTTTATGCTTAATATACCTAATTATCTAGGCAGTCATTCAGCTTGGCAGCAAAAATTTGTATTGGTATTTATAAAAAAAAAATCCTAAAAAATGGAGCTTGAGTTGATAGGGAGAAAGATAAGGATGTGATTTTTTGCACTGTCTGTTATATCCATTAACATGAGATTTCCTGTATCTTTAAAAGATTTTATTTTATTAAACCAACTATAGAGAATTGGCAGTTTATTTTATCAAGAGCTAAAAGGCACTTCAGATTCTGAAATAAATACATAAAGATCATAAAGAGTTTTCAAACAATGATTCGAAGAGAATTCAGTGTGAAGAAGACATTTTTTTCTTCCTTTCCTCAGAGCTGACAGCTAGTTTTCATGAAATTGGAAGTATATAGTAGATAATAAGTAAGTAAAACAGGAAAATGTTATTTTCTCCAGTGATACCTGACTGGCAGTTGGTTGGTAAAATGAATAATTACTTTGAAGTCAAAGTTAAGCTTGTATTGACATCCTTCCAAGACCCAGATTCTCCACCTAGATAAAAGTTGAATTTCTTTTAGATCCTCTACAAAGTTGTGACAATTGCATTTATCCACTCTTAATTCATTTAATATAGAATTGCAATAACCAAGATAGCTCAGAATCCTGAGAAGATAAGGTGATTTTATCTGTTTATTTATTTATGAAAAAATAGAGAAAAAAAGAGACTCTGGTAGCTATCCAGCTTCCACTGAAACAGTTTAACAACCAAAAAATTTAAGCTAGTTGTACTTGGATTAGTTGTTTTCTGTGTGGATCAGTTGTAAAGAATTCATCTGCCAATGCAAAATACATAGATTCTATCCCTGCATCGGGAAGATTCCTTGAAAATGGAAATGACAACTAACTTCAGTACTCTTGTCTGTGAAATTCCATGGACAGAGGAGCCTGGTGGGCTACAGTCCATGGGGTCACAAAGGAGTTGGACACGACTTAGTGACTAAACAACATTTCAGTTAGTTACTGAGAATGAACGACATTTAGAAGCTAAATATGTCATATTTTAATAGTTATTTTGGATAAAAATATTCATGAATGAAAGAAATAAAAAGTTTAAATAAAATTAAGAGCATAACATTTGAGACCATTTTATCTGAATAAAATTGAGAGCATAACAATTATATAGAAAATATTAAGTATGTTGTCATTCATGAATATTTTCAAAAAAAAGAACAGAGTCACGTTTTTAGTCTCAGTCCCAGCATTCTCCCAGCAGTGTATTACCTTCACATAAGTTGATTTTTCCTTCAGTTCCCAAATTGTCCCTACTGCTGTAATTTTGAGGAACTTTTTGTATTCTTTGTGGCTATTCAAGGTCTCTTTGTTAACAGTGATGCTGCTTAGCTTTTCCAGCTTCTGCCAAAACAGACAGTATCTGGAATAGTCAAAATAGTTTTGAAAAATACAAATGAGAAGGGTGGGAAAAAAGAAATTTAAAGTGACTAAAATAGTTAAATGATTAAAAGGAAACTTAATAAAATTCAGAGCTAAGGGAAACAAAATCTTATAGAACAGTAGGTTTTGAAATTCTATATTTTAGTCTACAACTCTGGATATCTAAGTTAGTCATAGTTTGCAGACTTTTGGGGAAATAAATTGAGAATTATAATTTAAATAATCATAACTGATATAGAAAATAAATAAAAACATTTTAAAAGTAACATATTCTGCTAAAGTATATGTACATATATAGAACTGATGCAACTCAGGAGAAAAATACTATTTATATCAAGTGTATCAAGATGAGTATTCCCATTTCCACTTAATGCTAGCAAACTGAAATATTTATCTTAATAGTTAAAATTGTTTTTTCCTGAGAAATTGTCTTCATCTTTTTGTGGCCTCTTTACTTGGGCCTGATTTCAAATTTTCCCAAGTGCCATTCAGAAGGTCATGTGATGGTCATCCAAACATAGGTGAATTGAGGGCATATGTGATCCTTTGTAACGTCTATTTTGTTATGATGCCTAGGGCAGTTTGTTATAGCTTGTGGGCTGAAAAATCAGTTAAACTATCCCAACTGGTAGCACCATATTTTCCATTCTAAACATATTCACGTGTATTAATTCAACTAAACAGAATAAAAGCTCAATCACATAAGATCATTTTTAAAAATACGGTCAATTTTTCCAGAAAGTACTGAGACAAAAAATGGTTAAACAAACAATAATATAATCATAAAATTGATCCAACAGTATTTACTGGCAATAGATATAGGCAAGTTTGGGCAAAAACCCCTCAGACAAATAAGCATACAAACAAAAAATGCAAACACCATTGATAGATTTTAGCATGTGCATGTGATTAACGTGAAGTTGCTCAGTTGTGTCCAACTCTTTGCAACCCCATGGACTGTAGCCTACCAGGCTTCTCCATCCATGTAATTTTCCAGGCAAGAGTACTGGAGTGGGTTGCATTTCCTTCTCCGTGCATGTGGTTACATATTATCTATAGGTTAAAACAATTTCATAATCAGAAAGTCTTTGTTGTCCATCACTGGATCCACAAGGAAACAGTAGTGTAATTTAGGTGAGCAATAAGTCCTAAAAATTTTTGTTGAATGAATGAATAAATAAGTGAATGGATTCTTGTTCTTGCTTTGTCTTTAAATTATATTTAGTATGTACTTATTTGCTCAGTCATGTCTGACTCTTTGCGACCCCATGGACTTAGCCTGCCAGGCTCCTTTGTCCATGGGGATTCTCCAGGCAAGAATACTGGAATGGGTTGCCATGCCCTCCTCCAGGTGATCTTCCAAACCCAGGGATCGAACCCAGGTCTCTTGCATTGCAGGCGGATTGTTTACAGTCTGAGTCACCAGGGAAGCCCAATCTACATAATAGGGAGATTCTCTGTGAAAAACTTTCATCTGTTGTAGCAGTTTTGTGATCCTACAAATTATTGCTAAAGTCGAGGAGATCGTTGTGCTCCTCTGTGATTTAGATTTACAAGTAGTAGCTTTTTGAGAAATTGCTGCTGAAAATGCTATTCTAGGGCAAGAAACCATAGTTTGTTTGGCAGAGAGCATTTCTACTCTCTCTATAAACATGAAAAAATATTAAAAAGGTTCACCTGATATGAAGGCTATGAGTAATTTGTGATTAACTTGTTTAAAATCATTTTTGTTTAAATATCTATATAAGAATTTCCTAGTTAAAAATTGTTACACCAAATAATTCATATAGATGCCCCTTAACTTTTCCTATAAAAATATTTTAAACTAGTTAGTTCTTACTACACAAAGCTTGTGTGATAGGCAAAATAATGACCTCTCCAGTATACCTCCAGAATCTCTGGCAATGTTATATTACATGGCCGAGGGGGATTAAGGTTGCAGATGGCATTAAATATGCTACTCTACTGATTTTTTTAAATAGGATTATCTTGGATTATCCCCATGGTCTCAACATAATCACAAGGGTTCATAAATTTGGAAAGATGTAAAATATTCAGAATCAGAGAGAAGGCAGAAAAAATAATTCAGAGAAAATGATTCACCCTGATCTTCCTGTTATTAAAGATGGAGGAATGGGGTGACAGTCATGGAATGCAGGTGGCCTGTAGATGCTGAAAAAGACAAGTCAACAAATTCTTCCCTAGAGCTTACTGAAAAAAATTCAGTCATACAGACCTTAGAGATGATTTTATGTCAGTGAGACCCATTCTGGATTCAGACCTGAGATTTGTAAAAAATAAATTTGTGTTATTTTAAGTCATTATGTCTGTGGTAATTTGAAATAGTAGAAATAGGAAGCTAATACATAGGTTATTCAACATTAAAATACTTTTTAAATAGTACGGATCTCCTGCATCATAGGCAAATTCTTTACCATCTGAGCCACTAGGAAAGCCCAAATAATTTTAATAAATGTTAAATTTTAATATGAGCATACTGACACCTTTGAATTTTATCTCAATATTTTGAAGAGAAAACTATGAATTAACATCCATGAATTGTATGCTGATACAGTCAAGAGGATGTGGTGAACTTATGCTCTGGTAATAAACCCCTCTGGTTCAACCAGTGACATTAACTAAACAAATACAATAGAGTAAAATCCCTAAGACAGTTGAACCATAGAAAAAGGAAAATATCTGGATTTGAGAGAACAATCCACTCCCTTCCTTACTGCCTAAAGGCAGAAATGATATTTAAGCAAACAGATGAATGATCTAAGGTTGTTCGATATGGCACTGGTTTGCCTCCCATAACAGAAACGGGATTGAAGCCAGACTCACTGCTTGAAGCTTGAATCTGCTGGGGACTCCAAAAAAGGCTATATTGTGATAGGAGGCTAAAAATCTCCTGCCACACTCCCCTCTTTTCAAATATCATCACATGTCTTGGTGAGCTCTATGCCTAATGAAGAAGAAAGACACCGACACAAGATTTTCAAATCCAAATACCTCACTTGCACTGAGGATATGTCTGCATTTCTCCAGTCTCATGTTGGTGTAATGAACCTAAATCACAATAAATTCTAAGACCTATTTCTGAATTTGAGGCCTAGAGTACTAAATGGAGGTAATAACGGCTTCAATAGGAAAATAAAACTCCACACAGGAAGAGACAAACACAATGGTGGAAAGACAGAGAATAAAATGAAAATAAAAAGCCCTTTAAAAGTAATCCTGCAAACCAAAATTTGAGACCACTTGGGATAACATGATTCTATGAAAACTATTGAGGAAAAAAAAGATTGGAATAGAATTCACTTTAAAATATCAGTTTTCAAAAATAATCTAAATTACAAATACCAAGAATGTTCAAAAGAAAAAAAATGGAGAAACATCTGACAAATTAAAAAAAAAAAAGAAAAACAAAATAGAAATGATGAATTAAAAGTTTCAGGATATTTAATGCCCTTGCTCCTGGTTTCCAGGATGTTCTGTGAATTTACTATGTTTACTGTCCAAGGCTAGCAATGTTTTAGTTTCAGTTGGGCAGGCCCATCTATACAGCTACTCGACCTAGGTCCCAGTAACCGCTCCCTTCTTTGCCCTAGCGGAAGCAAAGATGCCCTGCTCTTTCTATACATGGAGTACTGCAAAATTCCTATATGGACCTTCCAAGTTCTGCCTTTGTAAATATTTTCTTAACTTTTACCTACTTGTTCAGTTTGATTTTGACACCTGTTTCATACTGGGAAAGTTACCAACTGAAGAATTGTATTGAAATGGTTTCAGTAATAGTCCTTTTTTTAAAAAAGAGAGCTTCTGAGTTCAGTTTTTATATATATGTGGCATGAATAAATAAACCTTTTGATGTGGGAGATTAGAACACTGTTATCTTGTAACCACAGAAAATAGTTCATAAGCAAAGAAGAAACTGATGACTAAAAATATCTGATTTATAATACAAGTAAAAATTTAAAAGCCTTGTTTGCTTTATCTCCTGTATTTAAAGGACAGATAAAGTAAGAACCAGTCTCAGGGTCTTTGAGGATTTCTGAGTCATAACATCAATAATATGCCCAGTTCCACCAGGGCTCTTAAGTTCATATAAGGCAGCGGCAAGGAAGGAGGGCTGCTTGGAGACATGAAATGAGAACTATTGGAAAGAATCAGAAGAGTCTGTGAACCTTAAGCTGCCCCAAATCTGAAATTCCCTTGCCAGACAAACTATCTTTGCTCACTCTTTGAAGGAACTAGTTTTCCTTGAATAACAATTTCTGAGGACTGCCCATGGGGTGGCTGCCTCACAAACCAATGTTCTTCAAGATCCAAATCCATGATCCTTCATTATTTCTATTCTTATAGTGATTTAGATACCAAACTATCACAGTTACAGAAATATAGAAAAAATAGTATTGAAGATAACCTATAAATGAAAACATATCCCCAATATGGGTGTTTGCTTTCATCAATGTATATAAGAAGTAAGTTTCTCAGCAGGAAATAGGTGGCACACTCAAAATAAAGAATTTGGAGTTAATTTAGTAAAGTGAATATTTATGAAGACTTTCAAGACTTGTTGAAAAGATGCACAGTTCTCTCTGTGGTCACTGACTTTTGTTGACAGTAGACCATGTTGGATGATGATGCAATGAATTAAGTTTCCTGTGATCAATGGAAATAAAGGTATACCAAAGTATTTGAGGCAAGGTGATAGCAGCTAACCATCAAAGGCAAAGCTGATTGCAATTATCAAAATAAGCCATGGTTACAAACACATGATCTTATCTAACCTATCAGGCATCTGTGAGTGTGGCTAATTGGTCACAGGGTAAAGAGATATATAAGACATAGTAAAGCTTACTAATTTGTTGTTTCACATACAGATTGGCAAATAATAAAAATAATGATGATTATAATTAGAGTATCTTTAAGAAAGTGTTCTGTAATACAACTGCTGCTGCACGCCATACATTTGTCCTGCTGCCCTGTATATAGGTAAATAAACATTACAGAAAGGAAACGCCTAGAACTCTTTCAGATTATGAGATGCTGACTCTAAAATAACATTAATCTTTAGAAATAAGTGGGCTGTTAATCAGAAGGGAGATTTGTGAAGGGTAGATGACAGATGAAGTCCTGGCTTGAGTCTGACTAGCAATGCCTATAGTGAGACTGCAAATTGTCCCTGTGGTTAATTATCCAGCTTCATATTACATGATATAACTTGATATATTTTGCATGTGTCAGATTCCCATATTGATTTTTGACCTAGGAAGCGTATTTATCATTATAGAGTGTAGTTATATGGCAGACAGGTAATGAATGAAATATTGTGCTTGTCTAAAGCAGAGTAGCTATATTGAATCTACAGAACACAGTCCCCAGAGTCATATTTAGAATAAACACACCAGATAATCCACACGTTGTGGTTTGGATCTTTGTTCTGTTGGTTAAGAGTTAATGCTGTGAAAATGGCTAAGTGAAGTTTTTCAATGGATTCCCTCCCCTGATCAAGATATTAAATAGAAACAACAATACTTGCCTGAAGGAATGGCAGAAAATAGATCCTACCCTTAAATGATAAACGATGCAAGAGTGGTTGAATCCATGATGTCTTCATTTCTGACGCTGGTCCTGATCCCTGCAAAATCTAGAATGATCCTGAAGGATGAAATGCACTGCTGTATGTTCAAACAGATAATAAGCTAATGGCAGGCCCTATGTCCAAAGTGGGTTATTTTCTATAGCTAATAAAGTCTGAGGTACATGGTATGTGCATACTGAGTGAAAAATTTGTGTCTGCCCATATTGCAAAATAAATTGAAAAACAGTTCTCATTCTCTTAGAATGAACAGCAATTTAAAGGTGTACTTTTGACCTAGGTTATTATCAAAGCTTTCCCTATCATAATATGATAAAGACCTGGATCCTCTGCACATCCTGAAGAACAGAGCACTGGTCTACCACATGACTGTCATCCTGCTAATCAGAACAGATGAACAGGGAATTCCTGGTTTCCCAGGGGTTAGGACCCTGTGCTTCCACTGCAGAGGGCATTGGGGAGGGATGTGATCCTCACTTGGGGATCTTGCAAACTGCATGGCATAGCCCGAAAAAAAACAAAATAACAGATGAACAATATTTGTATAGAATGTTAGAGATAAGACACTGGCATAGCAGAGGATGAAGATAAAGTCCATAAAGACCCAAGAATTTTTCTATCAGTAGATTTGCTAGATTGATTAGAGTATATGCTCTGGGGAAACTCCCACACATATGTACAAAAGAGAGAAAATATAGCTTTTGCACAATTTTTAATAGCACAAAGTGGGAAATATAAATGTTGATTTGCAAGAAAATGCATGTTACAGTACTTTCATACAATATTCTAATGGACATTAGCCAGAGAACATTTAATTTAGTATGGGTAAATTGAGCACATAAATTTGAATGAAAAAATTCTTTAAAACAATATTTCCATAACCATATTTTACCTTTAAATATAAGAGTTGCAAAAAGTTTTTATGGAACCAATGATACTAAATTATAAAAGAAGATATGGTAGAATGATACATCTGAAATTGTGACAGTGGTTACTTCTGGAATAAAAAGGAGGTATATCAGAAAGTGTATAGGCACATAGGGAACTTGAAATATATCTCTAAAATTTCATTTAGTTAAAACATTAAGTCTTAAATACTTATGACATAGCGATAATATCTTATTAAGATAGATTGTTGGTATGCAAATGTCTGTTTCATTGTTTAACATGTTTACTTATATATTTGAAATATGTAATCATGGAAGGACTCGGAAGGTGTTCTAATGGTAAAGAATATGCCTGACAGTGCAGGAGACATGAGTTCATGTCTTCTGAACTGATCCCCTAGGGCAGGAGATGGCAACCCATTCCAGTTTTCTTGCCTGGAAGATTCTATGGAGAGAGAAACCTGGTGGTCTACCATCCATGGGGTTGCAAAGAGTCTGACGTGACTGATTGATGAAGCGAGCACACATGCAATCGTCTAAATAATAAAAATAAAATATTTTATATTAAAAAACATGTTTTAGATCAACTCTGGAAACTCCATATCTGGGTGCAAAACAAGCCAGTTTTCAGTTCTTGATTCTGCAGCCTTCAGGTGTACACTGTCCTCTGATACCTAGACTTTTCCTTAGCCTATGGCACTTTATGTCATTACTAGACTACTGCCACTATATCTTGATACCCTTTGACCTCCTGCATTCTTAGAGCATCATAACATTCTAGAATTTAAATAGACTAGTGACTCAGGTGGTAAAGAATCCACTTGCAATGCCAGAGACCTGGGTTCAATTCCTGAGTTGGGAAGATCCCACGGAGAAGGGAGTGGCTACCCACCCCAGTACTCTGGCTTGGAGAATTCCACGGACTGTATAGTCCTTGGGATTGTGAAGAGTCAGACACGATTGAATGAGTGACTTTCACTGCACTTCAGATCACATCCTTTTAACTAAATTATACAGGAGTGGGAACGTTTTTAATAACATTTTTGGTTATTCATTTTGTATCAGATATCACAGGATATGGTAAATTAAAGTAAGTATTACCTTCACTACATAGTTTCATATCCCTTCACACTAGTATTTTTAACTGTCCAAATAAAACTAATTCGGTTTTTAAATTTTATTGCTTTGATTTCAGTTGTAGATAGCTTTAATTCCTTTTGCATTAGGAAGAATATAGACATATGAGGATAGAGAGATAGATACATTCTGGTCTCTGTTAAGTACCTTCATAAATCAACATAGTTATTTCCATATTCCAGTATTCTAGACTCAATTTTAAGCATGATAGATTTAAATAGATGAGAAAATTTACGTTCCTTATGGAGTTAGCGTCTTTATGAAATGAAGCTAAGCTAGTGTCTAAAGTGCTATCTCTCAGAATTAATTAACATGCAGATATTATATACAGTATGTGAAATGCCCTTCATGTAAGTCTGGTCACAGGTTGCTATATTATATAGTAATATTTTTGTATACAAGAGCAGAAAGGAAATGATTTATATTAATTTATATTAAGTCAACAAAATTAGGACACAAGCTATAATGCCACATAAATATATATATGTGTATATATATGTGTATATACATATATATATATATAAAATCTAGTGGAGGTTTGTAAATTATTTTTTTTTCATTTTACGCAAGTTATTTTTTAACTGAGATGTTCATTTGAAAGCAGATGGATTATTTCCTCGAGCTGAAAACAGTTCTAAGATGATAATAGGAAGGCTGGTCAGTTTCTAATATTAGTTTCCAAAGTGACTCAGTGGTAAAGAATCTGCCTGCAATGCGGGAGATGTAGGTTTGATTCCTGGCTTGGGAAGACCCCTTGGAGAAGGAAATGGCAACCCATTCCAGCATTCTTGCTTGTGAAATTTAATGGACAGAGGAGCCTGGTGGGCTACAGTCCATGAGGTCACAAAAAGAGTCGGACAAGACTTAGCAACTAAACAACAATTAAGTCTCAAAGCATTGACTTGTCTGAAACCATATAGGTATGCTGCTGCAGCATTATAGGTCTTCTGTTTCTGATACTCTTAAACAAACTACCTTGAGGGTAAGGGTGGGATGATATGGGAGGAGGGCATTGAAGCATGTTAATTGTCATGTGTCTAATCAATCGCCAGCCCAGGATTGATGCTCGGGACTGGTGCAGCGAGATTTCCTGGGGGGGAGGGAGGAGGGAGGGGGGTTCCGGAGGGGAAGCATATGTAAACCCATGGTGATATCATGACAATATATGGCAAAAACAATAAAAAAAAATTTAATTTGCACATTCAGTAAAGCTATTTTCTGAATATAAAATGGCCAAGAGGTAACTTAAAATATGGAAATTTGTGCTATGTGCCTATAGAAAATTAGTAATTGGTTTTATGGTAATAAACAGCATTTCATCATGGTTTTAAAAAAAAGAAAACTACCTTGTATGATTTCTTCCCCCACCATTTTCGTCATATTTGACTGACTCTGCTATTCTAAGTCTTCCATCTGATGCTCAGTAAAACTTGCCATTCCAGGAAATGATAGATCTTAAAGCTTGTTTACAAATTCAAAGAGTATCTGCTTTTGGTACTATTTTCTCATTAAGTTATAGGTGACCTAATAGTATTGCTATGAATTATAAAATGTTGTAATACTTTAGAGAGAGCTTCTTGAATTTTCTCACCCTATAAACCATAATTCTGACACTCATAGTCCAACAGGATTTCTTCAGTTGACAAAGAAGAATAATAGTAAAGAACCTTTATCTAGGTCCTTTACTATGTAGATGATAGAACATACTGAGATGGAAACACTATGTATTTTTTTTTTATTTTATTAGTTTTGCCATACAATGACATGATATCGCCATGGGTTTACATATGCTCCCCTTCCAGAACGCCCCTCCCTCCTCCCTCCCTCCTCCCTCCCCCCCGGGAAATCTCCATGCACCACCCCCGAGCATCAATCCTGGGCTGGCGATTGATTACACATATGATAATTAACATGTTTCAATGCCATTCTCCCATATCATCCCACCCTTGCCCTCATCCACAGAGTCCACGAGTCTGTTCTATACATCTGTGTTCCTTTTGCTGTCTCGCATGCTGGGTTCTCGTTACCGTCTTTCTAAATTCCATATATATGTGTTAGTATACTGTATTGTTGTTTTTGCTTCTGGCTTACTTCACTCTGGATAATGGGCTCCAGTTCCGTCCATCTGAGTAGAACTGATTCAAATGAATTTTTTTTTAATGCTGAGTAGTATTCCATTGTGTATATGTACCACAGTTTTCTTATCCATTTGTCAGTTGATGGGTATCTAGGTTGCTTCCATGTCCTGGCTATTGTAAACAATGCAGCAATGAACATTGGGATACACGTGGCTCTTTCAATTCTGGTTTCCTCGGTGTATATGCCCAGCGTGGGATTGCTGGGTCATATTTCAGGTCTATTTGCAGTTTTTTAAGGAACCTCCACACTATTTTCCATAGTGACTATACTAGTTTGCATTCCCACCAACAGTGTAAGAGAGTTCCCTTTTCTCCACATCCTCTCCAGCATTTATTACTTGTAGATATTTGGATTGCAGCCATTCTGACTGGTGTAAAGTGATACCTCATTGTGGTTTTGATTTGCATTTCTCTGATAATGAGTGATGTTGAGCATCTTTTCATGTGTTTGTTAGCCATTTTTATGTCAAAATGGATCAAAGATCTAAGCATAAGACCAGAAACTATAAAACTCCTAGAGGATAACATAGGCAAAACACTTCCTGACATAAACCAAAGCGAGATCCTCTATGACCCACCTTCCAGAATATTGGAAATAAAAGCACGAATAAACAAATGGGACCTAATTAAAATTAAAAGCTTCTGCACAACAAAGGAAACTATAAGCAAGGTGAAAAGACAGCCTTCAGAATGGGAGAAAATAATAGCCAATGAAGCAACGGACAAACAATTAATCTCAAAAATATACAAGCAACTCCTGCAGCTCCATTCTAGAAAAATAAATGACCCAATCAAAAAGTGGGCCAAAGAACTTAACAGACATTTCTCCAAAGAAGACATAAAAATGGCTAACAAACACATGAAAAGATGCTCAACATCACTCATTATCAGAGAAATGCAAATCAAAACCACAATGAGGTATCACTTTACACCAATCAGAATGGTTGCAATCCAAAAATCTACAAGGAAACACTATGTATTTTTTTATAAATCTGAAACAAACTATATATATTCATGGTCCTTTTACTGTCTAAGAAGTTGGAGAAAGACCTTGTGTTGTGTGGTAAGTCACTCGGTAGTGTCCAACTCTTTGCTACCTAATGGACTGTAGCCCACCAGGCTCCTCTGTTCATGGAAGAATTCAGTTGGATGTAATTTATGGAGATGGTCATTATTTATAATTGATTATGAATGATATAAGTTCTTCAGTTCTCATCTCTGGATACCGCTCTCTGCTTATCTTAGGTCTGTCTCCAATGTCATTTTCTTGAGTCTGAACTCTTACTTGAAAAAAAATATATTTTTCATATTTACATTTGGTCAAATTTGACCCCAGTGGCTCAGTAGTAAAGAATCTGCCTGCAGTGCAGGAGCTGCAGAAGATGTGATGTTGATCGATCCCTGGGTTGAGAAGATACCCTGGAGGAGGGCATGGCAACCCACTCCAATATTCTTGCCTGGAGAATCCCTTGGACAGAGAAGCCTGGCAGACTACAGTCCATAGGATCACAAAGGGTTGGACATGACTGAAGTGACTTAGCAAGCAAATTTGACTTTAATTACAAATGTTATCGACTTTTTTTTGTGGAAAATTTATAATAAACCTTATTAAGAGGCCTAAGTATCTCCATTCACAAAGGCTGAAATCCTGTGATTTATTTGGAGGCCGTTTTTCTTTTCATCGTTTCTATAAGCATTACCATTATAAGAAATCATCAAACTATTCCATAAACAAATACTGAATCCAAATCAGTTTCCAGGCAAGTCACTGTTCCGGTGATATAAATATCAATAAAGACACACAGTTGTTTCTCTCTGTAACTCAGAATTTAGTTGTTGGGCTGTGTGTGTGTGTGTCTGTGCATGCGTGCGATAATAAAAATTCCATTTCTTAAGCTCTTACTACGAGTGCTCAGATCTTTAAAATGTACACACATATTTTTTCTCATTTAATTTTTACAAAAACCTATAAAGTTCATTTTATTACCTGCATTACACAAATCAGGAATGCATAACACAATGATATTAAGTGTACTAAATAGCTCTTGCTTTATTGATTCCCTTAATGAGAACCAGTATTAATTTGGAGAGAGATGGTTTATTTCTGTCCCTTGAGTGAAGTCCTCCAGGGTTTTATAATCAGCAGCTTGAGGTTTATTCATGAAACCTTTGTAAATGAAAGACTAAAAGAGTGCTTTTTTTTTTTTTATCTTCAGAGATTTTGAGTTCAGCTCTTAAGTTCTTGCCTCAGGCAGCTTCAAACTGTGGCAAATGCCTTGACAGGAAGACTGGTCATGTGCTTGTGGAAGATTTAAAACACTATAAGACTGTGGGAAATACCACACTATCTCTTAAGTTCTAGCCAAATTCTCCACCTTCAGGCTAAACAGAGCCCCGGTTTAGGCAAAGGGAAATCTGATTATGAGTTTGACCCCGTGGTTTCCATTTTGAAATGACTATTCTGAATGACTGCCAAAAGCTCTTCAGTTTTTCTTCTAAGTGGAGTCCATTTGCCTGGGTCACAAGATCAACTCATGCCTAGAATGACAAAAGCTCCTAGGGAAGAAATTCAACCGTTTTTTCAGTTGCAGAAACAGATGTGTTGCTTAACACTTAAATCCTTTATTTTGACCTGCAGTGATTTCTTTTATATTCTTTTGAGTTCTGTAACATATTAATTGATCCTGCCTCTGGAAGGGCAAATTTTTTTTTTCCCCTCTGCATACTTGTTTTTCTGTATTTCTGTATTTCCTGCCTGTTCCCAATCTAACAACCTTTTAGTTCCTCCATTTCCTCTTCATTTTGTCTTAGATTATATCCTATTTCACTTTGCCTATGTTCTAGACCTTTACCCTATATTAAAAAACTAAAAGTTGTCCTACTTTATGACCCACAAAATTGAAACAATGCTTTTAAATCTAGATCTTCAAAATGATTCAAAGAAATAAAAACCATTCCATTGTTTAAATTTGGGAGGTTTCAAGTGTCAATTTCCCCTCTTGCCTTACTGCCAGTCTTCTGGCTTCTTTTGACCTTTATGCCCTGTGTACCCAAGGTAAAATTTTCCATTTTCTCTCATTTTCCTCAAGCCCCTATGCTAATTGTATACCTGCAATTTACAGAGAATGTAGGTTTCCAGTGTATTCTCTCAAGGTAGAGTCTTCACATAAATAACCTAATCTGGATCTACTTACATGTTTGTTCCTTTTCCTCACCTTCAGTGAACGAAAATCCTTTTTTCTGTGTAAGCCTAATCTTTTTATATCTTTATTGAATCAAAATTCTTACTCCTTCAGAGACCTAGCTATGTCTATTTAATTTCTTCTCCAAGATTAATTTTAATTTCTGGGTTTTTATTTTTAGCTTAAAACCATTTATAAATTTCTCATAAGAAAACAAATTTTACTTCAAGACATATTTGCTATTTATGTATGTGAATATACTATACATATATAGTATCTCATAGCTTTAATTCTGCTAAATAATGAGGCAAATTAGCTAGTATGTACACCTAATCTGTTCTTCAAACAGATTTCTTTTGGTTATAACTGAAAAAAATTAAAAAGGAAGAAAATAATAGAGCCATATTTTAAAAATAAAAAAATATAGACTTAATCTGACAAATGTTAATAGATCCTCATTGACACATTAATGGATCCATTTTATCCAATGTGATAAAATGACTCCTGTTAAAATAATAATGTCCTCAAAACCTTTAACTAGTAGAAATAGTTGATCTCATAGCAGAATGTATACTAGGTTCCCATGGATGTATATCAGGAAAGGCATACATGCACAAATTATTAATATGGAATTAAGTAAGTAATTTAAGGTGAAGTTTAATTCCTTTGTTCTAAATATCTAAAGTGACTATGAATTATTTGTTCAATTTTTATAAGTACTAAAATATGCCAAAGGATAATAAAGAAATGTAAGCAATTTCTCATTCAAACTCATGTTCTCCTCAAATATAATTTGACATTTTTTCCTTTTCAAACTGATTTTTAATCATTTGCTTCTCAAATTGAAGTCTTTCCCCATCTACTACTCCTAATAAATTTATTCTTACTAATGTTGAACTTTATCTTCCTAAGCCTCCCAGTACTAAACAATATTTTATAAACTATCATTTGTTTTCTTCTTACTTTTACATCATTCAGTTCTTACCACTCCATTGCTTTTTTCTTCCCAATTATGATTTGATTGAATCATCTTCCCCCATCTTTGTTTTCCTTGTGGTATCTTCCAGTTTTCTCCCTGAAAAGGCTTTTTATCTCCCCCTGTCACCCTTTCTTTAACTCTTTGCTTTGTATACTCTCCTTAGGTGATGCTACAGAATCTAATGAGTACTAGTTCCATTTAATTATCTGCTGATCTCTCTATCACTTTATCATTCATATTTTCTCTCCCTCTCTCTCATTCATTCTCAAATACCTCTCTCTCACTCTCCCCTCTCTCTTTTTCAGACACACAGGCACTGTTGAGCCTGAGAGAGTTATATATCATGGTCACATATGGGCTCTCTTGGAAATAGAGGTTCTCATAGGCTGTGCACTACTCATGATGCCATGGGTCATGGAAGTAGTGATGTACAGATCTGACACTGCTGAGTGGAGCCAACCCTGGGCCCTCTGGTATATTCATCCCATAGGAAGAGAATGGCCTACCCTCATCTTTGTTCTTTGCCAGATTTCATGGAGAGAAGGGGTAACCCTCTCCCAGACCTCTTGACTATCTCATCTGAGTGAACATCAGTATTCATACACTTAACCAACAGCAGTGACACCAGACATGTGATGAAGTTCAGGGGAGTGATTCTGTTTTACCAAGTATATATAATAAAATACAGGACCCAAGGGAAACAAGTGGCCAAACTTAGCACTAGATTCCTTGGCCAACAGTTGACCCTATTTGCACTTAAAAAAAATTATTTTATTTTTTTACTGTGTTAGGTCTTTGTCTCTGTGTGCTGGCTTTCTCTAGTTGTGGAGAGCAGGGGCTACTCTCTATTTGTAGTGTGTGAGCTTCTCATTGCAGTGGTTTATCTTGTAGAGCACGGGCCCTGGGGCAAACAAGCTTCAGAAGTTGTAGCTTGTGGGCTCCAGAATGCAGAATCAGTATTTGAGGCTCATGGACTTAGTCTTAGTTGCCCCACAGCCTGAGGGATCTTCCTGACCAGAGATTGAACAAGTATCCCCTGCATTGCAAGGTGGATTCTTAACCACTAGACCACCAGGGAAGTCCTATATGTGCTCCTTTTAAATCTGTTTCTTGTGCCCCACGTAGATACAAGCTGATAAGAAAGGCAATATTTTCCATCTGCACTAGTGGAAGGCTCAAACCATGCATCCCTCTGCCCATGTAGGGGGACTTTCATCCTCAGCCCAACATCCTAGCCATAATAAAAACACTGAAACTGTCTTCTCTCCCTGCTTTCTGAGGCCACTTTGGATCTGCATGAGAAACCTACCCTGCTCTCCCCAGAGACTTCAGTTATAGTTTTAATGAAGTTTTTCATATCCTTATAATATGCGTGTAGTGTCAACAGTGTCAGCATCTGAACCATATTTTGGTTGTGTGGGAGGTCCAGCTTGCTCTACAGGATGGTTACATCAGGATAATTACAGAACAGGATGTGTATTAGTCAAGCTAAAATATGTGAAACATTTAGGACAGTGTGTGGCCCATAGTGAATATGCACCATGTTAGCTATTAGTAGATGCTGTGTACCACTTCTCCCCATGTGCTCACATCTGAAATATTATGCTAAGGTGAATATAGTTTTTAGCCAAAAGAATAAGCAATGAAGGAGACTTAAGATTCAATCCCTGGGTGAGGAAGATACCCTGGAGTGGGTATCTTTCAAGGTGGATTCTTAACCATTAGACCACCAGGGAAGTCCTGTACCACCTGGAGATTCTTATGAACAGAGAGCCTGGCAGGCTACAGTCCATAGGATTGCAAAGGGTCAGACACAACTGAAGTGACTCAGTATGCATGATAAGCATTTAAAAAATTATTTCTTGAACTTAGACACAGAGGATCACTCCTGAGAGAATATCAAGATATCTGGTGGTGACTGCAGTAGCAGAGCTAAGAACGTACCTTTCATGTAGTGTCCTGATACCCTTTTAAAAGCATTAACATGGTGCTTGCTTCGGCAGCACATATACTAAAATTGGAACGATACAGAGAAGATTAGCATGCCCCCTGCACAAGGATGACACGCAAATTTGTGAAGCGTTCCATATTTTCGATGAGGGAAAGGGTGGGATGATATGGGAGAATGGTATTGAAACATGTTAATTATCATATGTCTAATCAATAGCCAGCCCAGGATTGATGCTCGGGGCTGGTGCAACGAGATTTCCCCGGGGGAGGGAGGAGGGAGGGGGGCTCTGGAGGGGGAGCATATGTAAACCCATGGTGATATCATGTCATTGTTTGGCAAAACTAATAAAAATAAAAATAAAATAAAATAAAATAAAAGCATTAACATGGACCATGCCTGTGTGCAGACTGTGTCTCATCGGAAAGGTTATACCTCTTGCTTCCAGTTTTCCAAATTTCTGTCATAAGCCCTGACCATCATATTCATTACAGGAAGAGGGTGTTTATCCCTTCAACATAAAAAATAAAATATAGAACTCTTCCTGCCACGTACTGTATCTTTCTTTCACATTCCTCACTTCAGGGCTGTAACAACAGAGAAGTTCCCTTTGATGTGGGACTGACAAATCAAACTAAACCATTTGTAAACCAGACTCAATCTTCTGTTTTCTTTTAACCTTTTTTTTTTCTAGATTCATTTTCCTTTAGTGATTAGATGAAGCAGATCACTTATACCATTTGTTCAAGATTCCTTTCAGTTCCCATCCAGCATGCTAGGATTCTGGATTGGAGGACGTCTATTGGGGTGTGAAGTTGATTTGTAACTGATTCATGGAGGGAGTGAGGGAAGCGAAAGGTATGAGTTTTGCTGGTGTGAATCGGGTCACACAGTGATTCTGAGTGCAGCAGCTACAGTGGCGTCTTCTCGTCTCAACTGTAGGTTTTATTTTTGTCATCTTCTTAATCAAGGCAGACTCCTCTGACTGTCATCTCTTCTTCAGTTGGCAATGGGAAGATGTCCTCAATGTTCTATTCTGAGTCTGCTCCTCTACTCAGATCTCTGATTTTTAGGTTAACTATTACACACATAATAAAAATAATCTGCTCCTTCAAAAAAGTGTAATTCAGTGGATTATACCGAACTGCATCTGATAGTGTAATTGTACAGAGCTACTGCAAGAAACAAACACTCAAGGAAATAATCTGAAATTGTTTCTCAGATTTGGGTGATTTTGAAAACAGCAAGAATCTTCTTAACTTGGGTATATGGCTACTGCTAGATGTTACTATGTGCTGATATGTTAGGTACTTAAGCACTTCACCTGTGGTCACCCGATATAATAAAGGTATATAAAAAGGTATAATAAAGTCAACACTTTGATAAATTGTGTGGCTTCTGCAATAAACCATTTCTTCAGGAAAAGTTGGAATATGAAATCTGTGGGTATGGACTGTGATTTATAACACACACACAGGAGTTTTAAGGAAGAAAATTACAAACTCATGATTTTAAATTTTCAGTTCAAGAATGGTCACTTAATCACAAAGTCTCTCTGACTTACTTTGATGGTTTAGCCATAAGGCTCACATAGCAAGAATTCAGACACAGAAGCTGCTCCTTCACTTTACTGATTGAAAGTCTAGATTGATTTTGCAGTTTCACCATAACAGTTATGTGGATATTATAGTATTAATTGGGAGATTATGTTACATTGAGAATTAGAATGGGGTTGTCAAGTTAAATGAGGAAGACTGAATAAGTCTCTCTGAGCATTTTGTTTCCCAGCAAAATCAGACCTATTTCCTGGTCTGATGCTCCAGTTGTCTTGTTTTTGAGCAAACTCTGGGAGATAGTGAAGGACAGGGAAGCCTGGTGTGCTGCAGTCTACGGGGTCCCAAGGAGTTAGACATGACTTAGTGACTGTACAACAATAACAAAGTCCTAATAATGTCTTTATCTGAGAGTATTGTCTTACAACAGGAATTCTAAACCCTTCACCATAGCACCATTTCTATTGTCTTAGTCACATCTCAGATAAACTAATGAAACCACATTGTGGCAGAAGCCAGATCAGTTCAGTTCAGTCACTAAGGGACTGGTTGGATCTCCTTGCAGTCCAACGGAGAGTCTTCTCCAACACTACAGTTCAAAAGCATCAATTTTTTTGTGCTCAGCTTTTTTTATAGTCCAACTCTCACTTCCATACTGATTACAGGAAAAATCATAGCCTTGACTAGATGGGCCTTTGTTGACAAAGTAATGTCTCTGCTTTTTAATATGCTGTCTAGGGTGGTCATAACTTTCCTTCCAAGGAGTAAGCATCTTTTAATTTCATGGCTGCAGTCACCATCTGCAGCGATTTGGGAGCCCCCAAAAATAAAGTCTGACACTGTTTCCACTGTTTCCCCATCTATTTCCCATGAAGTGACGGGACCAGATGCCATGATCTTAGTTTTCTGAATGCTGAGCTTTAAGCCAATTTTTTCACTCTCCTCTTTCACTCTCATCAAGAGGTTTTTTGGTTTCTCTTCACTTTCTGCAATAAGGATGGTGTCATCTGCATATCTGAGGTTATTGATATTTCTCCCGTCATTCTTGATTCCAGCTTGTGCTGCCTCCAGCCCAGCGTTTCTCATGATGTCCTCTGCATATAAGTTAAATAAGCAAGGTGACAATATACAGCCTTGATGTGCTCCTTTTCCTATTTGGAACCAGTCTGTTGTTCCATGTCCACTTCTGTTGCCTCCTGACCTTCATACAGGTTTCTCAAGAGACAGGTCAGATGGTTTGGTATTCCCATCTGTTTCAGAATTTTCCACAGTTTATTGTGATCCACACAGTCAAAGGCTTTGGCATAGTCAATGAAACAGAAATAAATGTTTTTCTGGAACTGCTTTTTTTATGATCCAGCAGATGTTGGCAATTTGATCTCTGGTTCCTCTGCCTTTTCTAAAACCAGCTTGAACTTCTGGAAGTTCATGGTTCATGTATTGCTGAAGCCTGGCTTGGAAAATTTTGAGCATTCCTTTAATAGAGTATGAGATGAGTGCAATTGTGTGGTAGTTTGAGCAGTGAATTGCTTTTTTTATGGATTAGAATGCAAACTGACCTTTTCCAGTCCTGTGGCCACTTATGAGGTTTCCAAATTTGCTGACATATTGAGTGTGGCACTTTCACAGCATCATCTTTTAGGATTTGAAATAGCTCAACTGTAATTCCATCACCTCCTCTAGCTTTGTTTGTAGTGATGCTTCCCAAGGCCCACTTGACTTTGCATTCCAGGATGTCTGGCAGCACTTAAATATGAAAGACAAGGTGCCCTGCATACCTTAAGAAGCAGAAAGGTGAAAGGTAATCAGAATGATTTACCCAAATGTTTTCTTAGTTGTGACTGGTAATGGAATACATGATCTATTGATTGATACACTTTAGATGATGTTTTAATCCATTATGTAGTTTCTTTTAATCTTCTTTATAAAACACAAATTATGGTAAGCAAGTATATTAAAACTATAGGAAAAGAGAGAATAAGAGTGGGTATAATAGCAAGAAAATCTGAGTCAAGACAGTGGATACACAGATGGCGGTGGTGGTTTAGTCTCTAAGTAGTGTGTGACTCTTGTGACCTCCATGGGGGTTAGCCTGTTAGGCCCCTCTGTCCATTGGATTTCCCAGGCAAGAATACTAGAGTGGATTGCCATTTCATTCTCCAGAGCATCTTCCCAATCCAGGAATTAAACCAGTGTCTCCTGCATTCCAGGTGGATTCTTTACAGACTGAGCCACCAGCTAAGTCCAGATACACAGATAAATGAGTATTAGGATAGTGGTGGACAAAGCTGTAAAACCGATTCACAATAAAGAATTCATAGAACGTGCCAGAATTTATATAAGCAGCTATCTATTTTACTGGAGCTTAAGGGGAGGCAATTAATGAAGGAGACTTGAGCTAAAGTTGATTAAAAAGCAGTTAGATTCATATATTGCCTTCACAGTCTATGACATTGGATGGCTATATCCCACTGCAACATTCTGGAAGTTTACTTTCCAAGAGGTCAGTAGAGGGATCCTTTGGAATGGTTAAGACCTTGAACAACTGAGATAAGTTACTCTTTAGAAAACAAGTGCTATTGTGAAAAACTGCATACAAATGTTGTAACCTGCATTTTTCTCTTTCCCAGTTCTCAGAGGGAAGGCACGCATATCCTCAACCTCACAAACAAAGTTGACTAGGTAAATTCAAGGTGAAAAACCTAATACTGATATTTTCATACTGACCTTATCATTTCATTTTTAATTAAGCACAATATCAGAGACCCCCTTTTCCAAGCCCATGCTTTCAGAATTTTCAGTCAAAATATCTCCCCCTACTAACTACAACACATGTGTAAATGGTTATTAACAGATGTGTGAAAAAAAAATGGAAGGAGGAGTATAAAAACAAAGAAAGAGTGAGTGAGGAAAAAAAATGCAGAAAAACCAATCTGGAGGAAAGAAACTATATAAAGAAAGAAAAACCTTAAAAAAAAACACTTTTTAATATAAAATTCACTATTAATACACCTAGTTCTAAGAAAAGATTTTGTATCTTTATAACAAGAATGCAAGAAGGAGATGATGTAAGGAAGATTATTCTGGGGGTGATCTCTTTGAGATTAAAACATTATAGTAAAAGTGAAAAAGGAAAAGATAATTAGAAGTGTTGAAAGATAAGGCAAGACACTTAAAATATCTTCTAGAAAACAGAGCAAAAAAAAATGATATGAATGAAAAATAAAGAGAAAATATAAAAATGAGAGGAGCAATGTAATAGATACAATTTTAAAAGAATATAATAATTCCAGATAAAGAGAATGCAGAAAAAAAAAAGAGGAAGGAGAGAAAATATGAGCCAAGATAGTACCTATGAATAAGAAATTCTTTTAAGTATAATAAAAATACTAGTGTTTTTTTAAGGCCCAAATCATTCAAGCACAATGGATAAAAAGTGACTAAGAGAAAAACATCTTACTTAAGAAAAGCCAAAAACCTACAAAGAGAAAAAAGAAGTAACATTAGAAAAAATATAACATGAATTAAGATGATTTCAGAGCTTTCCACAACAGTACCGAGAACAAGAAAACAAGAGTGGCACGTGCAAGATGGCTGACTAGGAATCTGTAGGTTCCTCCGTTCTCTACAGAGACATTGAGTTAACAACAGTATACGGACTGGAATACCTCTCTGAGAACTCTAGGGACTAGTTGAAAAGGTTCAATACTCAGCCTATTATGAAACCATGAAAAGATTCTAGTGAAAAAGATAAGGAAATTCACGGCATTTGGCACACCTTTTCATGGCATAGTGCAAAGCAACAGGTAACAAAATCCTCCCTCCTAGGGCTCCTCCATTGGGAAGAGAAAGGTGCATCATGACTCCAATATCCTGGTTTGTCTGGAGCTGATGGGGAGACTAGTTTCTGTCTCACCTGACTCACCATCAATGCGATCAGAGTCCCAGTAAGAAATCTACAAAAACCAGAAACCAGCAGCGTATTAAAGCTGCAGTTCTGAAGGCAGACACTAGGGGAAGAAAGAGATTAGAAAAGGTTTGAGAAACCCTAAAACCTTCAGCCCAGTTTGTGAAAGTCTTGCCCTACCAGTGGGCTTCCCTGGTGGCTCAGATAGTAAAGGATCTGAGCTACTAGTATGCAAATCCTGGGAAAGGTAGCTCTTTTTTTTTTTTTTTTTTAAGTGCTCAGATTCTAGCAAAAAAGAAAAAAGTTACAAAATAGCAAAGAAACAGAAAATATGTCTTAATCAAAGGAGCAAAATAAAACTCCAGAAACTGATTTTCAAACATAATTAGAGATGTTGTCAGTTTAAAATGGGATGTTATCATTTTAAATTATTTTATATAATTGCAATAGTAACCACAGAGAAAATATTTATCGACTAAACATAAAAGGAAATGAGAAAGAAATCAAAGCATATAATTAAAAAGTATCAAGAGAAAAAACAGAAGATAATTTAAGTGGGGAAAAAAAAACAGCTGCAAGGCATACAGAAAACAATGCAATAGCAATAATAAGTCCTTCCTAAAGAGTTGTAATTTTAAATGTTAATAGAAAAGACCTTCCAAAGAAAAGAATTAGACTGTGTGGATAAAGCAAAACAAAATAACAAAATAGCAAAAAATAGAATCTGATTGTTTTCTATCTACAGGAGACTCATTTTTTTTTTGAAGAAAGATACTTTTGTGATAATTTTTGAAACATTAGATCTATATTATGCAGTAAGAAAGGTGCTAATTAACCAAGAAGATACAAGAATTATACATATTTATGCACAAATTATACACAAATCCTCAGAGTTCCTAAATATTACATAAAGGAAAATTTACAAAATTGAAGGGAGAAAAAGTAGAACTACAATAATATAAGGATAATTCAATTCTGAATGAAAAAAAATGACAGAAAATTAAGAAAATAGAGCACTGGAATAACAAGAGTTTTATTAATAAAATATTGGACCTGGCCAGACAATACAGAACACACAACCTCAAAACATTAAAATATACATTCTTCTCAAGTGAACATAGAATATTCTTCATGATAAATTACATGAGGCTGCAAAAACATTCTTAACAAATTCCACAAGATGGAAATCATTAAAAATACCTTCTTTGATGACAGTGGAATTAATCTAGATATCAGTAACATGAGAAAAAGTGGAAAATCCATAAATAAGTGGAAATTAAACTACACCAAAGCATCAAAGAAGTCACAATTAGAAACTACCAAAGCATCAAGACATCAAGGAAAAGGCCATAATTAGAAAATACTCTGAGACAAATGAAAAGAAAAACAGCATGCTGAGATTCATGAGATTCAGCAAAACAGTGCTAAAGGAAAATTTGTAGCTATACATTCAAACACTAAAACTAGATGTGCGATTTCAAATCAATAACCTAATTTTACATTCTAGAAAATAGAAAGGGAAATAATAAAGACTAGTGTAGAGATAAATAAAATTGAGAATGAAAAACTAATAGGAAAACCAATAAAATTAAAAGTTGTGTTTTTGAAAAGTTGGTATACTCTTAGCTAGGTCAAGTATAGAAAAAAAAGAATAGATTAACAAAAATCAGAAATTAAAAAGAGGACATTACAATCAATGTCATAGAAATGAAAAGGATTACAACAGATTCTATGAACAGTTGTACACCAATAAATTTAAAGTGCTAGAAGAAATAGAGAATTTCCTAAGAATACACAACCTATGCAGATTAAATCAGAAAAAGTTAGAAAATCTGAGCAGATCAGTAATGAGTAAGGGAATTGAAACAGCCATCAAAAACACTGAACAAAAGCTAAGGACCAAATGACTTCACTGGAAAATAATGCTATTTAAAGAAGACTTTATACCAATCCTCCCAAAACTTTTCCAAAATTTGAAGACATAATACTTTCACGCTGATTCTCTGAGGTCAACATTAACCGCATACCAAAGCCAAAGACCTTGAAAGAGGAAACTCTAGACAAATATATCTGATGAATATTGATGCAAAAATCTTCAACGGAATACCAACAAACTGAAAACAACAGCACATAAAAAGGATTGTGTACCATACCTAAGTATACAAGGATACAAATATAGTTCAACATAGGCAAATCAGTCAATGTTATATACCATATTAACAAAATGACATTAACATATGCCAAAAGCATATGATCATCTCAAATGATGCAAAAAAAAATGACAAGATTCAACAACATTTCATGATTAAAATACTCCAAAAAGCAAAGCAAAAGAAAACAAAAACTAAGAAAAGAGGGACACTACCTCAGCATAATACAGACTTTTCTAAAGAGCCCACAGTTAACATTATACCTAACAGTGAAATAAAGCTTTTTTTCCCTAAGTTAGGTACCTACTCTCTTCACTTCTATTCAACACAATGTTGGAAGGCCTAGCCAGAGTAATTAAGTAAGACAAATAAATAAAAGACATTCAAATTGGAAAGAAAGAAGTAAAATTTTCTCTGCTCATAGGTTGTATGTTGAAAATTCTGAAGATTCCACACACACAGATAAACTGTCAGAGCAGTAAACAAATTGAACAAGGTTACCAAATAAAAAATAAGCACATAAAATTAGTTGCATTTCTGAACACTAACAATTAACAGTCTGAAAAGGAGATTAAGATAATTCCATTTAACATCAAAAGGAATAAAATACTTTGGGGAAAAAACCTAACTAAGTAGGTGAAGGATTTGTACACTGAAAGCTGCAAAATATCATTAAACAAGTACAAGAAGATGGAAAGACAAGCTTTGTGCAGGGATAGAAGGACTTATTCTTAAGAAATCCATATACCTAAAACAATCTACAGAGTCAACATAAGTCCTATGAAATTTTAAATACAATTTTTGCAAGAATAGAAAAACAATATTAAAACTTGTGAAGAATTTCAAGAGACTCTGAAAAGCAGAGCAATTTTTGAAAAGAACCAAGTTGGCATACTAAAACTTTGTAAATACAAAACATATAACAAAGCAACAGTCATCAAAACAATGTATCACTGGCATAAAGACAGACAAATAGTCCTACAAAATAGAATGCAGATTCCAGAAATATGTCCTTTCATATATGGTCAAATGATCTTTGACAAGAATGCCAAGATCACTTAAGGGGAAACTGAAAGTCTCTTCAACAAATACTGTTAGAAAAACTGGATATACACCAACAGAAGGCTAAAATTGGATCCTTATCTTACACTATAGACACAAAATTTAAATAGATTAAAATTATAAATCTATAAGAAAGCATAGGGAAAAGCTTCATGACACTGGACTTTGCCATGATTTCTTGGATATGATGGCAAAAGCAGAGCCCCATAAATCAATGGGACTACATTGAATTTTAACTTTATACTTCAAAGGACACAATCAACAGAGTGAAATGCAAAGCAGGAATTGGAGAAAATATTTAACCCTTATATATCTAATAAGGGGTGCATATCCTATATATATAAATAAATACATATTTAAATCCTACATCTCAACAACAAAATATCCAATGGCCTGATTTTTAAAAATGGGCAGAAGACTTAAATAGATATTTTTAAAGATAATATGCAAATTGCCATCAAGTACTTGAGAAGATGATCAGCATCACTAATTATCAGAAATGCAAAGTAAACGCACAACAAAACAAATTAAAACCAAGGTCTAGAAGAGATATTTGCACACCCCTTTTCATAGCAGCACTATTCGCTGTAATTCAGAGGTGGGAACAGTTCAAGTCTCTTTTGGTGAAAGAATGAATGAACAAAATGTAATATGTATGATGAAATATATTCACCTGAAAGGGATGACAGAGGATGAGATGGCTGGGTGGCATCATCGACTTGATGGTCATGGATTTGGGTGGACTTCAGGAGCTGGTGATGTACAGGGAGGCCTGGCATGCTGCAGTTCTTGGAGTCACAAAGAGTCAGACACGACTGAATGACTGAACTGAACTGAAGATGGTGAACTAGAACAAACACTCAGAAAAAGATGTCCTTTTCATTATAGGGGACTGGAATGCAAAAGTAGAAAGTCAAGAAACACCTAGAGTAAGAGGAAAATTTGTCCTTGGAGTACACAATGAAGCAGGGCAAAGGCTAATAGAGTTCTGCCAAGAGAACACACTGGTCATAGCAAACACCCTCTTATAACAACACAAGAGAAGACTCTACACAAAGACATCAACAGATGGTCAACACTGAAATCAGATTGATTATATTCTTTGCAGCCAAAGATGGAGAAGCTCTATACAGTCAGCAAAAATAAATCCAGGAGCTGACTGTGGCTCAGGTCATAACTCCATATTGCCAAATTCAGACTGAAACTGAAGAAAGTGGAGAAAACCACTATACCATCTAGGTATGACCTAAATCAAATCCTTTATTACTATACAGTGGAAGTGAGAAATAGATTTAAGGGACTAGATCTGATAGAGAGAGTGCCTGATGAACTATGGACAGAGGTTCATGACATTGTACGGGAAACAGGAATCAAGACCATCCCAAGAAAAAGAAATGCAAATAAGCAAAATGGCTGCCTAAGGAGGCCTCACAAATAGCTTTGAAAAGAAGAGAAGCGAAAAACAAAGAAGAAAAGGAAAGATATACTCATTTGACTGCAGAGTTCCAAAGAATAGCAAGGAGAGATAAGAAAGCCTTCCTCAGTGATCAATGCAAAGAAATAGAGGAAAACAATAGAATGAAAAAGATTAGAGATCTTTTCAAGAAGATAAGAGATACCAAAGGAACATTTCATGCAAAGATGAGCTCAATAAAGGACAGAAATGGTATGGACCTAACAGAAGCAAAAGATATTAAGAAAAGGTGGCAAGAATACACAGAAGAACTGTATAAAAAAGATCTTCACAACCCAGATAATCATGATGGTGTGGTCACTCACCTAGAGCCAGACATCCTGGAATGTGAAGTCAAGTGGGCCTTAAGAAGCATCACTATGAACAAAGCTAGTGGAGGTGATGGAATTCCAGTAGAGCTAGATGGCGCTGTGAAAGTGCAGCACTCAATATGCCAGTGAATTTGGAAACCTCAGCAATGGCCACAGGACTGGAAAAGGTCAGTTTTCATTCCAGTCCCAAAGACAGGCAATGCCAATGAATGCTCAAACTACCGCACAATTGCACTCATTTCACATGATAGTAAAGTAATACTTAGAATTCTACAAGCCAGGCTTCAGCAATATGTGAACCATGAACTTCCCGATGTTCAAGCTGCTTTTAGAAAAGGCAGGGGAACTAGAGATTAAGTGGACCATCGAAAAAGCAAGAGAGTTCCAGAAAAACATCTATTTCTGCTTTATTGACTATGTCAAAGCCTTTGAGTGTGTGGATCACAATAAACTGTGGAAAATTCTGAGAGAGATGGGAATGCCAGGCCGCCTGACCTGCCTCTTGAGAAACCTGTATGCAGGTCAGGAGTTAACAGTTAGAACTGGACATAGAACAGCTGACTGGTTCCAAATAGGGAAAGGAGTACGTCAATGCTGTATATTGTCACTCTGTTTATTTAACTTAAATGCAGAGTACATCATGAGAAACGCTGGGCTGGAGGAAGCACAAACTGGAATCAAGACTGCTGGGAGAAACATCAATAACCTCAGATATGCAGATGACACCACTCTTATGGCAGAAAATGAAGAACTAAAGAGCCTCTTGATGAGAGTGAAAGAGGAGAGTGAAAAAGTTGGCTAAAAGCTCAACATTCAGAAAACTAAGATCATGGCATCTGGTCCAATCACTTCATGGCAGATAGATGAGGAAACAGTGTAAACAGGGGCTGACTTTATTTTTCTGGGCTCCAAAAGCACTGCAGATGGTGATTGCAGTCATAAAATTAAAAGATGCTTACTCCTTGGAAAGAAAGTTATGACCACCTTAGACAGCTTATTAAAAAACAGAGACATTACTTTGTCAACAAAGGTCCATCTAGTTAAGGTTGGATGACATCACCAACTCAATGGACATGGGTTTGGGTGAACTCTGAAAGCTAGTGATGGACAGGGAGGCCTGGCGTGCTGCGGCTCATGGGATCGCAAAGAGTCAGACATGACTGAGCAGCTGAACTGAACTGAACTTATGAAAGGAAATCCTTCACATACAACAGCATGGATGAATCTTGAGGACATTTTACTAAGTTAAATAAGTCTTTGACAGACAGACAAATGTTTTTAACTGCATTTATATTAGTATCTCATAACCAGCTAAAGTAGTTAAATTATGATAAGCAGAAAATAGAATGTTGTTGCCAATAACTACTGGAAAGGAGAAAAGGGGAGTTATTCTTTAATAGTTTCCAATTTACAATATGAAAGAGTTCTGAATATTGATTTCACAATAATCTTGAATTTACTTAACACAAGAAAATTCTTAATTATTAAGAACTGTACAATTGTCAAGAGTTGTACACTACTACAATTGTTAAGAATTGTACACTGAAGTGTACATTTAAAATGGATAATATGGTTAATTTTGTTGGAAAAGGCAATGCAAGCCACTCCAGTACTCTTGCCTGGAAAATCCCATGGATTGAGGAGCCTGGTAGGCTGCAGTACCTGGGGTTGCTAGGAGTCGGACATGACTGAGCGACTTCCCTTTCACTTTTCACTTTCATGCATTGGAGAAGGAAATGGCAACACACCCCAGTGTTCTTGCCTGGAGAGTCTCAGGGACAGTGGAGCCTGGTGGCCTGCCTTCTATGGGATTACATAGAGTCGGGCTAGACTGAAGCAACTTAGCAGCAGCAGTCTATTTTGTATTATTTATTTTTTTAATCAATTAATCTGAAAGAAACATATTTTACAATTTAAAATGATAAACCCATCTATACTATGAGTCCGGTAGATTTATAGAATAAAGACATTTTTCAGATGTGCATGATCGTAATCAAACTACCTCAAATAGATCCTGAAGGACTTCTTTTCCAAAACTGTGGAAAGTATGTCATGAATGCAGAATACACAAGGCCTAGGGAATGCACCCTCAAAAACAGGATTTAGATCATAGGAATTCTCAATATGATAGAGAAGAGATAAGACCTTATTAAGGCTAACCACAAAGATTAAAGAGACTGAAACTTTGCTGCCAAAATCAATGCTCAGTTCACAAGATGTTGCTGCTATTAATATTTCCTCCAACAATAAGATATACACGATATATAAAATGGAGATTTGAGGTGGTCCAAACTTGTTTGAACATCTGAAACAATGAAATAGTAATGAATAAAATGTAAGTGAATTTAATTTGAAGGGCTATGTGCTGAACAAACAGGAAAGAAGAGCAAATGGAAGTAGTGAACACAAACACTAAATTATAAGAAAGATAGCACTGAATTACAAGAAAGATATTAAGTATGCATCCATTTTCCCCTCAATAAAATGCTATTAAAAGTTATAGAGGGAATTTAAATGTAAATTCATGTGATCAAAATAAATATTTATTCAGTAAAAGAAAATATACTTTTTTAGTAACATTTTCATATGACCAGAATACAGAATATAACTGAAAAAGACTTCTTGAATTAAACCATGTATAACTGTTTCAGTTCAGTTCAGTCGCTCAGTCATGTCCGAGTCTGCAACCCCATGGACTGTAGCACACCAGGCCTCTGTGTCCATCAACAACTCCTGGAGTTTACCCAAACCCATGTCCATTGAGTGGTGATGCCATCCAACCATCTCATCCTCTATCGTCCCCTTCTCCTCCTGCCCTCAATCTTTCCCAGCATCAGGGTCTTTTCCAATGAGTCTGCTCCTCACATCATCAGGTGGCCAAAGTATCGGAGTTTCAGCTTCAACATCAGTCCTTCCAATGAACACCCAGGACTGATCTCCTTTAGGATGGACTGGTTGGATCCCCTTGCAGTCCAAGGAACTTTGAAGAGTCTTCTCCAACACCACAGTTCAAAAGCATCATTTCTTCTGTGCTCAGCTTTCTTTATAGTGTAACTCTCACATGCGTACATGACTACTGGAGAAAACATAGCCTTGACTAGACAGACCTTTGTTGACAAAGTAATGTTTTAATATGCTGTCTAGGGTGGTCATAACTTTCCTTCCAAGGAGTAAGCATCTTTTAATTTCATGGCATAATTTTTTGCTTAACCATAATTTTCTGAGCCTTGGACAAATAGAACACAATATGTGAGTCCTTTATGAGCTCAGTGCTGAAAATTATTCTTTTCATCACATTCAGAACAAGTCTATTTGCTGACTCCACAAACATCAGGAGATATTAAAGTTGTAATGTTTGGATATTTCCCTTTAAACACACAATCTACAGATTTTTGTTATATTTACTATTGTCAGCTTGTGTGCTGTGCTAAGTCGCTTCAGTCATGTCCAACTCTTTGCGACCCTATGGACTCTAACCCACCAGGCTCTTCTGTCCATGGGACTCTCCATGCAAGAATACTGGAATGGGTTGCCATCCCCTCCTCCAAGGAATCTTCCTGACCCAAGATCAAACCCCTATCTCATACGTCACCTGCATTGTCAGGACCGTTCTTTACCACTAGACAGTGCTTTAAAAAATGCATGATGGTCAGTAAACACTTGAAAAGATGCTCAGCATCACTAGTTATTAGATAAATGCAAATCAAAACTATAATGAGTCATCACCTCATACCAGTCAGAATGACCACCATAAAAAAATCTACAAACAATAAATGCTGGATAGGATGTGAAGAAAAGGGAACTCTCCTGTGTTGTTGGTGGAAATGGAAATTGATGCAGCCATTATGTATAACAGTATGGAGACTAGTTAAGAAACTAAGGATAAATCTATCATATGACCCAGCAACCCCACTACTGCATGTATACCCTGAGAAAACCAGAATTCTAGAAGACACATGCACCCCAATGTTCACTGCAGCCCTGTTTACAAAAACCAGAACATGGAAGCAACCTAGAAGTCCATCAACTGATGATGAATGTATATAGAAGATGTGGAAAATATCTGCAATGGAATATTACTTAGCCATGAAAAGAATGAATTTGACTCAGTTCTAGTAAAGTGGATGAACCTAGAGCCTGTTATACAGAGTGAAGTAAACCAGAAAGAAAAAAAAAACAAATATATTAATACATATACATGGAATCTAGAAAACTGTATTTATGAACTTATTTGCAGAGAAGAAACAGAGATGCAAATGTAGAGAATTGACTTGTGGACATGGTGGCTGAGGGAGTGAGTGGGATAAATAGAGAAATATATTTATTTCTAATATATATTCAATATAAATGCAGCATCATGTGTAAAATGGATAGTTGGTGAGAAGCTGCTGTATAACACAGAGAGCACAGTCTTGATGACCTAGAGGGGCGGAATGGGAGGAAAATAGGCTCAATGGGGAGGAGATATATGTATAATTATGGCTGATTTGTGTTGTTGTATGGCAGAAGCCAACACAACATTATGAAACTTTTAAAAAATGAATGCATATTTTAGACCTGTTTCCAAATATATAGTAAAATTATGACAAAGATAATTTTTTTAAAACTAGAAAACATATTGATGAGGGCTAAAGATAAATAGTCATTCCTGTTTGTTAGAAATTTGCCATAAAAATATCGTAGTAGCTAATACTAAATTCAACTGATTATAAAAATAATCTCATTTATTATCTGTAAACAAGCTATTTTGACACTCACCTCTCTTGCATTCTTCCCTTTCACAATTTCCTTCTTGAGCTTATTTTAACGAGATGGATGGCATATGCTGATCTCTTTCCAACCCTAAGCTTCAGCAGGAAACTGGCGTGCAGCTGGAATTCATAATGTGCTGATGCATCCCAGGACTTTATTTAGTTACATGTGGCACTTCAAAGAAGGTTCAAAGGGACCAATAGAGAGAATTCTGGGACAGACTCAACATGGCAAAAAGATCAACATGTGAGGTGCTGTCTTTGAAGAACCACATGTAGCAGTAGACGTCAGAGCCTGGGAGCATGTTGTACATTTTACTTGAAGTGCCAACTTAATGTACAAAGTGGAACCTGGGAAGAATTAGAGCACCAATGAGCCTGCTCCACTAAGATGGAAAATAACATTCTTTGTTACTTAAACATGCAGAAAAACTCATTATGACATCTAAATTTAGGAAATATAGCAAAGAAAGAAGGAAAGAAAAAGAGTAGAAAATTCTAAGAAAATAGCTTTGGGCATATACTGTGCATTTTCTGATTTTTATGCTAAAATAAAATAGTGCATATACTACCAAAAATAATTTCCTTATTTACAAAAAATATAATATCATAGTCTTTATTCTCTGTTGCTCCTATTGTCTGATAGTTAATAATGAGGAAAAAGATACATTAACTCTTTCATGTCATTAACCAATCCCACCTATAAAGTGTAAATGTTGTTGATATGTTTGTGCCTCATCTTCTGATATATATTAATTATACTATATCTGCAGAGCAACGTAATAACCAATATCCTCAAGAAGAGGTGCTCTCAAACCTGTTGTTGGGCTTTGAGACCTATTTCTGGGCTTTCAGATAAATGTTAAACTATAGTAAGTGGACAGAGCACAACTTGAAATACCAAACAATTTCTTTCCCTGATTTCTGGAAATGTATTTAAAATTATCAGAAGACTATTTATCCAAATTAAAAGAGTAAATATAATGTATTTATGAAAAATACATCATGATTGCAAAGCTATGTAATGAAAATAATGATTTAATAGATAAAATAGTAACAAAGAAATAAAAGCCTCAAGATAAAAAAAATCCCTGGTCTTCTCAGCACCTTAAAAGCCATGGGCACCATTGGAGAAACACCTGTGTCAGTGTTCAACATGTATTCTGCTTGCATCAAGATTAACTCCTGTGCTGACCATATCAAAATTTTCACTTTTTTCAGTTTTTTAAAAATTTGAAATATATGGCTCAGGCATGTATATCTATATACTTCATAATTGAGCTCTTGTGTGTGTGTGTTAGCTGCTCAGTCATGTCTGACTCTTTGTAATCCTATGGACTATAGCCCATCGGGCTCCTCTGTCCATGGGGATTCTCCAGGCAAGATTACTGGAGTGGGTTGCCATTCCCTCCTCCAGGGGATCTTCTGGACCTAGGACCTGAACCTGGATCTCCTGCCTTGCAGGCAGATTCTTTACAGTTTGAGGTTGAACTATTTTCTGTCTTTGATTTTTCTTATTTTTTTCCTCTGTCTAATTATTTCTTCTCTACATTAATTATTTAATAAAATTACATATATTTAGATGTACCTCATGAATGATCGTGTGTGTGTGTGTATGTGTGTGTGTGTAGTAAAATGATTTCTGTATTCTACTCAATTAATATAGCTATCTCACAGTTACCTTTAATGTTTTTAAATAATGATGCTTTTGAACTGTGGTGTTGGAAAAGACTCTTGAGAGTCACTTGGATTTCAAAGAGATCAAACCAGTCCATCTTAAGGGAAATCAGTCCTGAATATTCATTGGAAGGACTGATGCTGAAGCTGAAACTCCAATCATTTGGCTACCTGATATGAAGAACAGACTCATTTGAAAAGACCCTGATGCTGGGAAAGGTGGAATGCAGGAGGAGAAGGGGACAACAGAGGATGAGATGGTTGGATGGCATCACCGACCCAATGGAGATGAGTTTGAGTAAACTCTGGGAGCTGGAGGTGGACAGGGAGGCCTGGCATGCTGCAATCCACGGGGCTGCAAATAGTCGGACAGGACTGAGCAACTGAACTGAACTGAGAGCACCTGAAGTCTACTCCCTTAGCAAATTCCTGGCATTATTAACTCTAGTCATCTTGCTGTGCATTATATTTTGGGATTTTTTTTTATCCCCTGCAACTGTAACTTTTGTACCCTCTAACCAACATCTCCCCATTTTCCTCACCTCCCCACTGCTAGTAACCACTTGTCTACTCTCTGCTTCAGTATTTTTAGATTTCACATAAAATTGAAATCATACAGTATTTTCTTTCTCTCTGGCTTATTTCACTTGGCATGATTCTCTCTAATTTCATTCATGTTATGCAAGTGATGAGCCTTTTCTTAAGGCTCAGTATTATTTCATTGTACTCATATACCACAATTTCTCTATCCATTCATCTTTTGCATAAACTTAAATTGTTTCCTTCCCTTAGTTATTGTGAATAATTCTAAAATTACATGGAAGCACAGATATCTGTTCAAGATACTAATTTTACTTCTTCACTGGACAAAAGACATCAATAAACATTTTTTTTCCAAATGTTACATCCTAATGGCCAACAGGTATATGAAAAGGTACTCAAGACCACTAATCATCAGGAAAACATAAATCAAAACCACAATGATATATCACCTGTTATGATAGTTATTATGAAAAATACAAATGGTGACAAAAGTTGGTGAGGATATGGAGAAAAGGGAACCCTTTTGCACTGCTGATGAGAATGTAAATTAGTATAGCCATTATGGAAAATGGTAAGAATTTTCCTCAGAAAACTAGAAATATATCTCTCTTCTTTTTAATCTCCTTGAACCATATGAGTTTATATAATTTAATTTCCTATCCCTGAAGATATATGTGTACATATACACATACATATATGTATGTAACATACAAATATATAAATAACATATATAAAGAAATATGTATATATGTGTAATAAGTGTGTATGTATATGTTTATATACCATAATTATTATAGTTATTCTTATTGAAATTACCCTAATAGATTAATATGCTCAGAAGTCCCTGATGAACAGACCAAGCTTTAGTTTTATACTTCCAATATACCTATTTACCTTTAGCATTTCCACACTTACTGATCTGTTGCACTAGTTCTCCCTTCTATCTATAATGTGCATCTCTTCATTCATTTCATGGCTGGAAATGTCATATCCCTCAATTTTAATTTGGGTTTCATTTTCTCAGAGATGCATTCCCTGATCACCTGTATCTATGGTCATACAGAGCATTCCAGCAAATATCTGTTATAGATTTTTATTACTTGCACTACTGATGTTTGGTTTCTTTAAACATTTTTATTCCCATGAGTTTATAAGACATTTATCTTGTGTACTATTGAATCTCTTTGGCATATTCCTGGCAGATAACTGATGTTTCATAAAATATATGTTAAATAATAAATATTTGCTAAATAAACATATCAGTTAATATCAATAGGACAGTTTTGCAGCTTCCAAACTAATGAAATATTTCAGAAATACTTGCTTTTACAGACTCCTATAATATAGTCTACTTATAGTCTACTTGAAACAATTTATTTTGATCATTAGGGTTTTTTAATACACTATAATTTTTTAAAATGTGGAACTCTAAAAATTAATTTATCTTAGGTGGTACTCTCATTGTTATTACAAAATTTAAGTAAATTTGGTAGTCTACTATAGTGGTTTGTTGCATAAAATTTACCTTTTTCACTAGCTCCTCACTTGCTGTTTGTAAGATCACTTAATTAAGTTTATACTATTATGGCATTAAATTCCATATCTAATTGCATCATCATATCTTTTCACATTTTCTAGTTAATGAGAGTAACGATCTTCTAGTAAAGCCTTCAGAGTGATTATATATAAATATATACATATATATATGTATAATATACATATACAGTATACATATAAAACATATGCATATACAACTGATTGTATTTGTAAACATAAAATAGCACTAAATCTGGCAATTTTTAGGGAAGATTTGATTGAAATATTCATTCAGATGGAATTAAATGAATATTTATAACAAAGGGAATGAAGAATAGAGGTTTTCCCTATTACTCTTTATTCTAGAGAGAAGAGGGCATATCAGTATCTTCAGTGTATTACAGGTTTATGAACTATATGTTTCCTCCACAAATGTTTTCTTACCATGATTTTTACTGACTATATTGGAAAAAGGGTCCAAATATAGAATAATTTAAAACAAAAAAAGTTTTTTTTTTCTTAATAAGAAAAGGAGCTATTTTTTATTTATTTGTAGTACTTATCTGCATGGAATCCCTAATGAAACTATCAAGTCAATTTAAATTCTCCATTATTTGCAGAGAGAGAGAGAGAGAATGAGTGTGTGTGAGTGAAGAAAAATACTGTGGTTAGATTCATGCTGCAACAATCAAATGACAAGCTACAATTCCTTAGGGCAATGGTCTGAGGTACTTCAATTCAATTCCTTTGTTTTAACCGAGCACTCTAGATAGACCTGTATTTACAAAGTGGTTAATTTTGCTCACTACACTGCTTACAAGGTATTTTCTTAAATTTAGAATTCCTTTAAATTTTCTTAAATTTAGAATTCCTTTATGCATGCATTTTTCATGGATACATCCCAAATAGTAACAGAGAAGAAAAGTTAGGGGCAACTGAATATGGTCCACTTCATCTGCTTCCAGTGCAAAATCAAAACATACTCAAACATTTGGGGCTCCCAGGTGACCTTAGTAGTAAAGAACCCACCTGCCAAGGCAGGAGATGTTAGAGACTCGGGTGTGATCCCTGGGTCAGGAAGATCTCCTGGAGAAGGACATGGCAAGCCACTCCAATATTCTTGCCTAGAGAATCCCATGGACTGAGGAGCCTGCAGGCTACAGTCCATAGAATCAGAAAGACTTGTCCATGACTTTAGGGACTTACATGCACTAAAACATTTATGTTATTCTTAAAAATTTATGCAAACTCTGTGTCATCAGTTCAGTTCAGTCACTCAGTCATGTCCAGCTCTTTGCGACCCCATGGACTGCAGCACACCAGGCTTCCTTGTCCAGCACCAACTCAAACTCATATTCTTCGAGTCGGCGATGCCTTCACACCAACTCATCCTCTGTCATACCTGCCTCCTCTTGCCCTCAATTATTTCTCAGAGCTTCATGAATTTTCCAATGAGTCAGGTTTTTGCATCAGGTGACCAAAGTACTAGAGCTTCAGCTTTAGCGTCAGTTCTTCCAATGAATATTCATTACAGATTTCCTTTATGATGAACTGCTGTGATCTCCTTGGAGTGTAAGGGACGCTCAAGAGTCCTCTTCAACACCACAGTTCAACAGCATCAATTCTTTGGTGCTCAGCTTTTTCTATAGTCCAAATCTCACATCCTTACATGACTACTAGAAAAACCATAGCTTTGATTTGAGGGACCTTTGTCAGCAAAGTAATGTCTCTGCTTTTTAATATGCTGTCTAGGTAAGTTATAGCTTCTCTTCCAAGGAGCAAGCATCTTTTAATTTCATGGCTGGAGTTACCATCTGTAGTGATGTGAAGTCCAAGAAAATAAAGTCTGTCACTTTTTCCATCGTTTCCCCATCTATTTGCCTTGAAGTGATGGGACCAGATTCTATTTTCTTAGTTTCCTGAATGTTGAGTTTTAAGCCCACTTTTTCACCCACCTCTTTCTCTTTAGTTCTTCATCACTTTCTGCCATAAGGGTGGCATCATCTGCAAATCTGAGGTTATTGGTATTTCTCCCAGCAATCTTGAATCCAGCTTGTGCTTCACCCAGCCTGGCATTTCACATGATGTACTCTGCATATAAGTTAAATAAGCAGGGTGACAATATACAGCCTTGATGTACTCCTTTCCCGATTTGGAACCAGTCGGTTGTTCCATGTCAGTTCCAACTGTTGCTTCTTCACCTGCATACAGATTTCTCAGGAGGCAGGTCAGGTGGTCTGGTATTCCCATCTCTTGAAGAATTTTCCACAGTTTTTTGTGATCCACAGAGTCAAAGGCTTTGGCATACTCAATAAAGCAGAAATAGATGTTTCTCTGGAACTCTCTGGCTTTTTTGATGATCCAACAGATGTTGGCAATTTGATCTCTGACTCCTCTGGCTTTTGTAAATCCAGCTTGAACATCTGGAAGTTCATGGTTCACGTATTACTGAAGCCTGGCTTGGAGAATTTTGAGCCTTACTTTACTGGTGTGTGATATGAGTGCAATTGTGCAGTAGTTTGCACATTCTTTGGCATTGCCTTTCTTTGGGATTGGAATGAAAACTGACCTTTTCCAGTCCTGTGACCACTGCTGAGTTTGCCAAATTTGCTGGCATATTGAGTGTAACACTTTCACAGCATCAATTTTTAGGATTTGAAATAGCTCAGCTGGAATTTCATTACCTCCAGTAGCTTTGGTCATAGTGATGCTTCTCAGGCCCACTTGACCTCACATTCCAAGATATCTGGCTCTGGGTGAGTAACCATCACAATTATCTGGGTCGTGAGTATCTTTTCTGTATAGCTCTTCTGTGTATTCTTGCCATCTCTTCTTAATATCTTCTGCTTTTGTTAGGTCCATACCATTTCTTTCCATTATTGTGCCCATGTTTGCATGAAATATTCCCTTGGTATCTCTAATTTTCTTGAAGAGATCTCTAATCTTTCCCATTCTATTGTTTTCTTCTGTTTCTTGCATTGATCACTGAGGAGGGCTCTCTTACCTCTGCTTGTTATTCTTTGGAACTGTGCATTCAGATGGATATATTTTTCCATTTCTCTTTGTTTTTAGCTTCTCTTCTTTTCTCAGGTATTTGTATAGCTTCCTCAGACAACCATTTAACCTTTTTGTATTTGTTTTCCTTGGTAATGTTCTTGATCAATGCCTCCTGTACAAAGTCACAAACCTCTGTTCATAGTTCTTCAGGAACTCTATCTATCTGATCTAATCCCTTGAATCTATTTGTCACTTCACTGTACAATGGTAAGGGATTTGATTTAAGTCATACCTGAATGGTATAGTGGTTTTCCCTACTTTCTTCAATTTAAGTCTGAATTCTTTCTTTATTTTAATATCCAGTGTTTCTCCCCAAAATCTTTAAGCAAACTTAATATTCTAAAAATCTGTGTCATAATACTTTTAGATAATTTCAATATGGTATTATTTACCTTTATTGATGTTTATAAGTATCTTTGTAAACATTCCAGTGAAACATTTTAATAAAAATATGAAATTCTGAAAGATTTTGTAATAGTGCCTTGAGATAGGTGCTTCCTTCCCCTAGGTTGATATAAAGTGAAACCACCACACATTAGTGTTAGCAATTCCTTGTTCTCTTTCAAATGAATTAATGTACCTATCCTTAAGTGCTTTGGTTTGAATATTTGAATCTCTCCAAAATTCTTATTGAATTTTAATCTCCAAGATGATGATGTCAGGAGACCGAGCCTTTCGGAAATGATTAGGTCATGAAGGTAGAGGCCACGTGATAGGAAATACTGTCCTTATAATAGAGTCCCCACATTACTCTGTAGCCCTTCCATCTTGTGGAGACACAGCAAGAGTCAGCAGTAAAGATAACCCAGAAAATGATCATCAGCAGAACATGATCATGCTGGTACCCTCTCTTGAAACTTCCAGCCTCCAAAACTGTGTGAAATACGCATCTTATATGAATAAGCTACCCAGTCTGCAGTGTTTTGTCATAGTAGCCCAAATGGACAAAGACAGGCAAGTAGCTGCTTCTGTGTTATATTTAATTCTGTCATTTAAGGTACAAAATTTTTGAAGCAAGTTAAAATAGCACTCTATTTTATGTATCCCAGTGCTTTTGTTAATAATCAGTTTTAATGGAGAACATTAGCATGCACTGTAGCACAAAATGGTGCAAATTGCCTAAGTGAAGACAGAGGAGTGATCTGGATACATGGAATGCTGTTACAAGGAGTACTAAAATGTGCAAAGATCATCACTCTCTGTGCAGCTATTACTTGAATTTATCTTTCAAGCAGGGTAGATTTTCACCCTGCCAGATTTGTTTGGCATGGAAAATATCTATTTTTTAATAGTATTAAATAAGTCACTGGGTGTTTACCCTGCTAAAACAAAAGCAAACAAAACAAACCCAATGGATCTGAACTACTTTTTTCTTTTAATCTCTGCTTTCATTCAACTGCAGTCACTTACGATGTAAATTGCTTCATGATGTGTTTTGTCATTGCAAGGACACACCTTAATGCTTTCCAGCAGTAATATTTAAAGTGCTACTATTATAGCCTGAAAATGTTGAGAAGCATACAGATTAACTCATTGCCTTATACCAAGCTTAAAGAAAACATTTTCAGGGAAACAAACAAACAAAAATTCAGAGAGAACAATTATCATATTCATTAAATCCTAATTTTTCATTCTCTTATACATACCATATACACAGATATAAACACTCACTATACACACAGTTCTTAATCAGTTCAGTTCAGTTCAGTTCAGTCACTCAGTCGTGTCCAACTCTTTGCTACCCCATGAATCGCAGCAAGCATGCCAGGCCTCCCTGTCCATCACGAAATCCTGGAGTCCACCCAAACCCATGTCCATCGAATTGGTGATGCCATCCAGCTATCTCATCCTCTGCGCTCCCCTTCTCCTCTTACCCTCAATCCTTCCCAGAATTAGGGTCTTTTCCAATGAGTCAACTCTTTGCATGAGGTGGCCAAGGTATTGGGAGTCTCATCTTCAACATCAGTCCTTCCAATTAACACATGGGACTAACTTCCTTTAGGATGGACTGGTTGGATCTCCTTGCAGTCCAGGGAACTCTCAAGAGTCTTCTCCAATACCACAGTTCAAAAGCATCAATTCTTAGGTGCTCAGCTTTCTTCACCATCCAAATCTCACATCCATACATGACTACTGGAAAACCCATAGCCTTGACTAGATGGAACTCTGCTTTTCAATGTGCTATCTAGGTTGGTCATAACTTTCCTTCCAGGGATTAAGTGTCTTTTAATTTCATGGCTGCAGTCACCATCTGCAGTGATTTTGGAGCCCCCAAAAATAAAGTCTGACACTGTTTCCACTGTTCCACTCTTTCCCTGTCTATTTCCCATGAAGTGACAGGACCAGATGCCATGATCTTAGTTTTCTGAATGCTGAGCTTTAAGCCAATTTTTTCACTCTCCTCTTTCGCTTTCATCAAGAGGCTTTTTAGTTTCTCTTCACTGTCTGCCATAAGGATGGTGTCATCTGCATATCTGAGGTTATTGTGTTTTTCCCAGCAATCTTGATTCCAACTTGAGCTTCTTCCAGCCTAGCGTTTCTCATGATGTACTCTGCATATAAGTTAAATAAACAGGGTGACAATATACAGCCTTGACGTACTCCTTTTCCTATTTGGAACTAGTCTGTTGTTCCATGTCCAGTTCTAACTGGTGCTTCCTGACCTGCATACAGGTTTCTCAAGAGGCAGGTAAGGTGGTCTGGTATTCCCATCTCTTGAAGAATTTTCCACAGTTTTTTGTGATCCACAGAGTCAAAGGCTTTGTCATAGTCAATAAAGCAGAAATAGATGTTTTTCTGGAACTCTCTTGCTTTTTTGATGATCCATTGGATGCTGGCAATTTGATCTCTGGTTCCTCTGCCTTTTCTAAAACCAGATTGAACATCTGGAAGTTCTCAGTTCATGTATTGCTGAAGGCTGGCTTGGAGAATTTTGAGCATTACTTTAGTAGCATGTGAGATGAGTGCAACTGTGCGGTAGTTCGAGCACTCTCTGGCATTGCCTTTCTTAGGGATTGGAATGAAAACTGACCTTTTCCAGTCCTGTGGCCATTGCTGAGTTTTCCCAATTTGCTGGCATATTGAGTGTAGCACTTCACAGCATTATCTTTCAGGATTTGAAATAGCTCAACTGGAATTCCATCACCTCCACTATCTTTGTTTGTAATGATGCTTTCTAAGGCCCACTTGACTTTACATTCCACAATGTCTGGCTCTAGGTGAGTGATCACACCATCATGATTATCTGGGTCATGAAGATCTTTTTCATACAGTTATTCTGTGTATTCTTGCTACCTCTTCTTAATATCTTCTGTTTCCGTTAGGTCCATACCATTTCTGTCCTTTATCAAGCCCATCTTTTAATAGTGGGAATAAATAAAATCATAAATATAAATTTAATGAGAGATTAATAAATTTATGCTGCTCCACATTTGAGTATTTAGACATCATTGATAGCAAAAGTAAGTAACTATGTAATTGAGGAATTGAGGAAGGTAAAAAAAAGGACACTGCATAGTTTACATGATTATAGTTTTATATTTTAACTATTATTCTGGCCTCAGAAGTTAGACTGGAGAAGATTACCAATCAGTGTAATGTTTTGTTGAGACATTTACATAGTAAGTAAACCAAAAATCAGGAACTGTGGCAGTAAAAATGGAGAAAAACCTGTTTGAGACCATTTTTGAGTCAGGGCATATAATTTTCTCTTCATTTTTCATGAGATTCTGGCATAGACCAAATCTTGAATAATAGAATAAGGCATTTGGTAGAATATACAATTGAATATGGGGGACGCAGATCGTTTAAACATAAATTTTTAAAACTAGAACCCATGAACTCTCATGAAATCCATGAATAAAATTATGAATACCAAAATTTTGGATATTAAATAAAGCAATATCTTTATTTCACTGACTTCAAACTAAAATTCAACATTTCATTCATTATGTACTTGAAAAACTCACCACCTTAGTTTTAACTGTACCTGTGAATTTGTCAGCCATAGAGATTGCATATGTATTTATATTGCATTTCAGTTGTCACAACTTTGTCCAAATATTATTTAATCTCTTCTAATACTTCTACCCTTTGAAATTACAGTGTTTATTAGATGTGCCATTAGATTGTTCTTTGTTTATAAAAAATACATACATTTCCATATCACTAGTGTTTAATATTTCATAACTGCATTGCAATATATTTAGCTCCTTTGAAATCTTATATATTTTATCTTATATATTAGAAAAACAATTTTCCATGACTTTCCACTGAACAATGAGATTTTTAGAAATTCTGCTTACAATGGTATAACTATGTATATTATCCTTGCTAGCAGAGGCTGATCTTGACAATAAGACCTACTTGTATATTAGATAGGCCACCCAAAGCTGGCAATGCTTGTTGAATTTTTTTTCTGCCTTTACAATTCCACTTAAGGTCATGGGATTCCTAGGCAACAAGATGTAACAAAATTGTATGTCAGAATCAAAAGCATAAACTTGAATTGAAGAAAAGTCTGACAAAAAAAGTTAAGAAGATAGAGGAAACAGGAAAGATGGATAGAATGTCGGTAGAAAGTATTTTCTTAATGACAGAAGAGGCACAGCTCTGTGAAAAAGTTTGAGTCAAGATCAAAATCTCTGATTCTGTGGCAGGTGATGGAAGGGACTGTTGTCAAGAATAAAGTGAGAATTCAAATTGTCAGAATTCCTCATGGTAGCAATAGGTTTGAATGCATCACTGAACTTGAAATCCTCTTTTTATATATTTCTAGATTTATTGTTTGGATGCACCCTGTATATCCAGTAAAAGAATCACTACTCTGTTGTTATCTTTCTGGTGGAAAAAGAACCGTGAGCTCTTAACCTTTGACACAGTGTCTGCCTATACTTGAATCATAAAACTGAGTCATGAAATGCTCCATATACCTACTGTAAAGCACATGAAGCTCTGCTCAATATTATGTGGCAACCTAGATGGGAGGGGACTTTGGGAGAGAATGGATACATGAATATGTTTTGCTGAGTCCCTTCACTGTTCACCTGAAAATTCACAATGCTGTTTGTTAAATAAACAGCTACACCCAATGCAAAATTAAAAAATATAAAATAAAAAGTCATGAAAAATGCTCTGCACCGTAGCATCAAAACTGTTTCCAGAATTTGTCCTAGCTCCTATAGGGGTAAAAACACTAATGATGCTGGATGTAAGTAGGTAGAAATTTCAATCATTTTGGCACTGAAAGTTCTGAATGTTTAAAATGTTCAGGAAAGTAAATTTCAAAGATACCTGGGGACAACACATCAGTGAAAAACAATCAGGCATGTTTATGATAGGGAGGATGTTTAAAATTTATTTGATTCTAAAAAGTTTCTGATGTCACAAATAAAAATGTCATTAATGATTGAGGCAAGAAAATATTATCACTTATTTTTCTTTAGAATTATTGATATCCCCTAGGTTATAGACAATAACTGACCACAAAAATAGATTGCCTTTTGTTCAAAGAATTAGTAAGTTGTATTTTGAGGACCTTGGTGCACATAATAATTCTGGCTGTAACCTGTAGTTAGTTGTGTTAAGTCTAATGAGTCAACTGGAAGCCACCTAGTAAGCTACTGAATCAGGGAGTTCATGATTACCACTTATTCTTTCTTATGTCAGCCTCCGTTTAACCCTGTAAGAGGGAAATCTAAAATCTGTTTAATAATAAATAAAATACTGCTGTTTAATGATAAAGAGATCTTTTCTTTATCTTTTCTCACTAAAAAAAAAATGTATATAAGATTCCAAGACCCCTGGGTTTGTCTCTTTTATTTTGACTTCCGTCTGATGCAATTTGTTTGTTACTGTGCTAACAAGATTTCCCTGACAAAAGGATTCAGTTATCCACTAGAAAGACTAGTCATATTGTCTATAATCAATTCTAGAGAAATTATTAGCAAAGAGATAGCAGTAGCAAGGGGCGGGGGAACTCCAGGAGAACCCAGTCAGGCTTCACCGCTGAACCTCTGACAGTGAGGGTTATGGCCTCTGTGACTTGCCCTGAATGTGTGTCCCAGAATCAGCTTGCCTAGTTATTCTAGTCCTAGATTTTATCATGATTCAACTGGGCATCAAGTAGCTGGGAGGGGCTATATATATACATATGTTGAGATAAATCATCAAATGTGAAAAGAGAAAGAGAAGACTAAACACTGATTAGAATTTTCAAATGGAAATCCTTCATCTAGGATTTTATTTGCTGTAGTTCATGGAAGGGTGACCTTTTGCTGTAAGAACCTGATGGTTATATTTTTATGGAATTATTAAGAAGAGCTATTGGAATGTTCTGTTGCAAAAGGAAATAAACAGTTGACTCTAAAGAAAAGTGAGGATTCTTTTCTTCCTCAGGATTTCTTTATAACTATAATCTGCACTATAAACATGGGAAACCATTGCTAAATAGCAAAGTATGGAAAAATCTAAATAGAGCAAAGCTTGCAAAAGTATGTAGAATGTGTGTCTTGGAGAGAAAAGTAAAATCATTATTATAGGAGATAAGAAGGCAATAAATTATTAGAAAGTAAAAAAGTGAATCTTGAGAGTTGTGTTTTCTTGATTGACATTCCAGCAGGACTAATATTTATTGAATAAATTGTTTATGCTTCCTTTTGCTCTTTTGTTCTCACTCCAACTGAAGATGCAACATACCATATTTGAAAATATTTTATAGTATTTCAATTCTAATTAAATTCCACAATAATCTAATTATTATTCTTTTTAAGACCTGCAATTAGTTAAGCAAAGACCCGGTTTTGAATATAGACAAGCATTTTTAAAAACTAGTTTATTTTCCTTTGCAAGGGAAAAATAGTAGCCAGACATTTTTATTACTCACTCTCTCACTCATTCATATAACAAATATTTATTGAGCTCCTAGCATGAACCAGACATATTTCTAGTCATTTGGGAAAAACATTAAAAAAAAAAGATTGAAGATAGCTGCCTTGTAAAGTTTATATTCTAATGTGAGAGACATAAATAACAAACATGAAGCATAAGTTTCAATTGAGAAGCTGAAAAACAGTGGTAGGGTGTGGAGGCGGAGAATCCTGGATGCACAGAGCATTATGGAGATAGCACTGCAGTGGATGTGGGAGTTGGGGTTTCTCTGGCACCTGATATAACCTACAACAGAAACCATCAGTGAGTGTCAGCAATTTTCACTCTAATAGTGACAAGATTTTGTGTGTTAGAAAGCAGAGAAGGTTGTTTCTTGGAAATCTTTCTTCTCATTTGATGATAGAGACAGAGGATCTATTAAAAGCTTTATCTCAGTACACAGGCCTGCTCTTGACCCTAAGATGGTGGATGGCTTAGAGCTGTTTTCTATTCTGAGCAATGCTCAGACTCATTTTTTACCTGTTAGGAGGAAAAGTGACCTTAAATTGAGTGTGCTTTATTGTGACCATTTTTGCTGGGTTAGAGGATTCTATTGGAACACTGTTATACCAAGAGAAAGGGCCTCACCTTCACCTGAGCTTCACTTCATTAATAAAACCTCATAGTGTCCAGAATACATTTTATAATCTACCATGATGTTTTGGATGTAGGTGGAATACTCTAATTAGACTATAATCTTTATAGCTCAGACTTGCACAGGTTATTTCCCTCTATTAAAGAACCTAGCAGCATATGGCTACTTTCTTTCTTAGTAAACATCCTTAGCCCCTAAAATCAAGAGATATTGTATTATATTCCTAAAGGTGCTATAACAAGTGACCACAAAGATGGCATTTTAAAGCAAAAGACATTCATTTTCTTACAGTTCTGGAGGCCAGATGTCCAAAATCCAGCATGTCCATCCTCCTGCTCTCTCTGGGTTCTCATTTAGTCACTGTCCTGGAATTCTTGGGTTTGTAAACTCATCTCTCCAACCTCAATCTCCATATTCACAGTGGGTTTTCTTCCATGTGTGTCTGTGTGAAATCTCCATTTGCATCTCTCTTAAAAGCACACTTGTCATGGCATTTGGGACTCACTGGATAATCCATGATTAACTCTTACTCTCAGATTCCTAACCTAATCTCATTTTTTAGCACATAACATTTACAGGTTCTAAGCATTTGACATTGTAAAAGAACTTCAGTCTAAAATGGACTTGGAAGATATACAATGAAAAGTCTTACACATCTGTCCTCAGAAAAACAAAACCTAAGGGTGAGAGACTGATTACCCATGAATGTCTGATATACAGAAAATTGACAGTGTTGGAATTTTCTTAAATAATGGTGAGTTTGTTATCGAACTTGGAAATTTTGCTATGGTCTTCAGAGACTTGAAAAAGAAATGACCCAGGTCAGAGTGTTCTTGCAAAGTAAGCTGAATTAAACTTTCTTTGTCTTCTTGAGGAGTTTTCAAAGTTGATTTCCATTTGTTTTTATTTCAACAGGATCTTTCTCCCCTTCACATTCCTTGACAATAAATACAGCCTACCTCAAACCCTCAGTGTATTCATTTGTAGCTTGCTCCAGTTTGCATGTTCCAAATTATTATTTCTCTGCCATTCTTGAATAAATTCATATCTTTAAGTGTGCCTCAGTATGCATCTTTACTTAGGTCAACAACATGGATATCTTTGAGAAGCTATTTTTCTACCTACCAGACATATAATGAGCCAAAAAAATCCTTACTGGATTAAATTTAGGAGATTTTATTGAAAGCATAGTGACCACCCTGAAGAGAAAGAAGGATATTCTCTTGAAAAATCTGACTTACCAAAACTCACTGTAGCCCCAAATTTACTTCCTATTCTTCTCCCTATTCTATCTAGGTCCCTCCTGGCATTGCACCAAGCAGTGGGTATTGAGGAACTATGCAGCAAAGAAGCTATCACTAATCCTTTGTCATCTATATTGAGTTTGATATTTTTGCTTTGCCAAAATGTCAAAATCTTTGGAATGTATAACATGTATAAGCATATATATATAAATGAATATTTCTGTTTGTGTGTGTGTCTGCGGTGAAAGAGAGAGAGAGAGATTACGAGAAAGTTCATATTATAAAGGCTGGAAAATTGAGCCTGTAGAATAGCATCTGGCAGGCTGGATACTCTAAGTCAGCTGTTGCTGTTACAGAATTTCTTCTTCGTCAGAGAAACCTCAGTTTTGTTTTTAAAACTGACTAGATATCACACTATCCAGGTGATTTTCTGCACTTAAAGTCAACTGATTGTAGATGTTAAACATATCTGAAAATATCTCATAGCAACATCTGATTTAGTGTTTAAATAAATGAATACTACAGCTTCACCTTGTGGTTCAGTGGTAATGAATCTGCCTGCTAGTGCAGGAGACATTGGTTCAATCCATTGGGTGGGAAGATGCCCTGGAGAAGGAAATGGCAACCCACTCCAGTATTCTTGCATAGGAAATAGCTTCCCTCCTAAATTGACACGTTAAAAAAAAAAAAAATTCAAGTAACCACCACATCCATTTTTCTTTGTATGAAAGAAATAAAATACGCACTTAAAATTATGTGCTTCTTCTAGCATGGTAGTCTCCATCACACTTTTCCTAATCACTAAAAAAACAAACAAACAAAAAAAAAAGATAGCATGCTTTTATTAATTATTATGATTTTCAGTTTCATGCTATATTTTGGGGACTTTTTAAATGCCATTTCTTCTTTCTTTCTATTTTAATAACATTATTTAACAAATCAGAGCTTCCTTACTGGCATTAGTTAATTAGATGAGTATATTAGTCTATGAAGAGAAAAAAAGCTAAATTATTTTTAATATTGTCTGCATGTTTAGTTATACATGTACATAGCTTTAGAGTTTGCTACAACAGAAAACAAAAGAAGAAGCAACTTTCTAAATGTTATGAGTGAACTTATGTATTTACAAGACAAATAAGTTAAAGGAACTAAGCAGCAGTAATCCTTTTGTGATTCTATGAAAAAATGACAATAATCTGACAATTTTGAAAGCAATGTATTGCATCTTGTTCTGGCATCTTTATGTTTTTTCTACTTGGATGAATCATCATTGAGATTTTGTTGCTTTAAAACATACTTTTCTTGTCTTATAACATCCAGGACTTGCCTGCTGTATTTGTTCAGCAAGCTTGAAACATGCAAAGATATGGGATGCAATCAGGTACCATAATGACTAATTTTAACAATGAACAATAGGAGGGTTAAATATAGGCATAAACATGCCATTATATATAATCAGTAACCGTGGGTACAGTAAGAGCATGGAAAATAGCTTGAGGATAGGTTTATTATAAGCATCATGGCTTGAACAAAGCAGAGGAAAGAATGTAATATTTTGACTAATGGATTCTCTTTATAAGACACCTATGGAGAGAAAAAAGCTAAATTAGTTTTAATCTTGTCTACATCCTTAGTTATACGTGCACATAGCTTTAGAGTTTGCCACAATAGAAACAAAAGAAGAAGCAACTTTCTAAATGTTATGAGTGAACTTATTTATTTATAAGACAAATAAATTAGTTATTAATGTCTTTGAAGCAGCCATGTCTGAATAATATTCACCACCAAGAATAATCATTTCCAGGTTATGTTAACCTAAGTTACTCTGAGTGTCTTTTCATTTGCCTCTTAAAGGTAAGAAACTCTTTAAATCTTTGTGGAAAATTAATTGACTAGCATCTCTGAAAACATTTAAGCATTCGTAGTACATTTTATTTATTTTTGCCTCAGAAAAAGAAATAACAAAACTTTCTCTAAGCTTAAGTTTATATGATTGAAGGAAAACATACTTGTGGATTTCTCTCACCCACTGTCACCAGACCCATAGATGGTTCTGATGCCTCACACACATTCCTTTTCCTCTATTTAGAATAACAGAGTGATACTGAGGCCAGCAACTACTTCTCAACTGCTTTCATAGTTATCCAGACAAAGTTATAGAAAAATAGAAATAAATAAGCCAAGTTGCTGAGATGTAGAGTATCCCTTTTGAGTAGACGCTGTCAGCTTGCTGGTCAGGAAAAAAACAAACAAACAAACAAACAAAAACTACTCTACCCAGAAGTGTTAAAATTATTCACACTGAAAGTTAAGTGTTAGAAAGAAACTCAGAAATCACCCACCGCAACTATCCCTGGACACTCAGAGAGGCAAAGAGATTGCCCAAAGCTACCCAGTTTACTTATATCAGAATCAGATCTAGAACCCTGGATGGGACTACATACTGTCTACCTCAGAGTTTGAACTGTAGCCTTCAGATAGGTAAATCAGTCAGTTCAGTCACTCAGTCCTGTCTGAATTTTTGCAACCCCATGGAATGCAACACACCAGGCTTCCCTGTCCATCACCAACACGGTTTACTCAAACTCATGACCATCAAGTTGGTGATGCCATCCAACCATCTCATCCTCTGTTGTCCCCTTCTACTCCCACCTTGAATTTTCCCAGCATCAGGATCTTATCAAATGAGTCAATTCTTCACATCAGGTGGCCAAAGTATTGGAGTTTCAGTTTCAGCATCAGTCCTTCCAATGAATACCCAGGACTTATTTCCTTTAGGATTGATGGGTTGAATCTCCTTGCAATCCAAGGGACTCTCAAGAGTCTTCTCCAACACCACAGTTCAAAAGCATCAATTATTCGGTGCTCAGCTTTCTTTATAGTCCAACTCTCACATCCATACATGACTACTGGAAAAACCATAGCTTTGACTAGATGGACCTTTGTTGGCAAAGTAAAGTCTCTGCTCTTTTAATATGCTAGCTTTTCTTCCAAGGAACAAATGTCTTTTAATTTCATGGCTGCAGTCACCATCTGCAGTGTTTTTGGAGACCAAGAAAATAAAGTCTGTTCCCCATCTATTTGCCATGAAGTGATAGGACCAGGTGCCATGATCTTGGATTTCTGAAGGTTGAGTTTTAAGCCAGCTTTTTCACTCTCATCTTTCACTTTCATTAAGAGTGTCTTTCGTTCTTTTTCACTTTCTACCATAACGGTGTTATCTGCATATCTGAGGTTATTTATATTTCTCCCGGAAATCTTGATTCCAGCTTATGCTTCATCCAGCCTAGCATTTCACATGATATACTCTGCATATAAGTTAAATAAACAGGGTGATAATATACAGCCTTGACATATTCCTTTCCCGATTTGGATCCAGTCTGTTATTTCATGTCCAGTTCTAACTCTTGTTTCTTGACCTTCATACAGATTTCTCAGGAGGCAGATCAGGTGATTTGGTATTCCCATCTCTTGAAGAATTTTCCACAGTTTGTTGTGATCCACATAGCCAAAGGCTTTGGCATAGTCTATAAAGCAGAAGTAGATGTTTCTCTGGAACTCTTGCTTTTTTGATGATCCAATAGATGTTGGCAATTTGACTCTGGTCCCTCTGCTTTTTCTAAATCCAGCTTGAACATCTGGAATTTCTCAGTTCATGTACTGCTGAATAAATATTTCAAGCTAGGCTTCAACAGTAGATAGTTAAATAGATACAGTTTATAGAGTAAGATCAGGATCTGAACAAAGTTATCATCCTAAGCTTTGTTATCTTTCTACCACTCCAAATGCCTCACAGAGCAACAGCAGACAAACTGGAGCTCTAAAATCCAAAGCAAAAAACTAAAACAAAGACTCAGTGAAAGCAAAGGAAACAGCTGTGTGATGTCTAATTCACCTCCTGTGTCTACTGAATATTCTTTCCCCTTGAAAAATTTATCCTAAAATTATTCTTTCAGAAATTCAGAATAATTGGTGTTCTTCCTTCAACATCTCCTAGTCATGAGCCAGGGAGGAAATTATTTAAAACCCTCTGCCTCAATGTTATAACCTATAAAATGGGAGATTTTATAAATTCTATTCAGTTTTTCCAAGGTTCATGTTCTTCTTGCGTTAAGATTGTTCCAAGTTTCTTTAGGGTAAAGAATAAAATATATTTATTTTTATAAAAACTAAAATATATTTATTTTTTAAAGGAATCCTAATTTCTAAGAAATTTGGCAAATGTAAGTTATTTATTTAGTTCACTTCAGTTGCTCAGTCCTGTCTGACTCTTTGTGACCCCCATAGACTGCAGCACACACAGGCTTTCCTGTCCATTATCAACTCCCAAAGCTTGCTCAAACTCATGTCCACTAGTCGGTGATGCTATCCAACCATCCCATCCTCTGTTGTCCTCTTCTTCTCCCACGATCAATCTTACCCGGTATCAGGGTCTTTTCCAATGAGTCAGTTGTTCACATCAGGTGGCCAAAAATTGAAGTTTAAGCTTCAGCATCATTGCTTCCAATGAATATTCAGGACTTATTTCCTTTAGGATTGACAGGTTAAACCTTCTTGCAGTCCAAGGGACTCTCAGAAGTCTTCTCCAACACCACAGTTGAAAAGCATCGATTCTTTGGCACTCATCTTTTTTTATTTATTAACTTTTCAGGCCAATGGAGTAGAGATGGCTTACTTAAGATTGGACTTCCCTCATGGCTCAGACAGTAAAGAATTTGCCTTTAGTGCATGAGCCCTGGGTTTAATCCCTGGATTGGAAAGATTCCCTGGAGAAGGGAATGGGTACCTACTCCAGTATTCTTGCCTGAAGAATTCCATAGAGAGAGGAGCCTGGTGGGCTCCACAGGGTCACACAGAGTCAGACAAGACTGAGCAATTGACACTTATCTATAGCTCTTTATACATTTATGGATTAGGCCATTTTAATTAGAGTCCTATCAGATTTTTTTCTTTAGCCATGATATCTCTCCTTTTTTGCCATATTGTTAAAATCAATAGCTTATTTGCTTACACTTAGTGCCTATGTGATATAGGCACTATTCTAAGAATTTAGGAGAAGGCAATGTCAACCCATTCCAGTAATCTTGCCTGGAAAATCCCATGGATGGAGGAACCTAGTAACCTGCAGTCCATGGGGTCACAAAGAGTCAGACTCCACTGAACGAGTTTGACCCTTATAATTACCATATGAGAAAATATCACTATTATGACATTTTACAGAATGAGAATTTTACAGAAGAGAATTTTACAGAAGAGAAAACTAATGCAAATGTGTTGTTTGTATGAAGTCACATAGCTACAAACTGGAAGTAAAAGAATTTTGTCCAAGCTAATCATGCTTCTCAACCTATTATTTTAATCTATGCTAAGAACATCCTGTGGCAGTCTTTAGTTGTTTACCACAGTATACAATTCCTCTTCTTTAATAATAAAATCCTTGATTTTAAAAATTTGAGTTAAAAAGCACCTAAAGTAAGATAACCCTCTCCCTTCCACCTTGTGCATTGTAGGACTACATGACTCGTCTACCAGGGTGTGTGCTTGTGCTCAGTCACTTCAATTGTGTCTGACTCTTTGTGACCTTATGGACTGTAGCTCATCAGGCTCCTCTGTCCGTGGGATTCTCCAGGCAAGAGTACTGAAATGGGTTGCCAAGTCCTCTTGCACGGGATCTTCCCAAGCTGGTGATCGAATTCATGTCTTTCCATGTCTCCTGCATTGCAGGTGTATTCTTTACCCACTGAGTCACCTTAAAGGAAAGCAAATGTAATTTGTAAGGTCCTTTCAAATTTCCCTAGAGAAGCATTAAAATCTACATCCCTTTCTCTGACTCACTATCTGAAACTGTGCAATGACTGGAGCTTTACTCTCATCCTGGACCAAGAGTAAGAGCCATGTTTTGGGGGTATCAAAGTAGAAAGTTAAAAGGAGACAATTATAAGAACCCAATATCATCCTTTAATTGCCTATGTGAAGATTCTCTTTTTCATAAAAGAATTAAAATATTACAAATTAGTTTACTAATGATTTTATTTATCCATTAAGCACCATATAATACACTCGTAACTGATAGACTATCTTAGATTTGTCTGAGTAAAATTTGTTCTGATAAATAACATAGACTGCAGATTGGCTTTACAGAGCTGATATACTCTTTTTAAAATCAGATCATTTATTGCAAAGTTTTGCATTTTAATTTCTCCTGGAAAATTATATTTGGAAACACTGAGATAAGCATGCATTCTATTGTTTATCCCTGAACCACATCTTGCAATGTTTTTCATATACTTACTATACTGTTATGCTTTGACTGAGTCCACTGAACATAGCTGGGTAGAGACTCCCTCCTTGATAAAACTTGCTTTAAGTATCGTAGGAGTTTTGTCTAATACAGTTTTTCATGCATAAAAACATAAAAAGATAATAGCATGAGACATGTCACATTAGGTGTTAACCATGCTATAGGAAGAAATTCATTTATTTGAAAAAGAATCTAAATTGATACTTAAAAGCATTGTGATATCTTAGTTCTGAAAAAAGTACAGAAGGTAGCTGTGACTCCTGAAATAAAATTCAATATGATTAACTACTTCAGGACAAAAGCATAGTTTTATCTATTCTGTGTGTTCCCAGATATTCTTTAAAATATATATTAATTATCTCTATATTCTGTCATTTAACTACATTTTATGGTAGATGTTACTAATTTGACAATAGGACCTCTAAGTCCCTGCAAACCATTTCCATATATATATATATATATTTTTTTTTTACCTAAAGGAAATGAGTATATAGACTTTTAAAAATGTGCAAAGTGCTTTTTACCAGCACTTTAGTTAGGGTAAACATTGTGTGTGGTTGGAAGACTGTTTGTTTCTCATGATAAGAAAATAGTCCCTTAAACATATTTCTTTCTCAGCTGGTTTTGATGTACTCATCTACATGCTACACAAACATTTTTTTCAAATATCATTATCATATAACTGCCGACCTAGAGTACTTCAGTATAATTGAATCTCAGTAGTGAGGGACTTACAGTGATTTCTGTTTTCAAGTTAACTCTGGGAAGATTTTTCTTATTTAAATGCATATTAAAACTAGAAAATGATCTCCTCCCTTTGTAATCTGGCAGACTTTCCTGCAACGAACTAATGAGACACATTTTTGGAAAAACCATGTCAATCTTCAGCATAGTTAATCTTGATGTTAGAGGTTAAGATAAAAAAAAATAAAGGACTTGAACTAGCTTCATTGTTGTAGTCCTAAATTTAATAAAATGCATGCTTTTATAAATAGAAATAAGGGAAATAACTTCATACTAAATACATTAAATTCTCATAAAATAAAAAGTCATCTTTGATATGTTAATAGCATAAATAAGTACAGATACTGTATTGATAATCGACATATGAAATTTCTCTCTGGTATAAGTTTTATCATCAAATAAGATGAAAATATTCTAGAGCGCACTATTTGGGGCAATACATATTAGATTTTTGTGATGAATCCAAGTCTTCCAGGAAAACTGGAAAGAAAATAAATTGAGAGACCATAAAAATTGAAAGATAGTTGAGACTTATTTAAAAAAAAAAAGAGGGGGAAGAAGGGAAAAATCACTGAGAATATATATAGTTTTTGTAGAGTAAGTATCAGAAATTCATCGGAAAGAGAGCCACTGATGCTGGGGCTATGCTGGCAGCTCATAATTTTTTAAAGTTTATAAACTGTCAAATTTGGGAAATGTATCTGTACAAACAATGTGAAAGGTAAATAAAATTAAAATCATGAAATGTTTTTAAAAGCAGTGATTATTATAAATATCATAAAAACTAGGACATTCCTGTCCATTTAATAGTCAATTTAATTAACTAAAATTATGTGTTCTTACTCTTGTATTTATGTTTGGTAACTTTTTGAACATCTGAAAAACATTAAATAGTCCTAATTGAATTTGACATTTTATAAATAGCTATGCTTATAAGTTTACAGATAATTTCTATAATTCTAGCAAAGAGTACTTACTGATTGTACATAAATCATGGCAATATCTGGAAGAAATCAGAGTAATTTGCTCTCAGTCTAGCTCTTTTTCTACACATTGTTTCATTAGATAAATACTAACAACAACTCTGTTGAGGTGGGATCTGTAAGATTAACTCTGTTTCCAAGTTGTAATTGAGACTCACCTGGTCAAATTAGGTCCTGAGTTAGGAATAGAGCTGGTAAAAAAAATGGAGACCTTCAATATGATTTCATAGTCTTCACTTTTCTTACACAATTATACCTACTGAGTCATATTTTTAAGGTATGTAAAGAACTTACACTTAGACAACAAAATATTTTTACAAGAAACAAAGAGTAAGGACAAATGTACATAATTTTTACACTGTCCACTAATTCAGTAGTTTTCAACATCTTCAATTATGGGAACCCCATCATGGCTTGAGGACAGACATTTTGTTAGAGAAAATATAAATATGCAAAAACCTACTTTCATTCAGTTAAGTTTAGAATAGATTTATATTTCATGAACTCAAAAAGTATTTTAGTAAAAGAATAATAAAATATTCAATCTATTATTAAAGATATATGAGTGTTACCACAGTGATAGAAAAATGAAAGTATTGTTGTGAAAACACTAATCACTGCCTTTTTCTGGAACACATAAACAGCACACACAAAAGTAAATCCAAATAATATTATGTGGTATGAACTTTACCAGGCTAGAAGTATGAAGGAGAGTTAAATCCAATCTTCTTTCCTCTCTCTTTCTTTCTTTGAAAAGGAAGATATTTCTCAAAAAATGCATTTGCTCCCATTTGTTACTTTTAAAAATGTTGTAACTTCCTTAAAATAAAATAAGCATTATTCTGTTTCTCATTACAGTGATTTATTTTCATGTATAAATTTTAATTAAATAAAGCAGAAGTAGAAAAAATTCAGCTATCATCCAAGCATCCATAGATGAACGTTTTATATGTATGCAAATAGAAAAGTAGATGATTGCATAGGTACATTAGATCAGTTCAATTGCTCAGTCATGCTCGACTCTTTGCATCCCCTTGGACTGTAGCCCTTCAGGTTCCTCTGTCCACGGGATTCTCCAGGCGAGAATACTGAAGTGGGTTGTCATGTCTTTTCCAGCATAGATATATAGGCAGATGATAATGAAAACAGGCCCATACATCGTGTAACTGCTTTGCCATTTGGTTTTATTATTATATCATTAAATATTATTGCAAATATAATTTTAAATGGCAACAGTTAAATTATGGTGCATAGTTATGATTTAATCAATAAATTTTTGTGAAAATTCAGGATGTTTCCTTTTTGTTAATCTTTAGAACATGTAATGGTTATTATTATGATTAGATATTTGTGCACATTCATTCTTAATTCTTTAGCGAAATTTTAGGTAGATTATAGAAAAACATTGTTTTATACTTACTGGCATTCTGAAAGTTTTACTACTTTACTTTCTCACTCTGCCACATGGGATGGTGTTTACCCAAAAATTGCTAATAATTCTGTGTGGTAGTATCATGAGCTTATTCTTACTCAACATGCTATTGTGGTAACATATCTTCTAAGATGAGCCCTAGTGATTCTCCTGCCACTAATACTCAGGCCAGTTTGATAACTCCTTCCCCTTGAGTTTGTGTGTGTGTATGTGTGTATGTATGTGTTTTTGGAATTAAAAACTAACACGAGAAACCACTACACACCTGTTATAATGGATCAAATGCAAAAATAAAGCTAACCGACTATACCAATTGTTGGTAAGAATTCAGATCAACAGGAGCTCACATTTTTTCCTGGTGGGGATGCACAATAGTGTGGGCAATTTGGAAGACTATGTGTAACTTCCTATAAATCTAATCATTACTTTTCCTCATGAATCAATCATTCCCTAGGTGTCTACCCAACTGATATGAAAATTTTTGTTTGCACCAAAAAAAAAAGGCAAACAAAAGCTGCACATGAGTGTTTATAGCAGCTCTAAGTTCTGCTGTTCAGTTGTGAATGTTCATAATTACTAGATTTGGAATCAACAAAATGAATGTATAAACTAGGTGAGGTATATTCATGCAATGGAACATTACTCAGCAATGAAAAGCAAGAGCTAAAGATATGGAAGAGTGTTAAATAAATATTGCCATGTGAAAGAAACCAGTCTAAAAAGCTACATAGTGATTTATTCCAAGTAAACAAAATCTGAGAAAAGATAAAAGAAAAAGTTTATCAAAAAGATGAGAGGTGTTGGAGAGGGTGTGGAGAAAAGGGAACCCTCTTTCACTGTTGATGGGTATGCAAATTGATACAACTACTATGGACAACAGTATGGACATTCACTAAAACACTAAGAGTAAAACTACCATATGACCTAGCAATCCCATTATTTGGCATATACCCTGAGGGTACTCTAGTTGAAAAAGACACATGCTCTCCAATCTTCATTGCAGCACTATTTATAATAGCTAGGAAATGGAAGCCACCTTGATGCCTATCGACAGATGAATCAATGAAGAAGTTGTGGTATATACACCACAGAATATTACTTATCTATAAAAAGAAATGCATTTGAATCTATAGATTGCTTTGGGTAGTATACTCATTTTCACTATATTGATTCTTCCAATCCAAGAACACGGCACATTTCTCCATCTGTTTGTGTCCTCTTTGATTTCTTTCATCAGTGTTTTATAGTTTTCTATATACAAGTCTTCTGTTTCTTTAGGTAGAAATACTCCTAAGTATTTTATTCTTTTTGTTTCGATGGTGAATGGAATTGTTTCCTTAATTTCTCTTTCTGATTTCTCACTGTTAGTGTATAGGAATGCCAGGGATTTCTGTGTGTTGATTTTGTATCCTGAAACTTTGCTATATTCACTGATTAGCTCTAGTAATTTTCTAGTAGAGTCTTTAGGGTTTTCAATATAGAGGATCATGTCATCTGCAAACAGAGAGAGTTTTACTTCTTCTTTTCCAATCTGGATTCCTTTGATTTCTTTATCTGCTCTGATTGCTGTGGCCAAGACTTCCAAAACTATGTTGAAAAGTAGTGGTGAGAGGGGCACCCTTGTCTTGTTCCTGATTTCAGGGGGAATGCTTCCAGCTTTTCACCATTGAGGATAATGTTTGCTGTGGGTTTGTCATATATAGCTTTTATTATGTTGAGGTATGTTCCTTCTATTCCTACTTTTTGGAGGGTTTTTATCATAAATGGATGTTGAATGTGGAGGTTCCTTAAAAAGCTGCAAATAGTCCTGCCATATGACCCAGCAATCCCACTGCTGGGCATAGACACTGAGGAAACCAGAATTGAAAGAGCCACCTGTACCCCAATGTTCATCACTGCATTGTTTACAATAGCCAGGACATGGAAGCAACCTAGATGCCAATCAACTGACGAATGGATAAGAAAGCTGTGGTACATATACACAATGGAATACTACTCAGCATTAAAAAAAAATTCATTTGAAGCAATTCTACTCAGATGGACGAAACTGGAGCCCATTATCCAGAGTGAAGTAAGCCAGAAGCAAAAACAACAATACAGTATATTAACGCATATATATGGAATTTAGAAAGACGGTAACGAGAACCCAACATGCGAGACAGCAAAAGGAACACAGATGTATAGAATAGACTCGTGGACTTTGTGGATGAGGGTAAGGGTGGGATGATATGGGAGAAGGGCATTGAAGCATGTTAATTATCATATGTCTAATCAATCGCCAGCCCAGGATTGATGCTCGGGGCTGGTGCATGGAGATTTCCCGGGGGGGGAGGGAGAAGGGAGGGGGGTTCTGGAGGGGAAGCATATGTAAACCCATGGTGATATCCTGTCATTGTATGGCAAAAACAATAAAAAATAAAAACTGCTGCCAAAACAAACAAACAAAAAAAATATGATGCCTGGTTTCATCAGCCATTGAAAGACAAAGTAACCAAACATCTGTTTTGTTTCTGGCATACTTGTCATCTACCTGCAAAATGGGGATATGGCCACACATATTCCCATCATTTCTAATGAGCACAGTGATGTCAATATGAAATTATGTGGACCCTGAACTTACATTAACATCTGAATATTCATTGATATTCATTTTTATATTTAGGTAAGCATTTTAGAGGCAACTTGAAAACCTCCTTCTTCAGTCAACTGAATTATAAGCATATTTATTTATTACAATAATAAAATCTTAAAATAATTAAAAAAAAAGAAATGCATTTTAGTCAGTTCTAATGAAGTGGATGAACCTAGAGCCTATTATACAGAGTGAAGTAAGTCAGAAAGAAAGAGACAGATATTATATATTAATGCATATGTATGGAACCTAGAAAGATAGTACTGATGATCTGACTTGAGGGCAACAAAGAAGACACACATAGACACAAAGAACAGATTTTGGACACAGTAGGGAAGGAGAGGGTGGAATGATTTGGGGGAGTAACATTGAAACATATACACTGCAGTATGTAAAATGGATGGCCTGTGGGAATTTGCTATAGGATGTAGGGAACCCAAAGCTGGTGCTTTGGTACAACCTAGACAGGTGGGAGGGGGAGGGAGGTTTAGGAGGGAGGGAACATATGTATACCTATGGCCGGTTCATGTTGACGTATGGCAGAAACTATCACAATATTGTAAAGTAATTACCTCTAATTAAAAATTAAAATTAAAAAAATAATTTAAAAGATCAACTAAGAAAAAAAGTTATTTTAATAACAACAACAAAAAAGATCAGAGGTTGCCAGAAGTTAGGAATATGTAAGTTAAAGTTGAGCCTGTGATGCCTAGGCTTGCTTTAAAGACAGTGGAACTATTCTGTGCGATACTGTAATGGTGCATACCTAACACTATTTATTGGACAAAACTCATAGAAATTTATAACACACAGAATGACTTCAATGCATATAAATTAAAGAATCCCAGAATGTAATGTAGAATGAGACAACATAATAGCAAACAACCTCATTGAAAAGTATATGGGAAAATATGTCACTGAATTTTGAAATGAGTGGGTTTATGAGACTAAATGCAAAAGAAACTGTAGAAAAGCACTGTGCTCTATTTGGTAAAGTTAATTCTTACAGGGTAAAGCATCAACAATTCTGATAATATTTTCCATGTGTATTGGAATTCAACATTTAAGCAATGATTGGAACCAAGTTTATCTTTGTTGAAATAGATTACAGATAGGCAGGAAGAGAAATCTAGAATGATACATATGATAATGAATGGAAGTATCGATATGAACTAATGTTTAACTAAATATCTAAATACAGTATATCCTTCACATATAATAGTGAATTTGTCTATTTCTCCTTGTAATTTTAACCGATTTTTCTTCATTCATTTTGGTGCATTATTGCTTATACGCAATTGTTAGGTCTTCTTGGAGGGTTGAATCATTTATCACTATGTGATGTCCTATTTCAGGGCTTCCCAGCTGGCTTAGTGGTAAAGAATCCACCTGGCAAGCATGAAGCTCAGGTTTGATCCCTAGGTCAAGAAGATCGCCTAGAAAAGGAAATGACAATCCACTCCAGTATTCTTGCTTGGTAAATCCCGTGAATGGAGGAGCCTGAGTACAATCCATGGGGCTACAGTGCACGGGGTTACAAAGGAGTCAGACTCAACTGAGTGACTAAAAAACAAAATGCCTCATTTCATGATGCACATCTCTGTGTCCCTTAATTTTAACCTGTGTCTTTTAATATAAAGTGGGTTCCTTATAGACAGCATAAAGTTTGTTCTTGTTTTTTATCCACTTTGAAAATCTTTGTTTTTTAACTGATGCATTTGGATGATTCACATTTAAATATTTATGTTTTAGTTGTGGGTTCATGTCTATCATGAACTGTTTTACGTTCACTGCATTTCTTTTTTTGTTTCTTCTTTTTTTTAAATCTTCCTCCCACCTTCTGTTGTTTTAATTTAGCATTTTATATGATTTCACTTTATGTCCGCTCTGCTAACAAGCCCATAAAAAGCCTTCTTCATTTCTCTTACAGTGTTCTTGATGTTTAGTCTTTCATCTTGATTCTTTCTTTGGGTTTTCATCTTTGTGCTTACACTGCCTATTTGTTCTTGCATGTCTAGTTTTTATATTTGGGCTCAACATATTATTTTAAATTCTCTTTCTAATGATTCCAACATCTGAGTCTGGTTCTGATGCTGGCTTTGTCTCTTCAAGCTGTGCTTTCACTTGAAATTTGTCTTCCTTTTATCTTCACCCTAAGAAAATAGTGGAGTTCCTGGAAGTAAAATCCCCCAAAATGTTGAGCTCCCGCTATGACTAAGGCCCCCTATAGTTTATCACTCTCAGATTAGTCCACAATCAGCATCCAGCAATTCAATAGCATCACCCTTTAAAATACCAGTTTATATCCCCAGCTGTTACTGTTTTCATTAGCAGACCTGTCTCTCCAGAATTCATGGTGGGAATTGGTCCCACCACCTCAGTTTTCTGATGCGACCAAGAAAACTAATCCATTTTCTGTTTTTTTCTTGTTCTAAGAATGGGAATGATTATTTCCAAACATTTTTCTGTTGGGGCTGAAAGCATAAGTCATACTGGTCTATTTTCAAACATTTTTATAGAAAGCTTAAGTCATACGAAAAATATAAAAAAGCCTAAAATGCACAGAATCAAATACTGTTCTCGTACTATCATATTGCATGTGTGCTCCATCGCTTCAGTTGCGTCTGACTCTTGGTGACGCTGTGGACCATAGCCCACCAGGCTTCATTCTTCATGGGATTCTCCAGGCAAGAATACTGGAATGGGTTGCCATGCCCCCCTCCAAGAGATCTTCCCAACCCAGATATCAAACCCACATCTTATATGTCTCCTGCATTGGCAGCCCAGTTCTTTACTACTTGTGCCACCTGGAATTATTCTAATACAATTATCAAAAAAGGATGTGAGATTTTAAAAGTATGTGTGTGTGTGTGTGTGTATACATATGCATATATATACATAAAAGACTTAGGAAAAAAACTCCTTGAATTGTGACAATGAGAGAAATGTGGACTATAAACCTGGTTTTATCTCAGACAGTGCATGAAGTGCATATAAAAAGCAAGTATTATTTTAGTACTTTAAAGAATAACTGTTGTAAAACCACAACTACTGGTTTCTTTCCAGCTTGCCATCCACAAATATGTATTTTTTTCACAACAGTCCAGGTAATCAGTGTTTTTAAACAGTATTTTCTTTGGAATTTATTTTTACTTCCATAAACTTAACAATATGCTTTGTAAAATAATCTGAGTGACTCTTCTTAATCATATAAAATTATAGATAAGAAAAACTGTCAGAAAGTACATAAGTTAAATGAATCAAGGATTATCCCCTTACTTAGCATATACATAGAGAAACCTGTCAAACAGTATAGCTTTTAGAATATATTCTGCTTTCAGAGTCCTAAAGTTTCAATAGTGAGACTGTTTATGTTTTTCACTGAGATTTTATTTAAAACACACTCAAGCTCTCTGTTCAAAACTTAGGTGTTATCTAACTCCTAGTTTTGATATACCTTCATGTTATATATTTTTCTACTGCTGGTACCTTTCTTTATTCTCTCATTAATATATAGAAGACATATATTTACATGTATTAATATTTCCATGTGTATATTCTACATATTTTTATATTACAAAAATCTATCAAAATTCCCAACAATTGATCAACATTGTCTTTAAAGTTACACCAAAATTTCTGCATTTCTTCTAAAATAAAAGCTTTATTAAAAAACATGTAAATATTCAACGTGAGGTATTCAAATAGTAAATGAAATAGCAATGGAGAGGTGGTGTGGGAGACCAGTAACAAGCCAAAGATCCTTTTATTTAGATAAAATCTTGGATGGTCTATTTAGTTCAGTTCAAAATGAGCTTGTTTACAAGAGAAGATTTAAGTCAAGTATCAGTTCCTTAATGTTTACCTGAACTCATGTTCTAAAATCTCTAGAAAATTTATGGTCAGTTTTATTCATCAGTTTACTTGCTTTCATGTAATTTAGCAAAGGTTAAAAAAAAAGTTTTATTTAATACACCATCATCAACATTTCAAATTTGCTTATTAAATAGGAAATCTTACTCAAAATTGGTAGAGAATTTAAATGCAAACTATGCAAAACGTTTGTGCTTTCTTTAGTTCACTGAAAGAGACAGTTTAAATATGTATAACTGTTATTTAAATACATTCTATAGGTTTCTGTTCTGTGTAATGGGTTCTCCGCTCTCTCTCACACACATAACACAATATAGCATATATGATAATAACAAATGATGCATGCTCAAATGTTTCTTACTTCATAGCATGCATTGTTGGCCATAACCAAATATGAAGTACTTCTGAATTTGTTGCTCCCTCTTTTAATATCCTGTGTCTCTATTCTGTATCAAATACAATGTCCCATTACACAATAAGCCTTCTATGACCAATTCAAAGAGAAATTTGTATCTTTTTTCCATTTCCTCATAGTCCATGTAAATTGTAACACGCATCATTAAACATTGCATTACATTATATTTAATGAGTGTATGGGCGTGCTCAGTCGCTCAGTTGTGTCTGACTCTGTGGGATCTGACAGACAATAGCCGCCAGGCTCCTCTGTCCATGGACTTTTCCAGGTAAGAATACTGGAGAGGGTTGCCATTTCCTTTTCCAGGGGATTTTCCCAGCCTAGTGATGGAACCTGAGTCTCCTGTACTGGCATGAGGATTCTTTACCACTGAGCCACCAGGGAAGCCTGAAATAAACCTAGCACCTAATAATCCTCATGAATATTTTGTTTCTACTTTATAATTTAAATTTATTTGAGCCATGCCATTTTTTATTTCTTTAAAAATCCCATCTGACTATGCATGACACTTTACTTATTTAAAATATGTACCTATCTGTTGATAATTGGTCAGGTCTTGCTCTTTCCCTTATGACTTTCTGTTGTCACATATCTCACATGGGAACAGAAGTTATGTATATTTGAATGCTGTAATTCCCTGACTTAGGGTCGTTGTACTGAAAACCTTGCTTATGAACTGAAGACTTTATGCTGCAAGCTCGTACACACATTTCATTGTGACTCTTCACCTTTAAATTTTCTTCAGTTCATATTTTACCTTACATTGATACAGCAAATCACAAATTGAGTTTAATCTTAACTTTATTAAAAGTAGACCGAATTTTATTCAAAATTGTTTAGTTATTTCAAGACTCCTAGAATAAACTGGCCACCAATATACTGCTGAGAACTTAAATTTAGAAGTAAATTACTTTTATTTTTTCCATATGCTTTCTAAATGAAAGTGACATGGATACAAACCATTTTCTCTGAAGATGTCAGAAATCAGAACTGAAAGATCTACAAAATTTTTATTTCTTGGTGCTATTAATGAATTTAAAGAAGAAAATAAAGTGAAAAATATAGAAATTGAAAATAGAACTTAAATAACTTGACCAAGATACAATTTAGAATTTGACAGCAGGAAGTCTGACTTCAAAAATTATTTTCTTAAATAATTATTTTCTTAATTTAATTTAATTATTTTCTTAAATGTTTGCAATTATGAATTTATTAACGAATGAATTGACTGTCAGCTAATAAAGTTAGTTTCCCTAGATAAAAAGGTGTAGATGACGGTTATGGAGGCCGGAAAGGCTTTGTTTAAAGCTGTAACAAATTGTGGTAATAGTTCAGATGATGCAACACCACAAATATTTTCCTCCAGTTTCACTGACACACTAAAGCCTTGTACAAAACTGGTCTTTGGATGACCGTAAGAATCACTTTGGTGTTACAAATTCCTACCCTATAAAGAGACAAAAGAAAAGGATGAAGACTCTAAATTTTGTATACCAACTGACTTGTTTATTTTCACTGAGCTTCTGTATTACTATGACTAGCAAGCTTTTGTATGAACTAAACTTGGTTGTTTACATTTTCCAAACAAGCTGTTTTGCAGTCTAAAGTTCTTGGGAAAAAGATACAATAGCTACCTTAAAACCAAAACCAATATAAGTACAGCCTACTCTGTGGCCACATTTAACTGTAAAATGATAAAAAATATCCAGAAGTTTTTATCATACCAATCAGACATAATTTTTTCAGATGAGTTGATGAGAAGGTTTGTTTCCCAGATTACATATCTTCACTGGTGGTGAATATTACTGGAAAAATTATGGTACCCAACTTCAAACTATCCTATGTGTGGATAAATCTAGCTTATTAACACATTTAAACTTTCTCTGGATGATAAGTTTTCTAAAATTGTTTTGCAGTTTTAGTGAAAAGTTGACATTGAGTTGTATGCTAATAAAATTATGCATTTGGAATCTGTTTATATTTTAGGTATACAATATAATGTCTGTATGACTATTTTAACCTAAATGACCTGTTTTTATGTTTTTCTCTACTGAAAAGCTATGCAACTCAGTTTGGTTTGAGATGGCTGGTAATTGTTACAAATAAAAGCTCATGTTTAGAATTAATTGACTCTGAAAGGTAGGTAATAAAATGTATCTTTTTTCTTTGCAAATGTTCTTTGAAATATTTTTGTTCAACTACCAGTATTTCAGTCCTTATTTCTATAATAAAACAAATGGCTCATCCAGTATTCCTGGACTTTAGCTTGTGTTTAGTTATGGAGTATTTCAAATTAGGCAAAGCTCCTCTTTGGGGAACTGAATTCTTAGATATACCTTCCGATATCCTAGTATTTGGTGGCACCTGTATTATCATCACTACTCCCTCTCACACCCTACCTTCTACCCTGATGGGCTAAGTACTCCATATTAGCCTCACTTATACTTTCACCATTTTAGTAAACAACTGAGTAAATACAAATGTGTTTTAGTGGACTAAAGAAAAGTTACACAATTTGTTGCATCTCCCTATAAATAGAGTCTGGTCTAGTGATGTGATCATCTCTATACATTTCTACAATAAATGAAGGAAAATACATTTAGAATTTAAAAACTGAATTACTTTTAACTTAGAAGGATGAATCAGTTCTTGGTGGCATAAACAACATACCCTCATATTTAATTAAAATACATTAAAGTAGAAGAATATCGAGCTAGAGAGCTGGACACCACAAAGAGTACATAGCAGTATTTCTATGTAAGAAGATGAAATAGTCTTTCTAGAGAAAATATGTGTCAAGTTAAAATGTACTAGAGATGATCTTTGAAGTTGCTTTCAACTTTAAAATATTTTCACTTGAGAATTGAAATTTTCAATTCAGATTTCAAATAAAAGATGTTTACTTTATGTGACATTATAGACAGTCTATACAGAATAAATCAAGAACTGAAAAACAAAATTTGCTGTATCCCTTAAGTGTTAATGAATTAAAAACAAAAGAAAAATTGAAGTCTATATCCAAATATTTTGGCTTAATACAGAGATAGGTTTTGTGCAGTTTGATTTGTTTGAACTAATATATAGATTTTGAATATATAACTGATCAAAATATAACATGAGGAAATAGAAATAATACCTAGCCCTTAATTCAGTGGCTCTAAAAACAAATATTTTTTAAAAAATTTATGTATTTGAGGATTTTTTCTACTATAAACTGAGATTACTTCTGAAAATTTCAATGACTAAAAATTGATCATAAAAAACCAGATTTTCCTTTACATTTTCCATATTTAATATTACGGGTTACTATGTAGTTTACATATATTGTTGCATTTCATCTTATAAATCCTATAATATGGTGATGACTAGTTTATAGTGATTGCTGCTGCTGATGCTAATTCACTTCAGTCATGTCCGACTCTGTGCGACCGCATAGATGGCAGCCCACCAGGCTCCTCTGTCCCTGGGATTCTTCAGGCAGGAATACTGGAGTGAGTTGCCATTTCCTTCTCCTTATAATGATTAATCTAAGGTAATTAAATATATATATAATTTGAGTAGTTTCACACAATTTATAAGTAGATGAATTAGAGAGCTTTATGCTTTATGTTTATACTACACAAGATAGCCAGAAATGCAGTAACTGAAGAAAGGTAAATATGTATTTTTTTCTCACTGAATAATTAAAGAGTAATGGGTTGCCAGTGTGCTTAGTTGCTCAGTCATGTCCGACTCTTTGTGACTTCATGAACCTCAGCCTGCCAGGCTTCTCTGTCCATGGGGATTCTCCAGGCAAGGATACAGGAGAGGTGCCATGCCCTCCTCTGGGGTATCTTCCCAGCCCACGGATCTAACCTAGGTCTCCAGCACTGCAGACTGTTTACCGACTGAGATACCAGGGAAGCCCAGGGAGAGCTAACCTGCTGTCAATACATATGGACTTCATCTCTGAGTGAAAGTCGCTCAGTCATGTCTGACTCTGTGACTCCATGGACTATGCAGTCCAAGGAATTCTCCAGGACAGAATATTGGGGTGCGTAACCTTTCCCTTCTCCACGGATCTTCCCACTCCAGGGATCGTACCCAGGTCTCCCACATTGTGGATTCTTTACCAGCTGAGGCTCAAGGGAAGCCACCATCTCTGCGACCAAGGGGCTATTTCTCTTCCTCGCCATTGGCAAGAGGGAAAGGCATAGTGCTCACACGTTCCTGTTTGAGGCTGTGCATCAAAAAACGCTTATGTTGCTACTTCTTGTGCCTCATTGGCCATAACTTAGTGACACCAAGAATCAAATGATCTGGAAAGTGTAACATCACATAATTAGTACATGTGACCAGACAAAAACATTGGCATTAAGTTTAAATAGGGGAGCTCATTTACTTGTGTGCAACTATCTGACTTGCCAAAATAAAAACAAGATAAAAATTCAGATATGTGAAATGCCAAATGTTGCTTATTTAACCTCTATGCCATTCTGACTCCACTTACTGCTTTGCACTCATATCACATCATATTTGAACATTCTTTGTATCCTTTATTACATATTATTTATGTTAATTTTCTATGGGCCTGTTTTCTCCCCTCTGGTATTTAATTTTTGAGCATAGGATTAATGTTATATACATATTTCATATTTCCTGAACCTATGAAAGATAAGCACCTAATTAAATTGTGTTGAGAAAATGAATACTTTTTTGCTGCAGTGATCACATTTTTCATGCAATTTTTTTCATTGTTTAGAGGTGACTTGAACAGTTTAGAAAAAAGATCATCTGAATTCACAACACTTGTAATGACATTGCACATTTTATTGTGTAAACATGGTGAATTTATACAAAGTACGTGTTAGTCATGTTGAAAAATAATTCTTTGGAGTATTGTTTCTGTTTCTAAGTAATTTGTTTACAAGTTTGCTGATTTCCTATCTTTTTGCCTTCTTAATTTTTAGTTAGAAATTTGTTTGCTTTTTCAGAAACTAATGTAATGATTTTTGTAAGGTTATACATCTATCAGATGGCAAAATACTTTCTTTTGTTTCCTATTTAACTTCTACACTTTAAAATGAATATAACATTTTTTCTAAAGGTTTATTTTTTGGCTGAATCATATTTTGATGTTCTGTCTTCATGGTTCTTAACTCTGGCTACATACCAGTTTCACATGGAAATTTTTTTTTTTTCTTTCTGTTTAAAAAGTCTTCTGCTTATCACCCCTGAGGTATCGATTTTGTGTTTTGAAGATAGGGCATGACAAACAAGATTTTCAAGCAGTGTCAAGGTTGACTTTTATTTTGAACTTTGCTTAAAAACCACTTCTTAGTTAAAGTGGTTGTTACTTGCTCAGGTTCTGGAATTGGAAACAGAGAGAATGTTCCCGTTTTATAACTCATTGACTATGAATTTGGAGAATGTTTTTAAATTTTTAAAAAGTTTACAAAAACACAAGCATATTAGCTCATTTTAATCTCAGTGAAAAATTATAAGCAGAAGATTTACACAGTAGGACCAATTAGGTTTCTTTCTTTTGATTAGATTGAAAAATGGCAAAAGTAAAAGCAAGAAGACCTCTTAGACGACTACTATAAAAATGCAGGTGAAAATTCACTGCTGCTTTGCCTAAAACAATAGTAATGGAAGTCACGAGAATTATTCCACATATGAAAACATTTTCAAGATAAACTATACGTTCTGTTGATAAATCAGATGGCCCAAAGTACAATGAGAGAGGGAGAAGTCAAGAGTATCTTAATAGTAATGCTTTATTCTAAAGTTACAAAATTGTTTTAGATTCCCAGAAAAGAAGCACTTAGTATAATTAGGTTTGTGTCAATATAGCATTGGAAAAAATTCAGTCCGTACATTTAAACTAATGGATAAAATGCATATCAAAATACTGTTTATATGCTAGCATGTGTTTATTGGCTTTTCATTAGATTTAGAAATTCGTAAACTAAAATAAATCAGGTTTTCATTAAAGATTGATTAATACTTTCTATCTACATAGTCTCAACTATTTCCATGACAGTAAACACCACAATGTTTCCAATTTCCTAATTTATATATTTAGCTTGGCACTTTCTCCAAGCCGCATACTTGATTCCTTTTAATTTTTTTATAGAAACATTGAGACCTTCCAAAAGCACGTAAGTCTTATCTTCAAATGTGTTCTCCATATTCTCTGCCATTTTCCTAGCCTAATATCCTACTATGTTTGAGCATAACAATGTAGTTATTTCTATAACACACCCCCTGCTTTCATTCCTTCTCATAGAAGATGGAGTGATGTTTTCTAAAATGTAAACAGAATCATATCCTTTATTAAAACGTGGACAACATTTCTTTCTACCTGAATTAAATCCTAAAATTTTATAATAAAATGCAAAGCCTAGTATAACTTCCTCTCAAAAATATATATATATATATACACACATTTATATACTGTAATATCCTTCTTTCTTGCTTCTCAGATATTTTGGTGTTTTCCTCACTTCCTCCAACCTAAAAAAAAAAACTTTGCTTCTTTAGGAATTTTTCATGTGATTTTTGCTTATGTCTAGGCATTTTGATGATGTCTGTTAAGTAGGTATAATTTTTTCATGTCAAATAGCAATTTACTTATGCTTATTTGAGTTTTTGATTCCAGACTAAGCTTCTGTGTTGCTAAATGGAGCCTAGATAAAAGTGTTATGTTAATAAGATATGATGAATTTGGAGGGTGAGCAAATTAGCCAAGATGGCATGGTCAGATTCTCTCTCCTCACAGTCTCTTGCTGTTGCCTCACATTTTGTAAGTAATGTTTATGTAGCAGCTGAGATCAGAAAGCTTCTTTTGAAGGAAGAGCTAAACTGAGCATTCTGCCTGAATGTAGGAAATAAAAGAAATTTGATTCTTATATTTCTGAAATATTAGTACTTTGATAAGTGGACAAATCCATTTATTATTATAAATCTACTAGCCATATTTCTGGGGCAAATATATAAAGATAAATTAATATAAAAGTTAAATTCATGTTTAAGGAAATATTCTGCTTTTCGGGGGTATTGAACAAAACAATTCCAGAAGAGCTATTTCAAATCCTAAAAGATGATGTTGTTAAAATGCTGCACTCAATATGTCATCAAATTTGGAAAACTCAGCAGTGGCCACAGGACTGGAAAAGGTCAATTTTCATTCCAATCCCGAAGGAAGGCAATGCCAAGGAATGTTCAGACTACCACACAATTGTACTCATCTCACACGTTATTAAAGTAATGCTCAAAATTCTCCAAGCCAGGCTTTAGCAATATGTGAACTGTGAACTTCCAGATGTTCAAGCTGATTTTAGAAAAGGGGGAGGAACTAGAGATCAAATTGCCAACATCCACTGGATCATCCAAAAAGCAAGAGAGTTCCAGAGAAACTTTAGCTTCATTGACTACGCCAAAGCCTTTGACTGTGCAAGAAGTACGTTAAGGCTGTATACTGTTATCCTGCTTATTTAACTTCTATGCAGAGTACATCATGAGAAATGCTGGGCTGGATGAAGCACAAGCTGGAATCCACATTGCTGGGAGAAATGCCAATAACCTCAGATACACAGATGACACCAGCCTTATGGAAGAAAGCAAAGAAAAACTAAATAACATCTTGATGAAAGTGAAAGAGGAGAGTGAAAAAACTGGCTTAAAACTCAACATTCAAAAAGCTAAGATCATGGCATCTGGTCCCATGACCTCATGGCAAATAGATGGGGAGAAAAACGCAAACAGTGAGAGATTTTATTTTCTTGGGCTCCAAAATCACTGCAGATAGTGACTCCAGCCTTGAAATTAAAAGACACTTACTTGTTCCTGGAAGAAAAGCTATGACCAAGTGTTATGTTAATGAAGTATAATGAATATGGGGGAGAGCAAATTAGCCAAGATGGCATGGTCAGGTTCTCTCGCCCACAGCCTATTGCTGTCGCCTCATGTTTTGTAAATAATGTTTATGTAATAGCTGGGATCACTTACAGCACTGCACATGTGCATCAGCAGGTACTCACTTGGTCACGAGATACTCACTTCGTCATGAGGTGCTCGATTGATCAGGAGCTGTTTCGTACATTATGTCTGTAACCACGAAAGCGCTAGCTGTTGCAGCACTGGGGCTATATTAGTGTGGCATCATGATTACGTTATATGATATTAGGTCATGGCTATGCTATGGCTACGTTATGGTTATGCTGTGGCTACTGCTCTGGCTGCTGCGTCAGTCAGAAGAGAGGCTATGTTATGGCTCTTGTGCCAGCCAGGAGAGAAGAAACGTTTGCAGTTCCTATGGCTCTTTGAGTCTCCTTCCAGCCTCTTAGTTCACGCTTTGCCTACCCTGGGTTCAACGACCCGTGTGGACAGTGTGAACAGCAAGACAATTGGTGTCATGAACAGGATGAAGAAGGATGCAATGAGTGAACCCAAAGTCTGAAGAACTGACTTCAACAGGCTTCCTTCATCTGTCACTGTTGTTGTTATTATTATCCCAAAGAGGTTTTAGGTAAACTAAAGGTAGGCACTGAAATACTTCATAGTGATTCTAAAACAGTTGTGGACATATGACATACACATACCTTTTGGAAATTCTCACTAATAGTAATTTAATATTTTCTTCCTTTTTTTTCCCAGCTGCCTTATCTCTAAAGTGTCCATTTAATATAATCTCCTTGAAATCTCTATTGCCTATCCTTTTCATTTTTTTGTCCTTGCAATTTATATAATATAAAAATTTAGAGCTGTAAGCAAGAACATTTCGCCCCCTGAAATATTCTTGCTGATGAATATCATCCACTCATTTTGTGTAACACTACCAACCTACTCATGTAAGAGTGTGTTTGCTTTTCTGTTCCAGGTCATTGTAGAACATACTCAAAATCAATAAATAGTGGAGAAATAGTACCTTAAGGAAAAAAGCCCTGTTAAGCAATGTTTGAATATATGTTTCTTGACACAAGTGAAAAAAAAGTGGATATTATGCTTTGTTTATGGAAGTTTAAAGCTCTTCCAGACAGAGACTGTCATATAAACATTAAAGAAATACTATTTTGAAATATGTTATTACCTTGAATATTAAAGTTTTATTTTTAATTATTTGTGTCTAACTGAAAAATATTGTTTAGTTGAGATAGACCAGAGTTCAATAGTTCACAGTTAGATGTTAGGTGCCTGGAGTATCTGTAGTAGTGAATAATCTGAAAACATTATTACTTTTGGCATTTGACTTTAGAAAGAGTTGTAGCTCCTATAATTACTCTTGAAAATATAAGAAAATTAACACTCTTCCCAAAGTTGTTTATCTATAAAATTAATCTCTAGTATATTACCTCATGAAGACCAATTAACCCTGTTTATCTTTCTGTGCCGAGAGATAACCTGTGTGTAACCAACTGAATGTTAAAGATTCAAAACAGTTGTTAAACACTATATTCCCCTCATCTGGTAAGGCATTGCTGAACCATCAGCATTAGAGATCATAGATCATTTCTTTTTATTTTTAACATTCATCTGGGATAGCATTCATGATTGACAATCTTATAATTGCTTACCATGTTCTCATTTTTCTTCCCACAACCAGAACCACATCATTGTGTTAACAGATATCAGGCACATCACTTACTTTGTAGACTTGGTCAAATATCATTAATGCTTCAGGTATAATATTTCCACAGCCAATTTCCTTGTAATCCCTGGGATGTACCTCATCTGGCCTTCCATATTTTTAGCCACATGATATTGTAGTATCAAATCCCTCTTCCTTTTACATGTTAGTATCTGTAACAAACATATGCTACTATGCCTTTTGTTTCATATCAGTTCTTTGAGTATATTTAGTAAAGCTTTATATGTGAATTTTTTATAGAACTAAAATAGTTCTATATATTATATTACATATTAGAAATCATAATTTCTATATGAGCTATTTTAAATGTCATTTGAAAATTGCCATTTTGTATTGAATCTGGGTATTTTCTTCCCCAATATTCTTATCTATTTCATGTTTCCTAGCAAAAGTAAGTCTAAGACATTATTTTCACAATATGCTAGAATTAAATGTATACATAAGATGAGAAATTTTGTGTAAGTTTAATTTGTCAGTTTTTCTCATAGGATTACTATAACATACTATTTGAATAAAATGAAAAACCTGGACATAAAAGCTGAAGTAATGCGCAACTGTAAAAAAACTCAATCCTATCAATGTTGTTGTACTAGTGATATGCCCAATTTTATCCCTAAATATCATTAAAGAATCTTGTACTGGAACAGGAAGACTGTGCATTGCCAAATAAAACATTTTAAACAATTCAGTTAATATTTTGAACAGAAAGGGACTGAATAATAGTAATAATAAGTGCAGGTTTAGAATTGTGAGTCCTATTATACTGTTAATTTGGGCATACTTTTAAACCGTAGGGTATATAGTCATAAAAAAAAAACTTTTCTAATAAAACAAATAAATCACTACTACAGAAATTTGACCCCAGTGCTAGGAAATCTGTATCATTCAGTATTGACCAAAGATACAATATGCAATGAAATAACATAGTAAAAAGAATACTAGGGAACACAAACAGTTAAGATATGGCTGAAATATAATGAATAAGTGGCATAATTACATCAACTTGGAAATATGTTCTTAAAATTAATGTTAGAATAAAGCTAGCTTAAAATATTTTAAATGATTTTAAATATATTCTTATTTTTTTTTTAAAGACAAGTAACATACATTAGTACTACTTTTGCTTCTTAGAGCTCACAGCCAGGAGAAGGATTTCTCTTCTGATGGCTGACTGTGAAAAAAATAATTGGAACATATCTGTAAGGACTCAGCAGGAAAGAGATTGTGTATTCATACTGGATTTTGATGAGAGTTTAATAAAGAGACTAATTTTAAAATGTAGGCAAATCTTAAGGAATCCAGAAAGTTTAAGTGCAGCTGGAAATTGTCCAAACATGAAGGAGAGGGAATATTAACTCAGAGAAGTAGTTGTATCAAGAAGGTCCCCTGGAGGCTATGACCTTTGGTAGATGATGTAGCCACTCACAGGTACCTTGCAATAAGCAAGCTAGGTGACAATAATTAGCATCCTAAACTTCCTTTTCTCCATCCTGATTTCTCACACAAGCACTCCTATTGGTCAAAGTCAGTTGGAAGCCCTAGTGGAGAGAGCCTGTTGACATAGTCTATAGGATCAGTCCATCAGAGCTTTCCTCAGCATTCAATGTAAAGAAATAGAGGAAAACAATAGAATGGGAAAGACTAGAGGTCTCTTCAAGAAAATTAGAGATACCAAGGGAACATTTCATGCAAAGATGGGCTCAATAAAGGACAGAAATGGTAGGGACCTAACAGTAGCAGAAGATATTAAGAAGAGGTGGCAAGAACACACAGAAGAATTGTACAAAAATGATCTTCACAATAGTATGATCACAATGGTGTGATCACTCACCTAGAGCCAGACATCCTGGAATTTGAAGTCAAGTCGGTCTTAGGAAGCATCATTACAAACAAAGCTAGTGGAGTGATGGAATTCTAGTTTAGCTATTTCAAATCCTAAAAGATGACACTGTGAAAGTGCTGCACTTAATATGCCAGAAAATATGGAAAACTCAGCAGTGGCCACAGGACTGGAAAAGGTCAGTTTTCATTCCAATCCCTAAGAAAGGCAATGCCAAAGAATGCTGAAATTATCGCACTCATCTCACACGCTAGTAAAGTAATGCTTAAAATTCTCCAAGCCAGGCTTCAGCAATATGTGAACCATGAACTTCTAGATGTTCAAGCTGGATTTAAAAAAGGCAGGGGATCCAGAGATCAAATTGCCAGCATCCACTGGATCACCCCAAAAGCAAGAGAGTTCCAGAAAAATATCTATTTCTGCTTTATTGACTATGCCAAAGTCTTTGACTGTGTGGATCACAATAAACTGTGGAAAATTCTGAAAGAGATGGGCATTCCAGACCACCTGACCTGTATGCAGGTCAGGAAGCAACAGTTAGAACTGGGCATGGAACAACAGACTAGTTCCAAACAGTATAAGGAGTACGTCAAGACTGTATCAGAGAAGGCAATGGCAACCCACTCCAGTACTCTTGCCTGGAAAATCCGGTGGATGGAGAAGCCTGGTGGGGCTGCCATCTATGGGGTTGCACAGAGTCAGACATGACTGAAGCGACTCAGCAGCAGCAGCAAGATTGTATACTGTCACTCTGCTTATTTAACTTATATGCAGAGTACATCATGAGAAATGCTGGGCTGGAGAAAGCACAAGTTGGAATCAAGATTGCCAGGAGAAATATCAATAACCTCAGATATGCAGATGACACCACCCTTATGGCAGAAAGTGAAGAAGAACAAAAAGAGCCTCATGATGAAAGTGAAAGAGGAGAGTGAAAAAGTTGGCTTAAAACTCAGCATTCAGAAAACTAAGATCATGGCATCCGGTCCCATCACTTCATGGCAGATAGATGGGGAAACAGTGGCAACAGTGGGTGACTCTATTTTTCTGGGCTCCAAAATCACTGCAGATGTTGATTGCAGCCATGAAATTTACTTACAATTTTTCCAATCACTTCTCAATTTCGATATTGCTGTTATTTTCACACTATTTTGGTCACACATTAGTTTATTGTTATAATGTAAGCAGTTAATGCTTTTTTATGTATTGAGAAAAATGTGAAGCTAAAGAAAGCCAAACATTTTGTTTTTTTATTAATATATTAATGTTAAAAATATTCCAAGGATCACAAACAAATTGCAAATCCCATTTAACATTTTCACCACAAGAAAGATTAATGAAAATAAAGAGTATAGAAAATGACATTGCTGTTGTTATAAGAGCAACAGTTTCTGTTATTACATATCCTGGTGCTTCTCAAATTTTAACGTGCATTGGAGTCACTGCACATCTTGTTAAAATGTAGATTCTGAATCAATTGGTCGGAGATGAGGCATGGTATTTTGCATATCACAGAAATGAGTATGTGATGCTGGTAGTCATGGTCCATGAATTACACTTTAATGCAAAGTGCATGACCCATTTAAACACTGTAATAAGAATACATTTCATACAGAGGATGAAATGGACTCTACTACTACTTTCTCCACTTAGAAAAATATTGATAAATCTTTATCCCTTTTTCTTTAAATGTGAGCAGAATATAGTCTCATGATTATTAAATCTAAAATACATGAATTTACTCATTGACTAACAAACAGTACACTCCAAAAACAATATAAATGAAAAATAGACTATTTATCTTTTCCTAACTACTCATTTGACATATGGATGTTAATAATAAATAGATTAAAATAATCTATTCTGATATATATTTGCTGCAGTGAATAATCAACAGTCTGATTAACTGATTGCTTATCATAAAAATAAACATCAAAAACATGTAAACATTTCCATACTTTGTTATACTAAATATTTTTAAATTTACATTTTATATTCTCTATGGTAATTTTAAAGGAAATGTCACAACGCATGTTGCTAAAGTAAGAATAACAAATTAAATCAGTACTATGCCATTAGTAATTTCTGAAATGAAAACACTACACAAATAATTAATATCTATTTATGTATTGCTATATATGATTATATCTTTATATCCAATGTCTTTAAACCATAAATCAATCTGTTGTTTTTTGTTGCTTTTTTGTTTTTCAAAATGGAATTGACTATATCAGTTTAGGTACATATCAGTCATGGTATATATACTAGTCATTTTCCAAATTAAAACACATAGTAAATACCTTTTCAGTTAACCTTTCCCATTTGGTCACATGCATGTATGCTCAGTTGCTCAGTCGTGTCCGACTCTTTGCAACCTTACAGGCTGTAGCCCACCAGGCTTCTCTGTCCATGGGATTCTCCAGGCAAGACTACTGGCATGGGTTGCCATTTTCTCCTCCAGGGGATCTTCCCAAACCAGGAATTGAATCCATGCCTCCTGTGTCTCCTTCATTGTTAGGCAGATTCTTTACCACTGAGCCACCTGGGAAGCCTTCCATTTTGGTTAGCCTGTTATATCCTAAAAATCATTTAATTCAGAGGAAAGTTATATATTTTTGTGTAGCCTAAATTATCTAAAATTCTGCTTTTATTCTGTTTTGATTTAATATATTTATTATTTATGCTGCTTTACTGGTTTCTGTGCTCACAAATCTCCAATATATACCTTCTTAATTTATTGATTCTCAATATTTACCCAAAGCAAGAAGACATATTTATTTAAATTATGTCCTAAATATGTCATTTATATTTAACTGTTAACTTTATTTTTTGAAGAAAATATATCTTATATATGAGCTATGCTTATGGACAACATTGTCAATGAATAGGACAGAGCATAAAAAATCATGCTTAAATGCATGTGCAGTGTTTCGTTTCAGAAAGAGATCAAGTTGAATTTTAAAAGATGTTTTTATGCATAAGTGATCTTAACTCATTATTACCTTTGTTTACGTCTTTCTTGGCGTGACCTAATCTGCCTATTTATTTCTGCATTATTACAAGAAAACAAAAAGGGAGTAGCTGCACTTAACCAGAATGTACAAGAGAATAACACGATTCATGTGTAGCAACAGCATTCCAGCAGTGTATACTCAATGTATGTATGGTTTGTTTTCCTTCAAAATTATGGTTTAACTTATATGTATACAACTAAGGAATTCTGTTTAGAAATGTTTAAAATAATCTTTATCATAATTATTAATAATCCCCAACCCTACTGTCTGGCCTGAAGTAGAAATAAATTAAGCCTCACCAGTGAAGATCATGTCAGCACATAGGACTAGATTAGGTATTCATGATTTTCATTTTATTTTTATTAAAATAAAACTAAAGACAGTTTTATCATGATTACACTACAAATTAGAAAGTTTTTCTTCATTATTTACTGATTTATAAGTTTAATTATAAACGTGTCTGTTTGCATTGAACTGTCTTTATACGTAAACTGCCATAATTGGTGTTAGGCACATCCATATTTAGAGCACAAAGTCATGTTATCTAGAGTCCGTATTAATTAGAGGAAATATATGGAATTTTAATGAACTAGTTTCTGTGAATAGATTTGTATTTCAGACCCTACTTTCTTGTTTAGATAAAACACTTATTTGATAAAATTACCTAATCTTTGCATTGTTATATCAACAAAGAGAATAATAGCTAGAACAAATAATTCTAAAATTTGTGTGGGAATACAAAATCTCCTGAACAGCTAATATAATCTTGAGAAAGAGGAATAAAGCTGAAGGTATCATGCTCTCTGATTTAAAATTATACTACAGAGGAACAGAAATCAAAACAACATGCTAGTAGCATTAAACAGACACATAGATCAGAGAATAGCATAGAGAGCCCAGAAATGAACCCCCACTTACACGGGCAATCGTTCTACAACAAAGGAGGCAAGAATATACAATGGAGAAGTGATAGTCTTTTGAATTTGTTTTGGAAACTTGACAGTTACATGGAAAAGAATCAAACTGGACCATTTGCCATATACAAAAATAAACTCAAAATTTATTAAAGACTAATTTGTAGTTTCTAAAATCATAAAACCTCTAGAAGAAAACAGAGATGGTGAGCTCTTTGATATTAGTCTTTGCAATACTTTTTAGATACCTTCCCTCAGGAAAGGGGAATAAAAGAAAAAAGAGACAAATGAGACTATATCAAACTAAAAGGTTTTGCACAGTTAAAACTGTCAATCAAACAAAAAGTCTACCTACCAAATGGGTGAAGATATTTGCTACAGTTATATGAGATAAGGAGTTAATGTTGAAGATATAAAATTAATTTATACAACTCAACATCAAAAACAAACAACAACAAAAACCCGGGTAAGGAAATGAGCAGAGAACCTGAATAGACATTTTTTTCAAAAAGACATACAAATGGCCAAAAGGCACCTGAAAAGACACTCCACATCTTTAATCATCAAGGAAATGCAAGTCAAAACCATGATAAGTTATCACTTTGCAACGTCAAAATGGCTATTATTCAGAAGACAACAAATAACAAGTATTGGTAAGGATGTGGAGAAAGAGGAAACCTTGTGCCTTGTTGGTAGGAATGTAAATTGGTTCATCATTTATGGAATTCCTCAATAAATTAAAAATAGAGCTATGATACAATCCAGACATTTTACTCCTGGATATGTATTCAGAGAAAACAAATAAGCTAATGAATATATATACCTCTATGTTCATCGGAGCACTATTTATAATAGCTAAGGTGTGGAAGCTACCTAAGTACCCATGAATAGATAAATGGATACAGATGTGGTATATACATGCAATGGAATGTTAGTCATAAAAATAATGAAGTCTTGCTGTTTGCAACAATATGGATGGACTTAGAGGGTAAGATGTGAAGTGAAATAAGTCAGAGAGATAGACAGATGCTTTATGATCCCATTTATGTGTGGAATGTAAAAAGCAAAATGAATGAGCAAACATAATAAAACAGAAGCAGAATCATTAATACAGACAGGTGGTTGCCAAAGGGGAGAAGCATGGGGGAATGAGAAAAACGGAGGAGATTTTGAAATGTGACTTCCAGTTATAAAATAAACGAGTCAAGGGTATGAAATGTACAATGTGAGGAACATAGACAATATTAAAGTGATGTGTTTCTATGGTGATGGGCAAAAAAGGTGAAAGACCCTTGGAATACGAACAGACATTGTATTGGACAAAAATAATAACACTCAATATTTTAGTATGTGTTTAGTATGTGTTTACTCTATGTACTTTCTATATATTAGAAAGATACATACTTCCTATATATCTGTAACAACTCTGCTATGTATATAACAAAATAGAGGCACAGAGATTGTATAACTTTGCACATATTCACAGAAATGTTAAGTGGAAGAAGTGAAATCCAACTTGGACAATATTATGGGTGAATTATGTCCCTTCAAAAATATGTGTTGAAGTTTTAATTACAGTTCCTCAAAATATGAACTTATTGGGAATTAGCTTATTTCTTTGTGCATTTAACCAGGTTGAGATGAGGTCCTTAGAGTGAGCGCTAAATCCAATATGAATAGTGTACTTATAAAATGGAGATATTTGGACACAGTCACATCCAGAGGGAAGATGATATGAAGACACACGAGAAGAACTGGAAGATCGGAGTGATGTATCTACAAACCACGAATGAGCGAAGCCACCAGAAACATGGAAAAATTTCTTTCCTGATTCCTTTAGAGGGAGGGTGGTCCTGCTGACACTTTTCAGACAATAATTTAATTATGATTCACCTAGTGTGTGTTATTTTGTTATAGCAACTTAAAACCCAATGTTATCTGGAGAAAGTCACATAGTAACATTGGCTACTTATGAGACATATAGCTTTGATTGAGGTTGATAAAAGAAAATTACAGTAAATATTTTGGATAAGATTAATATATGTTAAAATATAAAAACATAGACAGCCAAGAAACAACATGATAGCAACCTTTTGGCTTCACTGCTTTTGAAATTAATGTCATTTATATTACTTTGTAAAATATTTAAATATACTATTATTGAAAACAAAGGGCTTAATCTGATAATATAAGTTTACAAAGGAAAGACTGTACTATTTTTCAAGCACACAAGAAAATGGCTTCTACTACTTCTGTCTCGAGTTGCTGCCTGTCCCCTTGGTTAAAGAATAATCTCTTTATGGAAGAAAATTAAACTTTTGTAGAAGCATCCACCTAAAAAGAAGACATCTAGCTTCCCAGTTGGTGCTAGTGGTAAAGATTCTGCTTGCAATACAGGAGCCACAGTTAAACGTGGGTTCAATCCTTGGGTCAGGAAGATCCCCTGAAGAAGGGAATGGCTACCCACTCCAGTATTCTTTCCTGGAGAATCCCATAGTCAGAGGAGCCTGGCAGGTTACACAGTCCCTAGGGCTGCAAAGAATCAGACAGGACTGAAGCAATTTAGCAGGCAAAAAAAAAAAAAAAGATAGTCTTCTTTCATTTCATACCACCCTCTAAGGGCCATTTCTTTGTCATTCATTTTTTTACCAGTGTCATCGAAGTAGTATTCTCCACTTACTGATCCAGATCAGTGTTGTTAGTAATCCAGTTAGTTAAACTAGGTTACTATTCCTAGCATTCATTTTAATATTTCATTTCTCAATTTAGTGGACACTCACTTTCATTGTGGTTAGCTATTTATTCTTGAAGAATGCATTTTACTATGCTTCCACTGTTTTCTTGCTTTTCCTTCTATTTTGCTGGCTCCCTGTTTAAGATAACCTATTGTTAAATCTTCTTTATCTTCTAAATCACTGGATGATGGAAATGTTGGGAAAAGTCTTAAGGCTTTTTTGTAAGAGTGATTTGTAATTATGTAAGTAAAGAGAAGGGCTTTGGTGATGTAGAAAGATTGAGGAAAGAAAAAGAGCAGACATGAAAGTGTGAAGGCACTTACTTTGCAAATAATTTGATTCTGAATAATAGATTTAACGGGACGAAAGTAAGAAAATAAATTGCCAAGCAACCTCTCTCATTTTCATCCGCTTTGACTTATGTTGTTATCCAGTGAACAGGTAATACCTCCTCTGCATTCCCATACCATTTCACATATGTCAAGATTAATTTTTCTTTCTTGAGTTCTTAATGTTCTCATTCTCTCCCCTTAGTCCCTACAACTTATTAAAGCTAATGTTCAAAATTAAGTTAATCTATTTCCCCTAAATTCTTTCTGGGAATATAAGAAGTTTGAATGTGTGACTTGCATCTTTTGAGGACCTGGTCTTGAATATAAAGAAGGCAAAGCTCTGCAGAACATATTGATTCTCACAATCTGTCTGATGGGAACATAGGAATGAAATTGCAGTTTTACTTCTTCCACATTCTCCTTTCTTTACCAGTTAACAATGGGATCATTTAAGAATAAGCTCTACCACTCCTCTATTTCATTCTCTTGAACTTGTGATTGACTATAATTTCTATACTCTTATCATAAAGCTGAGCTGATAATTTTATGTCTGTTTATATGATTTTTATTTTATGTGATTTTCATTTTATACTGTTGGCTTATGTGACTTTTCTTCTCATTTAAAAGCATTTTGAGAGAAGAGTAAGGGCTTCCTAGACTAGATTCTCTTATTTGTTTTAATAACAACGAAATAGAAAGTGCTAGAAACTGAAAAGAAACAAAGTGTTCCATTGGTTTTATTAAAATATTATTAATGTTTCCAGTCATCTGTCCATAGGTGAGATTATAAGTCACTTTGATATTACAACACAGAAGTAGTGCTGACATTTTATAATTTGGTATATCACAAGAAAATCTGTTGGCTCCCACACAGCAGTCTCCATAGATAATTCATGACTGATGTTCTGAAAGAGAAGAGGTCACTCAGTGTTTTACTACTCTTTTGGGGAAGAAATTTGGGTCCATTTTGAAATCCATCACAAGTGCTTTTTGCTTTATGTTAGCTAAAGAAATAACAAAATTATTTCTTAACTGTAGGACAGAAATTCTGGACCTTATTTGGAGATTGCTGATAATTTTTTCCATAACCAGCTAGAATTTGAATCAATAATCTTTTTTATATCCATTGCTAAATATAGCATGCACACATAAGCATTAATAAGGATTTTGTTGATTGGATAAATAAATGACTAAAAAATTAACAATTACAAACTGAGCAATGGCTATGGGTTACATAACTTTGTGTTGCAAAGTATTTCATAATATTTTGCATATATTTATGCATGAATATTTAAACTTATAGTCATGCTTAATAAAACAGGAGATAAATGATAATAGATGACAGATAATAAATGAATAAACTCTCTACCAATCACAGTGAAAAGCTATGAAACTTTTTAAAGCATATTTGAAATTCAGTGCTATTTCAGCCACAATTAAGATATTAACTCAAACTTTTAAATCATAATTTTTCTATTGAATAGTTCAAATTATGAATCATCCTAATTTTTAGTTTATTTTATTTTTACAGTTTTGAAACTTTAGAGAATGAAACTTCACAAAATTGTTACAAATGCATAGCTTCAAAGTGGACTTTATGAAAATATTCATTAAAATGGAATTCTGCTATGATTTATCACAAACTTCGATATATTTAAATATTTAATATGTATGTATATATTTATGTGGTATCTATCTTCTTTTACTGCTGTTCTGGCTACTTGAGGCACTAAGAAACAGAACTGAACGGGAAGCTAGACCTGAGATACAACTGGTGCGAGGGGTGCCTAGTCATTCAGTTGTGCTCGACTCTTTGTAGCCCACCAGGCTCCTCTGTTCATGGAATTTTTCAGGCAAGAATTCTGGAGTGGGTTGCCTTTTCCTTCTCCAAGGGATCTTCTCAATGTAGGGATCAAACACAGGGCTCCTGCCTTGCAGATGGATTCTTTACCTGCTGAGCCACTGGGGAAACCCTAAGATATAAATATTTAGGTATATATTTTCCTTCTTTGTAACTTTGTGAAAGAAATTTGACCTCTCTGGGACTATATATAAAATCATATATTACCAGAAGATATGTAATATTAAGGCTTTTAGTTCTATGTTGTGTAACTGAAGTAGTTTCATGTCTTATACTGCCAAAGTAATACAAACACAGGGAGATGCTTTATGTAAAATTGGTCTCTAATTTTTAAAAAAATTCACTCATATATTAAATAAAACAATAAGGCACTAGCTTACTCTTCTTTAAAAGTTGTTTTTTAACCAAGTAAAATTTATGAATTGCATTCGAATCAAGCAAGATATATATACTTTTTCATTTTATAAAATATTTTATTATTTATTTAACTTATACTGGACTTTATCTGTTGTTATTTTTCAGTTCAACTCTTTGCAACCCCATAGACTGCAGCACACCAGGCTGCCCTTTACTATCTCCCAGAGTTTGCTCAAAATCATGTCCATTGAGTCAGTGATTTTATCTAACCATCTTATCCTCTGCCACCCTCTTCTCCTTTGCCTTCAGTCTTTCCCAGCATCAGAGTCTTTTCCAATAAGTGGTTCTTTGCATCATGTGACCAAAGTATTGTGGTTTTAGCGTCAACATCAGTCCTTCCAGTGAATATTTAGAGTTGATTTCTGTTATGATTGACAGATAAAATCTCTTTGCTGTCCAAAGGACTCTCGGGATCTTCTCTAGCACCACAATTTGAAAGCATCATAAATTTGAAAGTATTTTACATTAGGCATCATCATTTGTTGTTGAACTTTCTTTTGCTTTTTTTCATATAAAGTAACATTTGATTCAGGAATGATTCTTTCATGCATATGGCAGTCATATGATGCTCTGATTTATTGTTTTGAGAGCCAGAATTAGCCTGTTTAGCTTATCAACTAGAATTCTAATGATTTTAGAAACACACAATGTCAAAAGAGGGACTGTTAACTTGAATAAATTGTGAAAATTCACATTTCCATATAAGTAGTGTAATTTTTGCTCAATTGATTTATTTTTTAATTATTCAAACTAAGATATTTTCCACCTTTTGCAAATGCTGTGAAAAATAGCAACATAATCCTACGATGGACTTGCAATAATGTAATTTCTGTTTTCTCTCTAAGTGAGAAAGTATTTTTCATGCTTTTCTTATTAATAAGCTATTGGCTACTTTGATAGATTGGTGTTACCTAATGATTCATCTCTGAGAAAGTAATACATTTCTTATTTATAGATGTATTTCTCAATATTTTTAGTTAAGTAGCATGATACTTTTCAAAATATTCCTCTATGTAATATTTAGCTGTTATTGATTTAGTTGAACTTTTACATAGGTTACATTATGTCCAGTTTATAACTAATAGTAACTTTATTAACAATATGTGTTTAAGGTAAATATTTATTTTTAATACACTTGATGAATAATAATAAAAATACTACTTTTTTTGTGGTGCACATTTACTTGGGTCAGATATATGAATTGTGCTTAACTCTTAGAAATGTTTCAAAATGAAGATTTTTCAAGATACCTTTTCCCTTGTTCTTAAAACCCATTTAGAATTTCTTTTGAGAAAATGTATTACAGCCTTAAGTAACTTTAATGATTGCATCATAAACAATTTAAGTAAGGTGTGCTATTCCTCAGAAACAAATCTTTCTTTTTAGTTGACACAATAATAGCTAACACTTTTATAGCTCTAACCATGTGCCAAATATTTCTAAGTACTTTGAGTATATTAACACACTTAATCTTCTTAATGACTATATGAGTTAGTGACCATTTTGAAGTTGGAAAAAAATGAAGGACCAAGTGGTGAAGTAACTCACTCAGTTTGTATTACAGGGTTAGTAAGGAGAAAAAGCAAGATTCTAACCTAAGTATTTTGGCTCTTTCTTACAGCTTGCTCTTAGTTTGTAGCTCTGTTAATATTTTTACTGCTTCTGTCTCATCATATTTAAATCCATTATCTCCTTAGGATATAGAAGAGCAAAGAAACCTACCAGTTATTTTTAATATTAAATAAGGAAAATGATATGTCTTTGCTACTAATGAAGGAATTGAGACATTTAGATTATGAGGTTAAGACTGAAGATCTTTCTACTCAAGGACAAATGCTTACCAAAAATTTTAAATTCTGGAAGGAAAAAGGATTCAAAATCATGAAAGTGCCAAAATTAGAAAAAGATGTACTGATAGTATGAATTTCAGAGATAGTATGGGTTTATATGTTTTAAGGAATAGTAAAACAATTTCATTAAGCAGCTGAACCATAAAAAAAAATATGTACTTCAAAATTTTGAAGGCAATCAATCAATACAGTGTCTAATGGCAAATTCTGTAATGAAAATAATAGACTTATGTATCCATTAGTGTACATATTTTATTGAAATAGTTTTCACTATATTTGAGAATATAAATTATATATACTTACCCATACACATGTATGCATCATAAATATAGCAAATATTCTTTCTCCAACAATATATTAAAAATTTTATGTGATCACAGTGAATGTATTCATTTGGATAAATTTTTATCAAAAAAACTTGCAGCTAATTAAGTAAATGGATTGCTATGAAATGTCCTAAAACTTCTGTATTTTACCTCCTAGTATTCTACATCAAACTTTAATATAGAATTCCTTTGAGAATCAAGGTACTGAGCACAGCAAAAATGAGTGAGTAGTTAGTCCTTGATAAAATACTATAATTTATATAAAATAATTTTCCTTTGAAGTATCAGTATATCCAGATATGATTAAACTCTTCAAAAATAGTTTGAAATATTTCATTAGGTTTTTTTTCTTCTAATTATTGATCTGGTCAGTTTTCATTTGTCTCAAAATATTTATTTTCTGTGTGAATTTGTGTGTCAAAGTACAGGCAAAAATCACAGCAGTTATTTTGACTTAGAAAATTTAGTATTAACAATTCTTAACTTGGTACAAAGTTTTATTTAGGTAACTGTAAAAGCAAATAAAAACGACTAAAGTGTTCCTTAGAAAACGGAGAACAAAGGGAAGAAGTTGGGATTCTTAATAGTTTGAAGTTTGAAAGGGAGGCCTTAAAGAACAGAAGCTCAGATCTGTCAGAAGTTGTGTCTGTGCTTTGAGAAGGGGCTCCATGGCCCTGGTTCCCAGACTTTTCAGATGGTTCTCCAACTAAGAGATGAGGACTATGTCCCCTTCCTTTGAATCACTATCATACTGCTAACCAAGAAAATGCGTTACAAGTGATGTTGTGTAATTTGAGTCTATGTCTGAAAATATTTCTTTGTTTCTCATGGAATACTTGTGGGGCATCACTTGCTTTGTAAAAGGTCTATCCGCTCTGACACTACCGTGATATAGAACCCATTTGTATGTACTGTATTAACAGTAAGTAGCCTAACTGATCTACCAGCTGACAGACAGCATCAATTGCTAGCAATGAAATGAATCATCCTGTATAAAGGACCAATTATGCCAGGTAATGACTGCATGACTTCAGTTTTAGTCAATAGCTAACTTCAATGGCAAAACACCCCAAGTCAAGCCCATACTGAGTCCTTGAACTACTAGTGTATTATATTTTAAAAAATGGGAGTTCTATACCTAAAGCATGTTACATTTTGGAGCTTGTTTGTTATGCAGCACAGAAGTAACAGTAAGCAACTAAAATGTAATATAAAATAAGAGTAAGCATATGCAAAATAAAAGCCCTTTCTTCCTTCTCCAAGCTTGCAGATTCTTTCAAGTGCTCATTGTTGGCAATGCCTTGTTGGGTGGTAGCTGGCAAAACAGAAAAGCATTTTTCACAGAACTAGAACAAAAAAATTTTTAATTTATATGGAAACACAATAGACTCCAAGTAGCCAAGCAATCCTAAGAAAGAAAAATGAAACTGAGGAATCAGACTTCCTGACTTCACTTCTTTAATACAAGACTACAGTAATCAAAACAGTATGGTATTGGCACAAAAACAGAAATATAGATCAATGAAATGGGATAAAAAGCACAGAAATAAATTCATATATCTATGGTCAACTAATCTACAAGAGAGGAGTCAAGAAAATACAATGAAGAAAAGAGAGTCTTTTAAATAAAGCCTGCTGGGAGAACTGGGCAGATGCATGTGAAAAAAAAAAATGAAACCAGAGTACTCTAACACAATAAACTCTAAATGGATCAAATCCCTAAATGTAACCATGGACAGTATAAAACTCTTAGAGGAAAACATAGGTAAAACTCTTTGACATTAATCACAGCAATATGTTTATGATCCACCCCTTTGAGTAATGAAAATAAAAACAAACAAACAAAAAAAAAACAAATGGGACCTAATTAAACTTAAAAGTTTCTGCACAGCAAAAGAAACTATAAACAGAATGAAAAGACAACCCAGAGAATGGGAGACAGTATTTGCAAATGAAGAGACTGACAAGAAATTAATCTCTGAAACAGCTTATGCAGATCAATGGTAAAGGTTGTTTTTTTTTTTTTTAATGAACAGGAGATCTAAATAGACATTTCTCCACATAAAATAAACAGATGGCTACAAAAACACATGAAAAGATGCTCAGCATCAGTAAATATCAGAGAAATGCAAATCAAGCTGCAGTGAGGTAAAATGGCCATCATCAAAAAGTCTACAAATAATAAATTCTGCAGAGTGTGTGGAGAAAATGGAACCCTCCTACACTGTAGGTGGGTATATAAATTCGTACAACTGTTATGCAGAACAGTATAAACGTTCCTTAAAAAATAAATATAGAACTACCATATGATCCAACAATCCCACTCCTGGGCATATATATGAAGAATTCAATAATCAAAAAGGATACTTGCACCCCAGTGTTCATTACAGCACTGTCTACAATAGCCAGGATGTGGAAGAAGCCTAAATGCCCATCGACAGAGGCATGGATAAAGAAGATGTGGTGCATATATACAATGGATTCTTACTGAGCCATAAAAAAGAATGAAACAATGCCATTTGCAGTGACCTGTATGGACTTAGAGATGATCATATTGAGTAAAGTCTGACAGAGAAAGACATAGCCATATGATACTGATAATATGTGGAATTAAAAAAAAAGATACAAGTGAAAATATAAAACAAGAAAGAGTAAAAGATGAAGAAAATGAACTTATGGTTACAGAAGGGGAAAGAAGGAGAGAGACAAATTTTATGATTGTGATTGACATATGCATACCACTACATATAAAATAGATAACTAAAAAGGACCTACAACCCTATAGCATGTGCTTCCCTGTGGCTCATACGGTAAAGAATCCGCCTGTGATGAAGGAGACTTGGGTTCAATCCTTGGGTCTGGAGGATCCCCTGGAAAAGGGAATGGCTACCCAGTCCAGTATTCTTTCCTAGAGAATCCCATGGACAGAGGAGCCTGGTGGACTATAGTCTACGAGTTTGCAAAGAATCGGACATGACTGAGCACACACACATACACGCACAATGTATATAGCACAGTAAATTCTAATCAATGCTCTGTAATAACCTATGGAGGAAAAAATCTTTTAAAACTGTGGATATATGTACATGCATAACAGATTCACTTTGCTGTAGAGCAGAAACTAACACAATATACTATATATCAACTATACTCCATTAAACATTTTTAAAATTAGATAAAACATACCAAGAAACCCATTCTCCTGAACAATATTAAGGAAAATCTATACTTTGCAACTTCTTAATATTCTTTAGACCTTCCAAGTATTATTAATCTGTCAAGAACTCCTTTTAAGTATGGAGTTTTTAATAATACATAATCAGTTCAGTTCAGTCTCTTAGTTGTGTCCAACTCTTTGTGACCCCATGGACATCAGCATGCCAGGCTTCCCTGTCCATCACCAACTCCATGAGTTTACTCAAACTCATGTCCATTGAGTTAGTGATGCCACCCAATCATCTTACCATCTGTCATCACCTTCTCCTCCTGCCTTCAGTCTTTTCCCAACATCAGGGTCTTTTCCAGTGAGTCAGTTATTCACATCAAGTGGCCAAAGTATAGAAGTTTCAGCTTCAGTATCAGTCCTTTCAATGAATATTCAGGACTGATTTCCTTTAGGATGGACTAGTGGGATCTCCTTGCTGTCCAAGGGACTCCAACACCACAGTTCATAAAATAAAATATTATTATTCTCATTTTAAATTGAGAACATTGAATTATCATTAGGATTACAAAGTTCTCTAATATAACTCATCAGCAGAGATATGGATTGGCAGTGGCCTGCTACAGGGTCAGAAGTACTGAGTGAGGCAGTTGGTGTATGGGACCTTCTGAAGTAGGTAATTATCTTCATTATCTCCACCATAGTTTGGCCTCAGGTCAAAGGACAGGGAGGGAACACAATCCCACCCATCAACAGAAAATTGGACTAAAGATTTATTGAGCATGGCCCCACCCATCAGAATAAGACCCAGCTTTCCCACAGTCATTCTCTCCCATCAGGAATCTTGCATACACCTCTTATCCTTGTCCTTCAGACAGAATGAAAACCACAGTCATAGAAAACTAATAAAACTCATCACTTGAACCACAGCCTTGTCTAACTCAATGAAACTATGAGCCATGCCCTACAGGTCCACCCAAGACAGACAGGTGGTGGAGAGTTCTGACAAAATTTGGTCCACTGGAGAAGGGAATGGAAAACCACTGCAGTATTCTTGCCTGAGAACCCAAGAACAGTATGAAAAGGCAAAGATATGATACTGAAAGATGAACTTCCCAGATCCGTAGATGCCCAATATGTTACTGGAGAAGAGTGAAGAAATAAATTGAGAAAGAATGAAGAGAAAAAAACACCCAGTTGTGGATGTGACTGGTGATGGAAATAGAGTACAATTCTGTAAAGAGCAATATTGCATAGGAACCCGGTATGTTAGGTCCGCGAATCAAGGTAAATTAGAAGTAGTCAAGCAGGAGATAACAAGAGTGAACATTTGCATTTCAGAAATCAGTGAACTAAAATGGATTGGAATGGGTGAATTTAATTCATATCACCATTATATCTACTACTGTGGGCAACAGTCCCTTAGAAGAAATGGAGTAGCTCTCATAGGCAACAAAAGAGTCCAAAATGATATTGGGTGCAATATCAAAAATGACAGAATGATCTCTGTTCATTTCCAAGGGAAACCATTCAGTATCACAGTAATTCAAGTCTATGCCCCAACCAGTAATGCTGAAGAAGCTGAAGTTAAACAGTTCTATGAAGACCTTCAAGACCTTCTAGAACTAACACCTATAAAAGATGTCCTTTTCTTCATCATATAGGACTGGAATGCAAAAGTTGGAAGTCAAGAGATACCTGGAGTAACAGGCAAATTTGGCCTTGGAGCGCAAAATGAAGCAGGGCAAAGGCTAAAAGAGTCTTACCAAGAAAACACAGTTGTCATAGAAAACGCCCTCATCCAACAACACAAGAGAAAACTCCATGGACATCACCAGATAGTCAATACTGAAATCAGATTGATTATATTCTTTGCAGCCAAAGATGGAGACGCTCTATATATTCATCAAAAAACAAGATAGAGAGCTGACTGTGGCTTAGATCATGAACTCCTTATTGCCAAATTCAGACTTAAATGGAAGAAAGTAGAGAAAACTACTAGACCATTCAGATATGACCTAAATGATTATGAACTTATGATTATACAGTAGAAGTGACAAATAGATTCAAAGGATTAGATCTGATAGACAGAGTGCCTGAAGAACAATGGGCAGAGGTTTGTGACATTTTACAGGAGGCAGTGATCAATACCATCCCCAAGAAAAAGAAATGCAAAAAAGTCAAAATAGTTGTCTGAGGAGGCCTTACAAATAACTGAGGAAAGAAGAGGAGGTATAGGCAAAGGAGAAAAAGAAAAATATACCCATTTGAATGTAGAGTTCCAATGAAAAACAACGAGACATAAGAAAGCCTTCCTCAGTGATCAGTGCAAAGAAATGGAGGAAAATAAAGGAATGGGAAAGACTAGAGGTCTCTTCAAGAAACTTAGAGATACCAAGGGAATATTTCATGCAAAGATCACAATAAAGGACAGAAATGGTATGGACCCAACAAAAGCAGTAGATATTAAGGAGGGGTGGCAAGAATATACAGAAGAACTGTACAAAAAGATCTTCATGACCTAGATAACCACAATGGTGTAATCACTCACCTAGGGTCAGACATCCTGGAATGTGAAGTCCAGGGGGCGTTAGGAAGCATCACTAGGACAAAGCTAGTGGAGGTGATAGAATTCCAGCTGAGTTATTTCAAGTCCTAAACGATGATGTTGTGAAAGTGCTGCACTCACTATACCAGCAAATTTGGAAAACTCAGCAGTGGCCACAGGACAGGAAACAATCAGTTTTCATTCTAATCCCACAGAAGGGCAATGCCAAAGAATGTTCAAGCTAGTGCACAATTGCACTCATCTCACATGGTAGCAAAATAATGCTCAAAATTCTCCAAGCCAGGCTTCAACAATACATAAACCATGAACTTCCAGATGTCCAAGCTGGGTTTATTTATTTATTTTTTTTATTTTTTTATTAGTTTTGCCATACAATGCCATGATATCACCATGGGTTTACACATGCTCCCCCTCCAGAACCCCCCTCCCTCCTCCCTCCAAGCTGGGTTTAGAAAAGGCAGAGGAACCAGATTTTCAAATTGCCAACATCTGTTGGAACATTGAAAAAGCAAGAGAATTCCAGCAAAACATCTACTTCTGCTTTATTGATTACCCCCAAAGCCTTTGACTGTGTGGATTCCAATAAACTGTGAAAAATTTTTCAAGAGATGGGAATACCAGACCACCTGACCTGCCTCCTGAGATATCTGTATGCAGATCAAGAAGTAACAGTTAGAACTGAACAGGAAACAATAGACTGATTCCAAATTGAGAAAGGAGTCTCTCCAGATTATATATCGTCACCCTGCTTATTTAACTTATATGCAGAGTACATCATGCAAACTGCCAGGCTGGATGAAGCACAGTCAAGATATTGCCAGAAATATCAATAACCACAGATACGCAGATAACACCACTCTTATGGCTGAAAACGAAGAACTAAAGAGCCTCTTGATGAAACTGAAAGAGGAGAGTGAAAAAATTAGCTTAAAACTCAACATTCAGAAAACTAATATGATGGCATCCTGTCCCATTACTGCATGGCAACTAGATGGGGAAACAATGGAAACAGTGAGAGACTTTATTTCCCTGGCCTCCAAAATCACTGAAGATTGTGACTGCAGCCATGAAATAAAAGATGCTTGCTCCTTGAAAGGAAAGCTATGACAAACCTAGACAGCATATTGAAAAGCAGAGACATTACTTTGCTGACAAAAGTCAGTCTAGTCAAAGCTATGATTTTTCCAGTAGTCAGCTGAGTGCTGAAAAATTGATACTTTTGAACTGTGGTGTTGGAGAAGACTCTTGAGAGTCCCTCAGACTGGAAGGAGATCTAAGCATTCCATCCTAAAGGAAATCAGTCCTGAATATTCATTGGAAGGACTGATGCTAAAGCTGAAGCTCCAATACTTTGGCCACCTAATGCAAACAATAGACTCATAGGAAAAGACCCTGATGCTGGGAAAGTCTGAAGGCAGGAGGAGAACGGGACGACAGAGGGTGAGATAGTTGAAAGGCATCACCATCTCGATAGACATGAATTTGAGCAAGCTCCAGTGTTGGTGATGGACAGGCAATCCCGGCTTGCTGCAGTCAATGGGGTCACAAAGAGTCGGACACGACTGAGCGACTGAACCGAACTGAATGTAAATCATCTACAGGAAAGATTGATAGCATCTGAGATTCGATAAATGGAGAAGTAACCAAATTATATTTCCCAAAGTAAATATAAATAGTAAATATATATTTAGCCATTATGTTGCCTATTATAAACTGAGCTTGTTTGAAATATTTATCTCTACATATATGTTTTATATATAACATATGATTTTGTTACTTTTTTGTTGTTGTTGTTCTATTTGAGACCAAAAATAATAGCATGTAACTAACAAATAATATATATCAGGATGAAATATTTTCTGCTCTCTAAACAAAAATAAAATATTAGGACATACAAAGAAAAAGGGACATCTATTATTTGGTGTGTTTGACTATAAAAAGAATCCTAAGCCCTGTCAGAAAGTGAAGGCTAAATAAATGATAGATATTTATTTTTTAAAAAGGTGTTAGTATTAACTGTAGGAAATAATATATATACAATGAATGAAGTTCAGCTCAGTTCAGTTGCTCAGTTGTGCCCAACTCTTTTTGACCCCATGGACTTCAGCATGCCAGGCTTCCCTGTCCACCAACTCCTGGAGCTTGCTAACCATGATTCCAGACATCATGCTGCACAGCATTGTTTGAGGGCCAGTGGTGCTGATATCATTTGAAATATGTTTAGAAGCAAAATGTCTTGAGTCTCACTTAAGATTTATGGAATCAGAATCTTCAGATGAACACCAGGGAAATTTTGTTAAAATGTTGACTGATTCAAATTCTAGGGGTAAACCTGGGACCTAATAATTCAACAGCGAAGCTGCCAATTGAGGCTAATGCTTCCTTTCTGTTTTTTTCTGATTAACATTTTGCAGCCATTAACCACATGTCCATAGAAACATAAACATGAAACAACTAAATTTTGTGGCAAATAATATTGGTAGGGTAAATAGAAGAAAGGTGTATGCTTGGATATGACATAAGGAAGCTAATACCTTATTTTGCACAGGTAATAATCAATAAAATTGATTATTAAATTAAGAAGTTTTTTCTAAAATATAAATATTGTATATATTAAGAATATATGTTACGTGAAACACAGCCACCTTAAAGAATTTATTTGAATTTCAATACAGGAGTTCAAAAATTTACCTCTGTCACATTCTTGTCACAATTATTGTTTAAACAGAAAATTTATACCATTAATCTCTATAAAAGAGAAAGCATTGCCCGTTCATATAAATACATTTTGATTGCATATTCTAGATTGTAATGTCTCTAATATTTAATGTGCATGCATGCATGCTAATTCACTTCAGTCGTTTCTGACTCTTTGCAACCCTGTGGACTGTAGACCACCAGGCTCCTCTTTCCATTGGATTCTCCACTCAGGAATACTGGATTGGGTTGCCATGCCCTCCTCCAGGGGCTATTTCCATCCCATTAATCGAACCTGAGTCTCTTTTCTGCCCTTCATGTCAGGTGGTTCTTTACCAGTAGTGCCACCTGGGAAGTCCTGTCACTAAGATAAACTATTATAAATAACATTCTACATTTTAGTTTTACCTGGAATAAAAGGAGCCAGTAAAAAGGCAATTTGATTCTGAAAGTCCATATAAGAAAACTATTGGGCAGTTAAATCTGACTAAAACCAAATATGAATCCTGGGATATCAATATCATTAGTAGCCTTGGTTAAAACAGTATTAGCTATTAAATATTAGTAAAAATAGTTAATATTATGTAGTCATGTTTTATCATCAAATGTTTTCTTTTATTTACTATTGTAAAGGGGGAAAAACACAATAGCTTGAGCAGAAAATGTTTTTCCCCTTATTGTCAGTCCTTTGGATTTCTACAGAGATATCCAAACACATGTGACTTCTTTTTCTTGGCAGGAGAATAAGCAAAGTTTTAGTATATTTTAAGACAAAGTTTTGTGTTGGTACAAATCCAAATTTTGGTGAGATTCCAGACCTTTCAAATTAAGCATCTTTTAAACAACAACAACAACAACATCCAATATAGTAAAAACAAAAGCAACAGAAATCCATATGGTCCAGAATGGAGCAATAAAACTTTTCCTTCCAGCTTTGTTTGCTTTATATATCCATTAGCTAAATTCCTACCACACAAGAAGCACAATGCCTTTTTCATCTCTTTGTGCCGAGCAATGAGAGTAAAACTGAAAGATACACAGTATTCACCCTACATACTTTCTTTGACATTTTCTGCATTAAGCTGAGATGATTATAAACAAAGACAGATGTCCATAATCATAATGTCAAGTTATGTTTTCATTAATTCTTCTCAAAGGCAAATAGTGTTGCACATTATAGTGTGGGGGTGATGAATATTATACATTCCTTAAACATGTCATATAAAGGCCCATGGGCTCCAGTACTTTTTGAAATGAAGCATTATCTTAACAACATGACTTCCTATATATAGTGTGACATAGGAACTTTTAAAATAAGTGATGAGATATTTTTTACAACGGAGCTTTAATCTAATCATTGGCTTTGCTGACAATTTAAGGATCTAAAGATCTCCAGGTAAAGATCATGTATGAATGCATGCATACTAATTTGCTTCAGTCATGTCCAACTCTGAGACCCCATGGACTGCAGCCCACCAGGCACCTCTGTCCATGGGATTCTCCAGGCAAGAATACTGGAGTGGGTAGCCATTCCCTTCTCCAGGGGGTCTTCTCAACCTAGGGATCAAACCAGCGGCTCTTAAGTCCCCTGCATTGGCAGGTGGGTTATTTACCACTAGTGCCACCTGGGAAGCACCATGTATCAATACAAATTCTTTTCAATAGACATTTGTGGCATATAGTCATTTTGCATTTCCAGTTGTAAAGGCTTTCAGTTCTGTGAGTCTGCCTTATATCTCTGACTGCTTCACCAGCTTCTATGAATAAGCTTCTAGTAACAAATGTGTAATTTTGTAGTTGTTGATGCTATTGAAGGCTATTATTTTTCACTAAAAAATGGAAAACTGGGAGACCTAGTGTTTAATGAGTGTCGATTATCTACTATAATTTCCACCTTGCTTACAGTGTTTTCCAAATTCTTGTAATTAATTGTTTAGTTAGTTACAGAGTATTAACAAGAGTGACTCAGCCGTCATTGTCATTCATAGTCATATTCATATTCACATCAATGATTAATTATGAACCACTTGTGTTTTATTTAACCTCAGTGAACTTAGTTATTTTGGAGTACTGTTGTGAAGTACTCCTTTAATTCCAATTCTCGTACTCACTTCATTAGCACATATATGCTAAAATTGGAGTGATACAGAGAAGATTAGCATGATCCCTGCACAAAGATGACAAAAATTCATGAAATGTTCCATATTTGAGGGCATATATCCAGATAAAACTAAAGAAGAAATATGCACCTCTATGTTCATAGCAGCGCTGTTCAAAACAGCCAAGACATGGAAACAAACTAAATGTCTCTTGACAGATGACTGGATGACTGGAGAAAGAAAATATGCTACATATATACATGGATTACTATTTAGCTATATAAAAAAATGAAATAATGCCATGTGCAGTAATACATGGACCTGGGGATTATCATCCTAAATGAAGTAAGTCAGAAAGACAAAAACAGTATGATATAACTTATAAAATATGACACATGTGAACCTATCTCACTGACACAGAGAACAGCACTTGTGGTTGCCAAGTGGGGGGTGGTGGTGGTGGTGGATGGATTGGGAGTTTGGGATTAGTAGATGCACACTATTATACATAGGATGGGTAAACAACAAGGTCCTGCTGTATAGCATGTGAACTATATTCACTGCCTGTGATAAACCATAATAAAAAATAATTTAAAAATAATGTAAATAGATGTATAAGTGAGTCACTTTGCTATAAAGCAGAAATTAACACAGCATAGTAAATTAATTACAATTAAAAATAATTCTGATCTCTGTCTTCATCTCATTGCTACACCATGTCCTTTGTTGCCAGGACTCTCTGTGTCAATAGAGCACCGTCAGGTATTGATATACACCATTACTATCACCAAAGTTCCACACTTCTGTCAGTAGAGAAAGATTTTCTGCAGAACCCTGTCACACATGGCCACCTATGACCTAAGCAGAAATGTTTATTCCAGGACCAGTACATGAAACCTATTAGCAAAGAAGATGAGACATTGGAAGGAGCATGGGAGGACAGAGATGGAGAAGCAATACAATTACAGATCATTGAATTTTACTGTTTACCTATTTACATCTATTTGCTATACAAGGAAATTATGAATTAAAAGTATAGAATAAAGATGCAATGGTTAATTATGAGAATAACACTTGTGCAGGTTAACTCTGAGGCAATAAATAATTGTTAATTATGTCAATTTACTCATTTAAGTGGGATTATCTTAATGAAATTGCCTGTCCAAAAATTATGCTTTCTCATTATGTTTAGCCATTATAATAAAGAAAATAAAGAATTTTTCTGTCTTTTCTATTATTTTTCCTTCATGTCTTGCTTCTCCTAGGCTCCAAAAGAGAAATGAATATAATGTTCTAAGATATTTCTCAGAATCAAATGATAATGAAGACAAAAATCAAACTATCTTTTGGAACTTGAAAATAATACTTTTTTTTTTCCTCCCTGGAACATTATCTTCTTTCTCCTTCCTCACAAAGCAAGTAGGCAAAAAAGTTTATTAAGAGCGTAGCTCTGTAAATCATCAATTTAGACATTCAAGATTTATTGTCAAAGGGTATGGATAATAAAGTAAACATCAGCTTCATTTAAAAAAAATTTATTTTATATTGGGAGCATAGTTGATTAACCATATGATGGGAGCAGTGGTGGTGATAGCTATGATGGTTCTGGTGTTGATGACATTGTTTGTGGTGTGGTGATGTGACTTTGATGCGCTCCATAAGATAAAGAAATCTCTGCTCATGAATGACTTCTTCCTTCAGTTCACTTCAGATTGTTAAATAGCTATTGAAGATTCCATGGCCTTTTCAAAAAACTATTGAAAATAATACAAATAAGCAATTACCTCCTGATTTGCTCTTTACAAATGAATATGCAGCAAATAAAATGTCTCAGAAAATACTTGTGATTATGATGTGTCCAGAAATATGGAAATTTGTGTAGTATGGTGTTTAGAAGTTTGTTCTAAAATTAGAATCTCTAATTAAAAATAAAATTAAATTAGAACTAATTAAACATAAGTTCTAAAATTAAAAAAGAAAAAAGTTGTATCACTTACATGCTTTTTGACTCCTAACAACAATGCTTAATCCAGACAAACTTAAGTTTTACCAGTTCTATAAAGTGTGTTATAACATTGACTTAATGATATAATTATATAAAAGGGGCAATGTAATAGGGCCTAACCCAGTTCCAAAATACATTAAATATTCAATACATATTATTGTAACTCTTCATAGTATTAATGCTGAATTATTATTGTTATTATTTTATTTTTATTATTATTATTTTTAAGAACTAATTATAATGTTGAAAGCCCAAAAGAAGGTATAAGTATTAGTCTCTTATTGGGAAGAATTTCTAATAGATGTAAAACGTTTGAAAGATATTTATTATCTCCCAAAACATGAGCAGAGACACCTGAAAATATGCAGACTGCAAAATATTTATTGTAGTTCAGATAGAGCAGAGACTCTGGAAGTGGCATTGCTATATGCAAACAGTGAAATAATGATAGAATGGAGGCATTGGAATATGTTTATGGTTGCGCTTTGTTTGCAAAAGACTTGAGGGGGAAAATGTGGATGAAGAACAAGAAAAATAGTAATATATTCAGGACAAGTTTAGTAGAAAAACACAGCATAACTTTGTAATCAAAACTTTGATTTTGAATTTTTTTTTTGGTTAACAACTTATGAGTTAAATATTAAACAATTTGATTTTTTCTTGTTTGATTGGCTAATATATTTGTATATATAAAATAAAATTTTCATAGCTACCTTGCAGGATAACAGTAAAGATTAAATAGGTTATATAATATTAAAGTGATTTTACTGTATCCTAGGAAAATAATTATGATTCATAATAATCCAAATAATACAATCACAGAAATTTAAGAAAAATATGAATGCATATTACTTTTCTTGATGGAAAATAAGAAACGCTGAAATTCTAATGAAAGTAATTAGAAGAAAGTGCTGATCCATTTCCACTCATGGATACATGTGTCTATGCCTCCAAAAAGTTGCACCATCTGTGTGTGTGCACTGCAACTTCATTGCTCTGTGAAAACTTGCTACTGAGTGCAACACAGCTAAATCTAGAGCAAATTAAATATGTATGTATTTATGTTCAAGGACATTAGTCATTTATTTTGCTGTCAGGAAATGTTTTTATTTGTTGTCTTTGAGTTTCACATCCATAGTAATTTTACTGCATGTTTAAGCAAGAAATCATTAGCCACTCTTCTGTATGGCTGAGTGACTTGGCAAACTCGAGCTTAAATAACATGTCATAGTCTCAGAGTTATATATTCTGAACAATTCCTAACTGAAGGTATTCAAAAGATGACTCATCATGTATAAAATCTGTTTAACAAATGGTTTATCTTTTAACATAAGTAATGTGAAAGTTCTAGTTCTCTATTTTTTTTTACTTCATAAATAAGTAATCAATATAGTAAGAAATCTCAAAACAGATGAAGATTTGTGTGGAATTTACTTCACAATTTAAAGATACAAATTTGTATACTTTACAGAAAGTCAAGCTTGTATTAAAAGACCTGTCTAAATCTTTTTCTTCTATGTTTCTTCCCTGGAACTGCATGATACTTCTGATTTTTACTGGCTCTCACATCTGCCTCTTACCTCAGGTTTTTTCAAAGTGTATCCTGGCATAAAATTGAAACTTTTAAGGTGGGAGGAATATCAACAGCTTACTTAGGTTCACTAATGACATATCTCCCTGTGCTTAAAGTGGTGCTGCTGCTCACTGTCCTGCACGGAAACAAGACTCTCATACACACACAGTGTTCATGGTTGATATTCATCCAGTTTGATTTTCCTGTTATTTAAGTCTCAATTGCTGCCATGAGCATTTGCAACATTTTCTTTTCCTCTGCTTATAAAAATGAATTCTTGTTATATTTTTATACCTCTTCTTATATAATTTCTGTGTTCAAGTGTTATGATGATTGCTTTTATATAGGATAAGGGATGCCCAGATAACTGGTAAAATGTTATTTCTGGGTGTGTCTGTGTGGGAGATTAGCATTTGAAACAGTAGACTGTGTAAATAGATCCACCCTCACCAATCTTTTGAGGCCCTAATTGCTGGGGTCCAGCCCCAGAGGGTCCAGAGGTCTTGAGGGATGAGTGGCATGGGCGAAGTACTGAGCTGAGTCAGATGTGGTGATGGAGCTGTCTCTCTCTTTATTGTGGTTGGTTTACAGTTTTATACCCAAGAAATACCCCATTACATCACATATCATTCTATACCATCTTTTGTTTTTTATCTTCCATCAACAACCTTATCATTGAGCTCATTCCCCAATCTATCATGGAAACATTCCCCTTTCAGAAGTCAGATTTCTGTGTAATCAGGTTTAACAATAGTATGTTTATTATTTTATTGTCTTCAGCATAATTCATTCAATCATGGTAAATACATCAATCTAGGCAGAAAGGTTACATTTCTCTTATCAGGTGCAGCTGTGTAGAGGCTTGAGGGAAGGGCTAAGCTTGAAACTGCTTTATTCTAGTAACCTCAACCACTACCTGTCTCATTCTGTTCTGACACTCAGGTTCTTAGGAGGAAAGAGGATAATGAGACAGTCTAGCAGCACTGCTTTAGCAATAAAACCCTATTAACCTTATATAACTACTATAATGAATTCCTATGTCTCCAGTATCCTAAAGCAATCAATGTCTCCAACTATGCTGGCCACAGTTATAAGCATTCCTAAGTCTCATCCAGCCTGGTCTCTTCAAGGAAGGGAGCCTCCACCATGGAGTGGTGGGGGGAGTGGGAGGTGGAAAGGTGACCCAAGTATGAGCCCTTCTGGTGGTGGCCTTGCCATGACCCCCAGAGAACTCTTGGTAAACTCTCCAGCAAAGAAGGGAAGGGAATTATCTCAGGATGAATTCTTTCTAACTGGGACTGACCTACTGAGATGAGCTAATGTTCTGAGCATAAACAGAACTTCCCAAGAAAAATACCAGGAGGGGCCTTTCCCCAAAGGAAAATTCGCTTTGCAGTTTCCTTCTTAGTCTCGTGACCTTGTCATCTGAGTGAGGGGGCATCGGCTCCTGGCACCTAATAGAATGTAAAGGTAGAGGAAGGCCCAGTTATCTCTCTTCTTGAGCTGGGACTGGGCATGTTCTCCTGCCCACTGATTTGTGAGCTCCTGGTTCTAGGATCTTTGGATTTCTTTGTCCTTTGGATTTACACTAGAGCTTACCCCTTCCCAAATCCTCAGCCCTTTGCACTTGGACTGAATTACACCACCAGATTGTCTGATTCCCCATCTTGTAGAGGAAAATAGTGGGATTTGTCCTCCACAATCACATGAGTAAGTTTCCATGATCTCCTCCTGCATGTCCTTTAGTCGCTCAGACCATGCAGCCCCACAGACTGCAGCCAGCCAGGCTCCTCAGTCCATGGGATTCTCCAGGCAAGGATACTGGAGTGGGCTTCCATTCCCTTCTCCCGGGGATCTTCCTGATCCAGGGATCAAGCCTGAGTCTCCTGTATTGCAGGTAGATTCCTTACTATCTGAGCCACCAGGAAAGCCCATATTTCCTTTTATTCAACTCTTTATGGCCTATTGGGTCTTATCTTCTGGAGAACCCTGACTAGTGCAGGGTTGTTCTCAGGCACCATGTACCCTTGCTTTTGTCCCCTGGCTTCACATAGTTCTTGTATAACTTAATGACAACAGAGTTCCTGTTACAACCACTTTCCTGAACATAAAGCATTTTATTACATGAATTCCCCCTTGGAGGCTTGTGACCTTTTGGGTTCAGTTGCAGAGAACATAATCCACTCTAGCTAGTTTAAGTACAGAGAGATTTCCCAGCTGTTGAAAAGATAAAAGACTTCTTCATCCCTCAATATCTCTCAGTTAATAAAACTTTACTGTTTTATTTTTAAATGCTTTTCATAGATTTTTACTCACATAAGTAGCCCTCATCCTGACCTTTAAAATGCATTTTCAGGCTGTTAAAACACTTGTCAAATTGAATGCTAGTTTTACCTAACTCCACAGCATACTTCAAAATTTATATCTGACTATTACACTCCTGCTAGAAACACACACTCACAAAGAATAGTCTATTTTATATTCATTCCCTACTTCAGGTACAGATATTAGTTTGAGTCACAAGGACCACAGCATATGTGGGGTTCCTTGTAAGAATTTGAAATAAAGGTAATTCATTCAGTATCCAAAAAACTAGTCTCAAGACAAACATTCACATAAGCTCAAATCTGTACACCGAATTGCTTAAGATGTTCATCAGCAGATGAATGGATAGGAAGTTATGGTACATACGCACAATGGAATACTACTCAGCTACACAAAGGAACACATTTGAGTGACTTCTAATGAGGTGGATGAACCTGGAGCCTATTATACAATGTGAAGTAAGTCAGAAATAGAAAGACATATTCTGTATATTAATGAATATATATAAAATTTAGAAATCTGGTACCAATGATCCTGCATGCAGGGCAGCAAAGAAGACACCAATGTAAAGAACAGACTTTTGGACTATATGGAAGAAGGCAAGGGTGGGGTCATTTGAGAGAATGGTATTGAAACATGTACATTACCATATGTAAAATAGATGGCCAGTGCAAATTCAGTGCATAAAGCAGGGCACCCAAACCCAGTTCTCTGGGACAATCCAGAGGGATAGGCAGGGGAAGGAGGTTCAAGATTGCAAAGGACACATGTATACCTGTGGCTGCTTCATGTTGATGTATGGCAAAAGCCATCACAAGATTGTAATCATCCTCCAATTAAAATAAATTAATTGATCTAACTACTACTAATAAAAAAATTAATTTTTTCATAATTTATCCAAAAATTGAAAATTTGATATCCTTATTTTGCAGCAAGCCTAATACCTGCTTCATCCTTGTCATAGTAAATGACATTTCCTCATGTAAAAAATGAGTAAAGCTAGAATCATGAGAATTATTCCTGACACCTTTCTCTTCCAGGCCCCTGTCAATTCTACCTAAAATCTCAGGTACAAGAGCAATCAGTGTATAATCTATTTTTCATTGAACAATCTATCATAAAATGAAATAAGGCAAAAGACATAACTGACAAGAAGAACAGATCTGAAGGGCTTTATATAATAGAATATTGGGTAAGATATTTAAGCATATGTGTGTGTGTGTATACTTCACATAAAGTGATAAAATATATTTGCAAACTTTTAAAAATTAGCAAAGAATGAAACACTTAAGAACAGACCAGTAAAAGATCCCAGGAGATCTCATAAAAATGAAAATATCATGTCTGGAATTTAAAAAATGCTGAGGAGGATTTCAGTAGAAAATTAGATAAAGCTGAATAACTAATTAAAAAGATAGATAGATCAATGAAAATTATTCAGAATGCATGAAGCACAGTGAAGTTAAGTGATGAAATATGTAAATATTTTCCATAAGTGCCCACATTATTTGTTAAAGTCTATCAATCATTAGTTATGCATGTGATAGTTACCTGATATAGCCCAGTTCTCAACTTTGTTCAGAATGCCACACTTGACATGTAAGTAACAGAAAAAAAAGCATAATAAAACATTCAGAAACATACCAACCTACAAAAATACTCTCATTAAGACCAAAAAGCAGTTACATATGCCATCTACATTAAGACATAAGAATTGATCATTTTAATCTTTGACTTAAATATTTATAGTTTTTAATTAGAAACTTAAAATTCTAGGCTTTAGGTTTTTTATGTTGATTAAAATGAAAACCATTTTTAAAACTAATTATGCAAGAAAGCATATCTAAAAATAAAAGATATTGAAAACTCAAACTACAAATATTATTTATTAATGTCTTTTAAAAATTTGTGATGATTAAAAAAATCCCATATTATCTTGCTACCTATTTTCCTTAAATCCTCTAGAAACTAAGTAGTACTATTGGTATTTGTTAGTGTGGTATGCATTTAACCATTTATGAAAATTGAGAATAAAGTTAATTATATATATATATATATATATATTTTTTTTTTTTCTTCATCAGTTCAGTTCAATTGCTCAGTCGTGTGCAACCCCATGGACTGCAGCATGCCAGGCTTCCCTGGCTATCATCAACTCCCTGAGCTTACTCCAACGCATGTACACTGAGTTGGTGATGCCATCCAACTGTCTCATCCTGTCATCCCCTTCTCCTCCTGCCTTTGATCTTTCACAGCATCAGGGTCTTTTCAAAGGAATCAGTTTTTTGCATCGGATGGGCAAAATACCAAATTTTCAGCTTCAGCATTAGTCCTTTCAATGAGTATTCAGGACTGATTCTCTTTAGGATGAACTGGTTGGATCTCCTTGCTGTCCAAGGGACTCTAAAGAATCTTCTCCAACACCGCAGTTCAAAAGCATCAATTCTTTGGCACTCAGCTTTCTATATACTCCAACTCTCACATCCCTACATGACTACTAGAAAAACCATAGCTTTGACTAGATGGACCTCTGTTGGCAAAGTAATGTCTCTGCTTTTTAATATGCTGTCTGGGTTGATCATAGGTTTTCTTCCAAGGGGCAAGCGTCTTTTAATTTCATGGATGCAGTCACCATCTGTAGTGATTTAGGAGCCCAAAAAAATAGTCTGTCACTGTTTCCATTGTCTCCCATCTATTTGCCATGAAGTGATGGGGCTGGATGCCATGATCTTAGTTTTCTGAACGTTGAGTTTTATGTCAAGGCTGTTTCTTATCATGCTGTTTATCTAACTTATACACAGAGTACATCATGTGAAATACAGGGCTGGATGAAGCACAAGCTGGAATGAAGATTTCCAGGAGAAATATCAATAACCTGAGACATGCAAATGACACCACCCTTATGGCAGAAAGTGATGAAAAACCTCTTGATGAAAGTGAAAGAGGAGAGTGAAAAAGCTGGTTTAAAACTCAACATTCAGAAAGCAAAGATCATGGCATCTGGTCCCATCACTTCATGGAAAATAGATGGGGATACAGTGAGAGGCTTTTCCTTCATAGACAGTGGAAAATAGCACAGCTAAAATTTAGTGAGAAGTCTTTTTTTTTTGTTTCTTTAATAGGTTAGCATGTATCTATTTATCAACTAAATATCAGTATAACTCTTAGAAAAATGTATATATCATAACTTTGGAAAGAAACGACAATTTGATAGTGTTTTTGGTTAAGTTTCTTTTAGAGAAATGCATGTTAAGGTACAATTAAAGATCAGGAAGTATTTTGGTAGTTTCTAACTTTCTTAGACATGCAAAAATACGTTAGACTTGCCCTATAATTGCCAACTTGATTGTTGAAATAGCTTGGCTTTAGGTTTTTCATTATCAGCAACATGTAGGGTCCAGAAAATGTTATTTTTGTTTGTAATAATTCATATATTATGTAAGACGAGATAACCTATCTTCCATTTGTGTTCTCTTTAAATGTCTATAAAACACTATTTAAGGCAGTAAGAAATCCATTGAAGCAGGACATATCCACATCTCTGATTTTTGTTTTTGATTAAACTTACAAGCCATTGTCAGTTGGATACTCACAATAAAAACCTGTGTTCCTTTGCTGCTTTGCATCACTGGTAAAATATGGCTTTTGATTAGCAATCTGTGTCTTTGTATAGCTTGCAATATTGCCTTAAACTCATGTTCACTTGGTTAGGTCTTTGATATGAGGATTTATTTAGTGAGTTCCTTCCTTGGAAACGTATTTTGCCATTTTTTTCCTTTCCCCTTCTCATACAGACAGCTGATTGAGCCTCTGCTGGAATTATTTCCTGAACCACATCAACATAACCTCACTTGCTATGTATTCCCAAAACTCAAACAAATTTTCATGTCCAACCACTTAAACTGGATAGTTTTCTGACTGAAAATTGAAAGTTTAGTTTGCCATAAAATTTTTGGAAAAAAGATGCTAGACTACTGATATTTCCTTGAGCCTAAATCTATAAAAAGTTTGTTCCTTTCGTCTTGGACAGAGCTAGTAGCCATATGTGATATCTGTACTGGGTCCAATGAATGCTTCCAGTAAGTGAAGAAAATGGACACAGTTTAGAAAAAGATATCTAAAACAGAAGGAGATGGGAATGCTAGAATTCATATATTATGTAGGACCAGATAACCTACCCTCCAATTATGTTCTCTCTAAGTGTCTACAAAACACTATTTAAGGCAGTAAGAAATCAATTGAAAAAGGACATACCCACATCTCTGAGAATCTTGATGGTGGCTGTTCTCTGCATGTTGTGGTTGTCAATAGGGGTATAAGATACCACTTAAGAATCAATGGTAAGGTGAGATTGTGAAATGACAGGGACTAGGTGGCAACAAAGCTAATATGTATATTGGATAGCATGACCTGAGTGTTTGTCAGAGTAACGTGATCTTCTGGACTTCATTGACTAAATAGAGCATGGTTTTTCTAGAAGAGAAATAGAGCCAACTATGGTGCATCTTGATTGTATAAATAGCTCAAGAGCTGGTGAGCAGTTACGGCGCTGGAAAATAGGGGTCCTTACTCCAGTCTCCAGACCTTATTGTTGTCTTTCATTCGCTATGCTGTGTCTGACTTTTTGTTGCCCCACAGGCTGCAGAACTCCAGGGTCCTCTATCCTATACTGCCTCCATTGAGTCAATGATGCTATCTCAACATCTTATCCTCTGCCACCTCCTTCTCCTTTGCCTTCAGCCTTGTCTAGCGTCAGGGTCTTTTCCAATGAGTTGACTCTTCACATCAGATGGCCAAAGTATTAGAGCTCAGCTTCAGCATCAGCCCTTCCAGTGAATATTAAAGGTTTATTTCCTTTAGAATTGATTGGTTTGATCTTGCAATCCAAGGGACTTCTCCAGCACCACAGTTTGAAAGCATCATTTCTTCAGCACTCAGCCTTCTATATGGTTCAACTCACACATTCATACATGACTACTGGAAAAACCATAGTTTTGACTATGCTGACCTTTGTTGGCATCTTGTCTTTGCTTTTTTTTTTTTTTTTAGTTTTGCCAAACAATGACATGATATCACCATGGGTTTACATATGCCCCCCCCAGAACCCCCCTCCCTCCTCCCTCCCCCCAGGAAATCTCATTGCACCAGCCCCGAGCATCAATCCCGGGCTGGAGATTGATTAGACATATGATAATCAACATGTTTCAATGCCATTCTCCCATATCATCCCACCCTTTCCCTCATCCACAGAGTCCATGAGTCTATTCTATACATCTGCATTCCTTTTGCTGTCTCGCATGCTGGGTTCTCGTTACCGTCCTTCTAAATGCCATATATATGCGTTAATATACTGTATTGTTGTTTTTGCTTCTGGCTTACTTCACTCTGGATAATGGGCTCCAGTTTCGTCCATCCGAGTAGAACTGATTCAAATGAATTTCTTTTTAATGCTTTTTAATATGCTGTCTAGGTTTGTCAAAGCTTTGCTTCCAAGGAACAATAGTCCTTAAAACTAGATCTGTTCAAAAATCCATAGCCTGTTGTTTGAGGTCGATGCCAGGTCCCCTTGAGGAAGAGTCTCCTTATACCAGGAAACATGCAGGCATTTACAGCGTATCACTATAGAGAAAGAAAAATGCCAAGGCTTTCAATGATGTATTTGATAACTTTTTTCACACTAGTACCAAGGAAGAAGAAACACAATCACAATTCTCCAGTTAGAGTGGAAACTCAGGAAGAACACTTGATAAAGATTTTGCCTTATTTATTTTTACAATTGGGCCAAAGGGGCCACCAACACAACTTTTGTTATTTCCCCTGGGCTGAAATTTTATTACTTGGAATTTATATTTTTGCAGCTTCTAAAACCCTGTGCATGTGTGTGCTCAGTCGTGTCCAACTCTTTGCAACCCTATCAACTATAACCTTCAGGCTCCTCTGCCCATGGGATTCTCCCAGCAAGATACTGTAGTGGGCTGCCATTTTCTTCTCTAAGGGACCTTCCCCACCCAAGGATTGAACCCATGTCTCTTGTGACTCCTGTATTGGCAGGCAGATTATTTACAACTAGCACCATCTGGAACCCTCTTGGCCCCCTATTCTGTAGAGTAAGATATATTGGGGTAAAAAGGGCTACATAAGAGCCTAAGAAATTTCTCTTTGCTTCATCAACATAGTAAAGCAGTAGCAATAGCAACCCATGGGATCTTTCAGTGATTAGTAACACTAACAAACACTTGACAGTTACTAGTATAACTGCCCGTCGTCATACCTCCTGTTCAATTGCCAGTATGTTCTCTGCACAAGCCAGAAGGATTTTTCTAAACCTAATAAAACATCAGCTGCGGTGGCAGCTGCTATTTGAGGTATGACAACTTTTACCGGAGTGTAACAGTGAAACTCCTGTTACTAACAAACTCTGGTATATTAGTAGTGAAATAATGAATAACTGCTTCTTGGTATGCATCAGGAGGAAGAATCAAAAGCAATTAATGGTCACCTCGAATGGGCTGTAGTACACATTCATTGTCTTGCCTCGAGGTTGTTAATTCCTTTATTCTCTATTACAGCTTGGTTTGCATGGAGTTTGATCATCTTGGCACTTCACAGGGTTTTTCATTAGTCTAATGCATTGATCACATCATGGGAATTGAATGCAGTAAATGGGAAGTGTCAAATCTTCTTAGTTATCTAGATGAATGTGTGTCAGAAGTTGACAGATAAACTTAGCAGAGATTTAATGGCCATTTGCAATGATGAAGTCTTTAGGAGTCCAGGGGTTGTGCTGTGCTCGAATATGCTCTTTATGATATATGACAATGTTTTGCACCTCTCAGTTCCAGTGTCCCAGAACAAGGCACAATACTTGGTGAAGCTGTTTGGAGTTTGGAGACAGTGCATACCTCATTTGTGACTGAAACCAAGACTCATTTAATGGATACGTCTGAAAGTAGTTGATTTGAGTTGAGAATCAGAATCTCTGTAGTGTATCAAGGCTATAGGGAAAGCAGATTTGTCACTTGGTCCATATGGCCCACTGTATTTGTTGCATAATGGACGAGATGCAATGTAGAGCCATTGGAAATGCCTGAGAGGGGAATCACAGTATGAAATCTTAGAGTTCTAGAGCAAGGTGATGACTTTTATAGCTAAGAATTCTTCTCTTCGATAAACCTCCTGCTACACTACTAGATGGTCATAAAGACAGTAAGCGACTGAAACTCAAGCTGCACATCTACCAATTCTTAAAGTTTTGCAGGGCCAACTGCAATCTATTGTATGATGTAAGTGTCCATAAAGGCCCAGGCTCAAAAGTATTTTGAAGTCCTAGTAAATTATATATGAATATACAGGTTGGACTACCATGTCACTTGCCTATGCTCCTATTCTTCAGCTCAAATCCTGGGTCCCATTGAGGATTTCCTATGACCAACAGGCATAGTCTGACAAGTCCTTGGTGTTGGTTAAGCAGTACGTTAGTGTAATAAGTGGGCATTAGCTGAAAAGAACAGCTGCCATTTTATAGCTTCTTTCATGGTTGGCACTAAAGGGCAGTGGTAAAGAGAAGTTCTTCCATGGAGAAAACTAGGAGTAATATACTTACTCATCAAATTAGTGTAAAGGAAGAGAAAGGACAGATTGGGGATGCAATTCAGTTGTAGAGCCCATGCTTTGCATTATGTTAGGCCCCAGGTTCGATCCTTGGCATTTCCATGACTAGTGACAAGTAGCCTGACCAGCTTGCTTAGAAGACAGTAGAGAAAAATACTGGGAGATCTGATCAAAGAAGCTCTGGATAAGGACTAGGTGAATGGACATACGGAAATGGGAATAAAATGTACATATCATTTTTTCTAACATTAATGATGGACCAAGAACATTCACTTTTAACAGAAAATCTTTAAAGCCATGTAGGCAGAAACAGGACCAGCTTCGTTGTATGTGATACCCATATAGCCACACCAGCCTTGCATTCAGAAAGGTCTACAATTGGTTTAAAGTTCTTTTGAGATTATCTTGAAATTCATAGGAATTTTTGAATAGAAGCTCTGAGTACTCATTTTTTTTAGTAGGTCCCATGAATTATGTCACCGATCTCAAACAGGATGACCTTCCCATGGATAACAACTCTCTGTCATATATATCTGATATTTATCCCATGGGCCTCATTAATATAATGTCCATTTTGAAACTGATAGGTGCTGTTAATGGTCTCTGAAGCCAGTGCCCTATCACCAATGCGTTTCTTACTACAGGAACTTTAGAATATCCAATCGTATAGCAGTTAGAGTTGTCAGATATAAGATGGTGATTTAAATTTGAGTTTTAAATAAACAACATTTCTTAGTATAAATATATCCCAGATATTGCACTGGACATATTTATACTAAAAAATATGTGGTGCATATCTGCAATTCATATTTGACTGGGTCTTCTACATTCTGATGTGTTAAATCTGCCAACCCCATCAGTATTAAGACAAACACAAAGTACTCAATTTCACACAATCCTTTGGTGATGCCATCCAGCTTCCTAGTGTCTTGTTTATTAAATTAACCACTTTTCCACACTGGAAGTGAAAACAGTATATTCTTACAGAAATTAAGGCATGTTCCTGCTATAGAATTTTTTCTTCCTTGTTTGAAATGTTTTTATTAGTAAGCATCATCATTATTCACAAAATGCCTGATATGTAGATATTTTCTTCAACAGATATGCTCAGTCTAAGTCACTGATAGCATTTCAAAGTCAGTAAGACAATGAGCTCTTGATCACAGAAATCACTGATCTCCCTTTGTTCCCCCAAACAAAGAGGCAAATGGCCTGATAGAATAGTATAATAGCTCACTGAAGACTCAGCTAAGATGGCAACTAGAGAGGTCTATACTTTGAGACTTGAGTGCTGTCTTCTAGGATATGGCATAGGAATCAAACTATGCCAGGGTAATCATGAGACACTGTTTACTTAGTAGCTAGAATATACTTCCCTGGTGGCTTAGACAGTAAAGCGGCTTCCTACAATGTGGGAGATGCTGGTTTGACCCCTGGGTTGGGAAGATCCCCTGGAGAAGGAAATGGCAGCCCACTCCAGTACTCTTGCCTGGAAAACCCCATGGACGGAGGACCCTGGTAGGCTACAGTCCATGGGGTCGCAAAGTTGGACACAACTGAGCAACTCCACTTTCTTTTCTTGCAGAATATACTATCTAAAAGGAAGATAGAATTAATCTCTCTAACCATCACTTACGTGAGTCACCTGTAATATCTATGCTTTTTGTCCCCACAAACTTATGCTTTTCTTGATTTGGAGACCTTCATTTCCAGAAACTCAATTCACTTTCCAAGGGGCACAGTAAATGTTCCACTGAGCTGGAGATTTATCCTATTGTCTGGTCACTTTTTGAATTTTTTCTGTTAGCTGATATAATTAATTCTGACTATTAAGAACAAAGGTTGCCTTTATGCCATAAGTTTCTTGGAGTATTACACCTACAAATAAGAGAATTCATTCAGGCATTTATTTTTGTTTGTGTACTCAAATGGCAACACAATGATTTCAGCAAAAATTTCTATATCAGAGTCTCTGACTTTAAAAGAACAAAGACCTTGGAATATTCCTTCAGCAGGCCTGCAAGTATGGAGGATGGATTTTTAACAAATGAGAGACAGGCTTACAAGTTGCCAACAAATATATGTCTGACTCTGCGACCCTGTGGACTGTAGCCTGCCAGGCTCCTCTGTCCATGGAATTCTACCAGCAAGAATGCTGGAGGGCGTTGCTAATTCCTACTCCAGGGTGTCTTCTCAACCCAGGGATCAAACCCATGTCTCTTGCATTTCCTGCAATGGCAAGTGGATTCTTTACCACTGCGCCAGCTGGAGAACAAGTCTCACAATGTGGAGAGGAAAAAAAGGACCTTGACACTGAGGATGTTGTAGAAGCTTAATACCTGACTCCCAAGTGCATTCTTCCTTTCTATAAAGACTTTAAATGATTTTATCATGATCAATTTACTTTCAAGAATGTTATTCTCTTTAAGAACGACTTTTCTTTCTTCTCATCACTGGGTCCAGGTAGTTTAACAAGATTTAAACTCCAATGTGATCCAGAATGAGAATTTTAACTTTGGCTTCCAAAGAAGACATGTCTACACTAAAAGGTCTGGTAGGTCTTTCTAACTTGTTGTATCAGGTAATCTTAGGAAGTAATAGTAGAAATGGATTCTAAAAGAATTGTACAAAGAAAGACAAGATAAGGTTGGAGAACGTTGAATCTATTAAATTATACATTTGAAATTTAATATGGAAGCATGAGTTTTTGGATTCACCACCTGGCTTCATTGGTTAATTGAAGTCTAGATTCAACATTGGCTTATGATCAATGAGGTTGAAGGGTAACACCAGTACAGAAGGCGTCTGAGGGTTTGGGGAAACAGTGTATTGCAATGGTTTTATTATTGGTTTGGTCAAAACATTAATTCAGGTTTTCTCCATAAAATCTTATAGAAAAACCTGAATGAACATTGTCACCAACTCCATACATGCAACATTCTTAAAAACCCAAACACTCCTTTGGATGATGTAGATAAATTCCAATTTCAAATATGTAAATAACTGAACATAGAAAATTGTAGATTCAATTGAGTGAAATGAAATGAGTATAGTTTCTTTGTTTATACCTGAGTTTCTATGTTTCATTTGTTGTATATCTCCTCATATAGCAACAGCTCTGCATACCATATACTGCATAATAAATATCTTATATTTATTATTTCATTACTTCATTCCCCTCTCCCACCAGTTCTCTCTTGCTTGGGATGAAGCATTCTGGAGTTGACTAATCTTACATTTTATATTTTAGAGGTGGCCTTATGACTTAATTTACATTATTTCATAGTGATGTAGTAACATTAAAATTATGTTTGCCTTCTGTTAAATATCCTTAATTTTATTTTTTTTTATTTATTTTATTTTTTAATTTTCTTTACATTATCGTGTTGGTTTTGCCATACACTGACATGAATCTGCCATGGGTGTACATGTGTTCCCCTTCCAGAACCCCCCTCCCACCTCCCTCCCGATTCCCTCTCTCTGGGTCATCCCGGTGCACCAGCCCTGAGCATCAAACCTGGGCTGGCAATTAATTTCACATATGATAATTAGCAAAAGAAACGCAGATGTATAGAACAGTCTTTTGGACTCTATGGGAGAGGGCAAGGGTGGGATGATATGGGAGAACCGCATTGAAACATGTTAATTATCCTTAATTTTAGAAAAGGAAAGCAATAAAAACCTAAATGGCAAAAGGCACAGTTGAGTCTTTTACTTTTGCACTCTTCCACATTTGTTTTCTACCTTTCTTTGTGCCTAAGAGGTCGACCTCTGTGACTGCATCCCTCATGCAGGTATGGGCTATCTTCCAGTTAGCTGGGGTAAACAAGAGGCCTCAGGAGAGATGAGCGGGAAGGAGGAGGGGCAGCTCTCACCCACCCTCCTTGCTGTGGGGAGTGTTCTTGGGTTATGGCAGCGTCCACTCACCTTATAGCGTCGCTTGGTTGACTCTTCTCTGATTCTCTCACTGGGCTTCAGTAGCATGATTTACTCCTGCGGGTTTTGTTTTGCTGTTGTTTTGTTTTGTTTTGGGGTAAGGCCAGTAAAGGCATATCACTCAGTACCCCGTGTTGCTATTTCCCTTAACTCTACCTTTATTTCTGTAAATATTTTTTTTGTTATAGACTCTTGAAAAAAAAAAATCTATGTGGAAATCTGTTTCCTTTCTGGTGGAACTGTGGCTGATAATTGCACCTACCATTTTCAATAAGGTGTTTTTAGAATTGTACAGAAAAATGAGAGGCTGACAAGAATATAGAGATTGCATGTGTTATACTTTGTAACCTTAACCCTGGCCATGGGAGAGGTTTCTTGTACATTGAGCTCTTCAAAAGAATCTATATAAATCCAAGGCTTCTCCTTATAATACTTGTTTTCTTTGAACTTTCCAAAGTTTAAATCTCTGCAGCAGTGCAAGGCAGGAGGGCTCCAAACAGACCTCTGGTGTCTTAATAAAAGAAACAGAAAAAGGAGAGAAAAAAATAATGAAGTGAAAGGCCCTGAAATGTGACTCAATTGTGATATTCTGGGATGATTGCTGGGAAAAAAAAAAATCAGTAATAAAAAGAAGTAATTACTGAAAACTTAGATTTTATTTAAAAAGTACAATCAGTGATGTTATTTGTTTGCAGTATTTATAGAAAATTAGATTTATAGATACATTTTTATTTATTTATTTTTAAGAATTTATTTCTCAAATTTCATAATAGGGTAACACTGTGCTTTAAACTTGCACAATGCCAACTATGAAATACAAGTGTTCTAATCTCTGTAGGAAATCACAAGAGCTGTAGGAGAATTGTGTCATTATATAAAGTAATAGAAGCCCTGGTCTTATTATTTCTAAAACTTTGATCTATCTAGCCAAATAGGTTAATAAAATAAGGGACTCAGGGTGGATATCTCTTCTAGGGAAAAGTCTAAAACAGAGTAAAGATGTACAATTCTGAACCATTATAGATTAAAGAGCTAGCTGCAGCTTAAAGGCAAGTTTTATCCACATAAAGACCCACCAGGGTGGTGATGGATGCCTGGCTTGTCATGTTACTGCCATTTCTTGAAATAGAGGATTATGATTAGAATATCTTGGTTGGATAGTTTGGGGAAAGTGAAATTTCTGATAGTTTCGCTTTTAAGAGCAAAGCTAATGATGGCTCGATGAAATTAACCAATGTAATGAGCTACCCATAGTACTCACCTGCAAGTGAATGCCAGCCCCCTTTCTGTAAAGATCTATCTACATTGAGTCTGCCCAGGTAGCTCAGTGATAAAGAACCTGCCTGATAATGCAGGAGATGCAAGAGACCTGGGTTCGATCCTTGGGTCAGGAAGATCCCCTGGAGTAGGAAATGGCAACCCACTCCAGTATTGCCTGGAAAATTCCATAGACAAAAGAGCCTGGTGTGCTCCTTTGGGGTCACAAAGAGACACATGCACCTGAGCTACTGAGCCCAGCACATCTATACAGTAGATACTGTTCAAACATAATGCTAGAAAAGCCTGCCCAGACTTGGATTGAAGAATTCAAATTTTGCATATGATATCCTACCATAAAACTTTAATCTCAACTTCTGGCTCTTCTGTGTTGTCCTTTATTATGAAACCCATGACCTTAGGAAATGTTTTTTTCTTTTTTTCTACACATCTGTTGTTTCAAAAGGATGAGGAAGAAATACCATGTGACATCAGGTTAATAATAGAGCACTGATCAACTAATAATATAATCTAAGGTAAAATATATCTTTAATGCAATAATCTGTTCTATACCTCATGTATTCTATTTCTAATCTTTTTTATAAATCTTTACCTGATTTGTGCTAAAAATACATCAGCATATATAAAGTTAGAATAATAAAGTGATAACCATCTTTAACCACTCTTCATGTCGTAAATTGTAACAAGTATTGGGAATGCTAGACTTCCAGTATCTTCTTCATTATATTTAGTTTACTGAAATAAGGTAGCAAGAGATTTTCTTATCAAACTATAGTCTTTATTCTTGGAAAGATCTTCTTCCTGATTCCATTTTCTTTATAAGGATGAACAGAATAGGACAATGTAAAAGAACACCTGAAGCTTCTCTCTCTCACATTCCTGAACTTAAATGCAAAGGTGTCGCATTACTTGGCCCTACCTTCAAATGTTTTACTCTTTATTGATTTAGGATGTGGAACAATTCATCCTAATGTTCATTAAGTGTAAAATGCAGAAAATAATAGTGTTAAAGTTGTAGAGAGTAGGATGAATTATATAATACATGAAAGTGAAAGACTCTTATGTGTGAGTAGGCCCGACTCTGTGACCCCGTGGACTGTATGTAGCCTGCCAGACTCCTCTGTCCATGGAATTCTTCAGGCAAGAATACTGGAGTGGATTGCATTCCTTTCTCCTAGGATTCTTCCCAACCCGGGGATCAAACAGAGGTCTCCTGCATTGCAGGCAGATTCTTTACCAAATGAGCCCTCAGGTAACCCAGTAAATTTAATGCATATATACTGCTTAACCTATTGGTTGAAACATTCTGTTACAATTCATATTTAGGGACAAAATTTAAGAAGAGTCCTGTGTTTCCCAGAGCATGTGAAATCCCAAGAATTTCCTAAATTCTCAAAAGTAAAATATTGCTCAGTCCAGTTCAGTTCAGTCGCTCAGTCATGTCCAACTCTGCGACCTCATGAATTTCAGCATGCCAAGCCTACCTGTCCATCACCGACACCCAGAGTTCACCCAAACTCATGTCCATTGAATCGGTGATGCCATCCAGCCATCTCATCCTCTGTCGTCCTCTTCTCTTCCTGCCCCCAGTCCTTCCCAGCATCAGGGTCTTTTCCAATGAGTCAACTCTTTGCATCAAGTGGCCAAAGTATTAGAGTTTAAGCTTCAACATCAGTCCTTCCATCGAACACCCGGGACTGATCTCCTTTAGGATGGACTGGTTGGATCTTCTTGCTGTCCGAGGGACTCTCAAGAATCTTCTCCAACACCACAGTTCAAAAGCATCAATTCTTCAGCGCTCAGCTTTCTTCACCGTCCAAATCTCACATTCATACATGACTACTGGAGAAACCATAGCCTTGAATAGATGGACCTTTGTTGGCAAAGTAATGTCTCTGCTTTTCAATATGCTATCTAGGTTGGTCATAACTTTCCTTCCAAGGAGTAAGCATCTTTTAATTTCATGGCTGCAGTCACCATCTGCAGTGATTTTGGAGCCCCCCCAAAATAAACTCTGACACTGTTTCCAACTGTTTCCCTATCTATTTCCCATGAAGTGATGGGACCAGATGCCATGATCTTAGTTTTCTGAATGTTGAGCTTTAAGCCAATTTTTTCTCTCTCCTCTTTCACTTTTATCAAGAGGCTTTTTAGTTCCTCTTCACCTTCTGCCATAAGGATGGTGTCATCTGCATATCTGAGGTTATTGATATTTCTCCCGGCAATCTTGATTCCAGCTTGTGTTTCCTCTAGCCCAGCTTCTCTCATGATGTACTCTGCATATAAGTTAAATAAGCAGGGTGACAATATACAGCCTTGACGTACTCCTTTTCCTGTTTGGAACCAGTCTGTTGTTCCATGTCCAGTTCTAACTGTTGCTTCCTGCATACACGTTTCTCAAGAGACAGGTCAGATGATCTGATATTCCCATCTCTTTAAGAATTTTCCACAGTTTATAGTGATCCACACAGTCAAAGGCTTTGGCATAGTCGCTACTTATCATCTAATAGGATCTTCCAGCTATCTGAATTCTTTCATTGTTTTACCCTGGCTAATGTTCTTGACCTCAGCCCCTCCTCCTTATGTGTTTCCCATGCTGGGATGCAAGTCCCTAATGCTGAGAGATGGCAACAACAGGAATACCTTTACAGTGTATACTCACGGCAGAGTATGTCTACCATATCTACTTCATTCAGGCAGGAAGAAATGTAGATTATTTATCTGAGATCGACAGCTAACTTGTCATATGAAAGGGCATGTTGATTTTTCCTTTCATATGACACCCTAAACTTGAATGGTGAGGAAACCTTAGCAAGTTCTAAAGTAATTATTGTATGACATAGCATCAAGTATTTTTTTTTTAAAAGGACTAAGACATATTTTCAAATCACAGAATCTATTTTTCTTCCCAGTGTCTGGGATGAGTTAAATCTTAGAGAAAAAAGGAGAATAGAAGTAGAAAGTTAGAGAGATGAGAAGAGAATTTTCTTTTCTTTACCTTTCTTTTCCTTTCTTATTTTTTCTTTTCTTTCTTTCTTGTCTTTTTTAAGTGAGGAAAGACAACAGTACAGTGCAGGGGCTCCTTCTTCTGAATTTCAGTTCTCTGATGCCACACGCATATACATGAAGACCAACATTTCCTGCAGGTGTCCAATACCACTTTATCAAAATACCCTTGAAAAGAAAGCTAGAGTTGTTGGTAGAGCTAAAGCTGAAGGCTGAGACAGAGTTACCCCTTTGCAAAGCCACAGCATTGTCTCTAAAAAAGGTGCGCCATGCAGACAAATGGGAGAGGGGTACAAGAATTGTGTGATGCACGTGTAATGTTTCAGCTTCCCGGGACATTTTGCTTTCTCAGTGGTGCTGAGACATTTCAACAAGTTTGTTTTCTGTGATCACTGGTCCTTGTGCTTAGAATGTTTTCCTTGAATGTCAGAGGAGTACATTTTCATTTATATTCAAATTTCTGTTTAAGAAAGTACCCTCTTGCCTCTCTATGTAAGTATACACCTTATCTGTATGAGGGCTTCCCCAGTGGCTCAGCAGCAAAGAATCTGCCTGCCAATCAGGAGATGCCAGTTCAGTCCCTTGGTTGGAAATATCCCCTGGAAAAGGAAATGGCAATCCACTCCAGTATTCATACCTGGGAAATCCCATGGACAGAAGAGCCTCATGAGATACAGTCCATGGGGCTGCAAAGAGTCTAATATGACTGAAGCATATTGTCTGTATGAAATTAATGCTTTTAATACTCAGAATAGAACTCACCAATTTTTTTACTTGTATATTGGTATAGTTTTGCTTATATTCTCTCTCAGTTTATTGAAAACTACATATAGTTCCCTGACTATCTTTAGGACTATAGCCCAGTCCTAAAGCGATATGACATAACATACCCTCTCAATAATTATATTGCAAATTAAATGCATAGGTGTATATTTTTTAAATAACAAGCCATACGTGTCTCCCTGCCAATATATTACTTTGGAAAGAGAGTAATGATCTAGGGTGATGAGCAGCACCTTAAAATCTGAGAGGAGTCAGCAATACCATGAAGGTCTGCAGGTCTCAACCAGTCCTCATATCTAAGTCTTTCCCATGCTGGAAGGTTTGAAGAGCTGCCAGGTCAACATCAGGAACCAACAGGGAACCAAAGAGGAGACAATGGACCACTGTGAGGTCTCTTCTTCTAACACTAATAATATGTGGCTATTCATGAAGAGACTGCCAACTCCCTCCTGGTGCACTGATGTACAGAAATTGTATTTTCTACTTTACAAACTGGAGAAGCTTAAAGAAAGACTAAGGCACGATGTTTGAACTGTACAGGAACTGATTTACTTATCCAGAGTAAATAACTTTGAAATCACTTTGAAAATGAATGAATTGGTTGAATTTACATTTTAAGAAGTCAGATTATTATAGCCAGTAGGAAAGATTGGGGGAAAATGTTCAGACTCAGGAATTAATGCTAATTTAAAAAAAAATTTATTTGGCTGAACCATGTCTTAGCTGTGGCATGTGGGATCTAGTTCTCTGACTAGGGATCGAACCCAGGCCTCCCGCACTGGGAGTGCAGTCTTGGCCACTGGACCAACAGGGAAGTCCCAATACTAATTGTTCTACAGCAGTTCCTTTAAAAAATCTGAAATTTATGGATTCTTGCAGATGTTATGTATCATATATGTGAATTGATTTTTCCCACCTACATTCATGTTAGTTTCTAGGCTAGAAAGTTAGACAGTTTTTCACATCTTTAATGTTTTTCTAGTGGGTGTAATTTATGTCAGGAATAGGCCTTTCCTTGAGAAATTAGGAGTAAGTGGGCTATTAAGTGGAACCAGTCAAACCGTATTAGTCAGTGCCAGACATTTTTCTAGGTGCTGTTTAATAAAATCTTCAAAGAATCTAAATATTAATTTAGAATAGGGGCACCATTTAAGATCTAATTTTACATAATTCATTGATTTGTTATTTATAGGTACATATAAGGTTTATCCAACTAGGATATTATTACTTTTTCTTTTCTTTTGTGGAAAAAAAACTGCAATAACTTCTAAGATCCTCTTACTACAGATTTTAACTCTATTTGTGGGGGCAAAAGAAAAACTTTATTCTTTGCAACAGATGTTTTGCTTTAATGCTAGGGCTGTGAGTCTATTTTTAGTGTCTGATATAATGGTGCAGGAAACACTTATCCAAAAATTATTAAGACAACAGGAAAGCAACGTAAAGTGGGGACAGGTGGGCTGGAGTCAAATGTTCAAACAGAACTGAATGACTGAGGACACTGATCCTTCTGGATTTGGTACAATAACGTTACCTGATACACTAGAGCTTCTCTCCACTGCCTAAACAGCACTGGATTTCTGATCTTGGCCTCTGCTTACCTGCCTCAGCCTTGTGGAGGCCCTCTCTCCATCCCCCATCCTCTTCAGCTGGATGGCATCTCAGTTTAGATTTCAAAAGATTGGGATACAGAATGGTAGTATAGACTGGGCAAACTACTAACATGTCTGGTTTAAACTTTATTAGTTTTAACTTTGACAAGTTTTCTTACCTCACTGTAACTCACCTATCTGTTTTCTTTAAAGGATGTAATGAACATGATGATAGTTTTTTTTTTTTACCTGAATAAATTAAAAAATTTTTAAACATACAGGAAAATTCGCAAATCAGTATATTCCAATCGATAGAATATTTCTTCTGATTATTTGCAGATATTATACAGAAAATCCTGGAGTTTAATATTTGATTTAAAGTTTAAACTTAGTTGATATTGAATAATCTGAATGACAAGACTAGCAAGGAAACAAGCATTCAGCTTTCTCAACAGAATAATCAAGAAAATGGGAAATGAGTTTCTGTAATGAAAGAACTTAGCCAGAACAATTACTGAAGTAGATTTTCATAAATTGATAGCTGTAAGTTATGGTTACAAGGCTGTGTTTGAATCACTTTTATTATCCCCAGAAACATTATTATGTATAAATGCTTTTTGTACAGTTGCTTCTTGTTCCTTTCCCTTATTAGGTATAAGGCTTAATAAAAAATGTAAAATTTCAAAAATTATTTATCCTAGAAAATGGTTTTGTCATTTATATTGTCATTTTCTTTGTTCATGTATCTTAGTAACAATGATGTTTTCTAAAATGAACATATTTCCAGAAGATATTTGGACACTTTCCTACCATACTTTCAATATTGAGTAATACTTACCTTGATCATATATGTAGATTTTTAATAAATTGTGGGCTTCCCTGGTGGCTTACCTCATAAAGAATCCACCTGCAATGTGGCATGCCTGGATTTGATCACTGGGTTGGGAGGATCCCCTGGAGAAGGGAAAGGCTATCCAGTCCAGTATTCTGGCATGGAGCATTCCTTGAACTGTATGTATAGTCCATGGGGTCACAAAGAGTCAGATATAACTGAGCGATTTTCACTTTAATAAATGGTAGTAATAATACTTTTAGTGATGTAACAGTACATCCTTTTCTTTGATTTAAATGTTAGCACATAGTGGCTGTACTAGTTTGCATTCCCACCAACAGTGTAAGAGGGTTCCCTTTTCTCCACATCCTCTCCAGCATTTATTGCTTGTAGACTTTTGGATGGCAGCCATTCTGACTGGTGTAAAGTGGTACCTCATTGTGGTTTTGATTTGCATTTCTCTGATAATGAGTGATGTTGAGCATCTTTTCATGTGTTTGTTAGCCATTTTTATATCTTCTTTGGAGAGATGTCTGTTAAGCTCTTTGGCCCACTTTTTAATTGGGTTGTTTATTTTTCTAGAATGGAGCTGCAGGAGTTGTTTGTATATTTTTGAGATTAATTGTTTGTCTGTTGCTTCATTGGCTATTATTTTCTCCCATTCTGAAGGCTGTCTTTTCACCTTGCTTATAGTTTCCTTTGTTGTGCAAAAGCTTTTAATTTTAATTAGGTCCCATTTGTTTATTCATGTTTTTATTTCCAGTATTCTGGGAGGTGGGTCATGGAGTATCCCGCTTTGGATTATAGCAGAGAGTGTTTTGCCTATGTTATCCTCTAGGAGTTTTATAGTTTCCGGTCTTATGCTTAGATCTTTGATCCATTTTGAGTTTATCTTTGTGTATGGTGTTAGAAAGTGATCTAGTTTCATTCTTTTACAAGTGGCTGTCCAGTTTTCCCAGCACCACTTGTTAAAGAGGTTGTCTTTTCTCCATTGTATATTCTTGCCTCCTTTGTCAAAGATAAGGTGTCCATAGATGCGTGGATTTATCTCTGGGCTTTCTATTCTGTTCCATTGATCTATATTTCTGTCTTTGTGCCAGTACCATACTGTCTTAATGACTGTGGATTTGTAGTATAGCCTAAAGTCAGGTAGGTTGATTCCACCAGTTCCATTCTTCTTTCTCAAGATTGCTTTGGCTATACGAGGTTTTTTGTATTTCCATACAAATTGAGAAATTATTTGTTCTAATTCTTTGAAAAAGACCTCTGGTAGCTTGATAGGAATTGCATTGAATCTATAGATTGCTTTAGGTAGTATACTCATTTTCACTATATTGATTCTTCCAATCCACAAACACGGCACATTTCTCCATCTGTTTGTGTCCTCCTTGATTTCTTTCATCAGTGTTTTATAGTTTTCTATATACAAGTCTTTTGATTCTTTAGGTAGAAATACTCCTAAGTATTTTATTCTTTTTGTTTCGATGGTGAATGGAATTGTTTCCTTAATTTCTCTTTCTGATTTGTCACTGTTAGTGTATAGGAATGCCAGGGATTTCTGTGTGTTGATTTTGTATCCTGAAACTTTGCTATATTCACTGATTAGCTCTAGTAATTTTCTAGTAGAGTCTTTAGGGTTTTCAATATAGAGGATCATGTCATCTGCAAACAGAGAGAGTTTTACTTCTTCTTTTCCAAACAGTGTGGAGGAAACCAGAATTGAAAGAGCCACGTGTACCCCAATGTTCATCGCTGCATTGTTTACAATAGCTAAGACATGGAAACAACCTAGATGCCCATCAACTGACGAATGGATAAGAAAGCTGTGGTACATATACACAATGGAATATTACTCAGCATTAAAAAAAAATTCATTTGAAGCAATTCTACTCAGATGGACGAAACTGGAGCCCATTATCCAGAGTGAAGTAAGCCAGAAGCAAAAACAACAATACAGTATATTAACGCATATATATGGAATTTAGAAAGACAGTAACGAGAACCCAACATGCGAGACAACAAAAGGAACGCAGATGTATAGAATAGACTCGTGGACTTTGTGGATGAGGGTAAGGGTGGGATGATATGGGAGAAGGGCACTGAAGCATGTTAATTGTCATGTGTCTAATCAATCGCCAGCCCAGGATTGATGCTGGGACTGGTGCAGCGAGATTTCCCCGGGGGGGAGGGGGGGAGGGGGGAGGGAGGGGGGTTCCGGATGGGAAGCATATGTAAACCCATGGTGATATCATGACAATGTATGGCAAAAACAATAAAAGAAAAAAAAAAAAAAACAATGCACGCAGGACAAGACCACAAAAAAAATAAATAAATAAATAAATGTTAGCACACAGCTAAGTATAAATAAATCTAGACGTTTTTGGTGAGGAAATCCTTATGCAATCTTAATTTAATAAAAAATATCCCTTATTAAATGATATACATTATATCCTATAGTATAATGAATTATAAAGAGCATATAAAAAAATCATGTGTATAACTTTAGCTACTCATGCTATTATCTGAAGCTTTGGATATCTAATTACATATTTCCAGATTCAGGAATGACCCTGTATTCTTCATGTGGTTTCATTTTTATTTATTTTAAAAACTTTTTAAAAATTATGATTTTATAAAGCATTTTGAGATAGTAAAAACTTAAAGAATCAGTTTGCATTCCAAGATTTTTTAACCTATTAATTACTGAAGATATGCTGAATGCATACAAACCATATTTTTAAAATGAAAAAAGTATGAAATATTTAGAGTTATAGTAAAAGTAAATCCAAAGCTATATGCCACTGAGACATAAATTGGAACAGATTATTGTCATTCCTATAAAAGTGATATTAGAATATGAGATATGTTGGTTGATCTTAGGCTTATTCTAAGTTAACTACATCTGTTTGTGCCTGCATTTTCCATCACATCACCATTCCAGTTGTAAACTGAGATGAACCTGAAGGATGATGATGATTGATAGTGAGAAAGGTGGGATGGATTTACACAATGGCAAAGGTGATGAAAGTTCAAAAAATTAAACTTAAAGTCATATAAATTGATACATTGCTGCAGTAGAGTGCAGAGTCAGGAGAGAAGTGTCCAAGGAGATGGCCTTCAGAGAAGCGAGCATGGTTATGCCAAAGGGATTGTGGAAGAGGGCAAAAAACCAAAAATTCTCAGTTACAGATGCAAGATTTCAACTTTAGTACTTCCATCATGGAAATCAAAGGAGATAGTTTGAACACATTGAGAAAATGGAAAGAAGTTGAAATGTTTCAAATACATGAGGATACAAGTAGATATTTAAATTCCCCTAATTGCTTTCTTTCTCAAGATAAGTATAATCTACAACAGAAAAACTACGTGCAATGGCAGCTCTAAAAGCTGGTAGTTGTTAAGGAAGGAAAATATGTGTGTATGCATGTATGAATGTATTTATATGTATATATTATATATGTTTGTATGTTTCACCCCAACTTTTAGAATATCCTCTTCAATGATGACATTTATATAGTAACATTTAAATTCAATTGTTTTCCTATTAACATTCTCATTTGCAGCAACTTTTAAAAGCAGAACTCAGAGTGCATACATGTTAGAATGATTAAGGGTTTCTCTCCTTTAAATTGACATTTTCTGTTCTCTAAATCAAACACAAATCAAGTTTTGAACATTGTCAAAAAAAAAAGAAAATTCCAGAGACCACAGAGTCCAAAATAGTGTCCCAAGGAGTGTGAATGGCATCTTTTACATCAAATTTGAATTAAGATTTCACATACCAAATCATCTATCTTCCTTTAAAAATAATGTGGGATAATCTAACATTGAATTTTTGAGGTCTCTGGTATTGCATGCAAACTCAGAGAGTATGGTATATGACCTGGATATATGGTTTTCTTTCTTGTATTTTCAGTGATAGACACAGCTCACTCAGGATATCAACAAAGTGATGCCTACTTCTTACTTGTAACTCTCAATTCTTCTCGAATTTCAATATTCTTTTCTTTTTTTTTTTTATTTTATTTTTTTTTATTTTATTTTTTTTTTTAATTATTGTTTTAGCCATACATTGTTATGATATCACCATGGGTTTACATATGCTTCCCCTCCGGGTCCCCCCTCCCTCCTCCCTCCCCCCCGGGAAATCTCGCTGCACCAGTCCCGAGCATCAATCCTGGGCTGGCGATTGATTAGACACATGACAATTAACATGCTTCAATGCCCTTCTCCCATCTCATCCCACCCTTACCCTCATCCACAAAGTCCACAAGTCTATTCTATACATCTGCGTTCCTTTTGTTGTCTCCCATGTTGGGTTCTCATTACTGTCTTTCTAAATTCCATATATATGTGTTAATATACTGTATTGTTGTTTTTGCTTCTGGCTTACTTCACTCTGGATAATGGGCTCCAGTTTCGTCCATCTGAGTAGAATTGCTTCAAATGAATTTTTTTTTAATGCTGAGTAATATTCCATTGTGTATATATACCACAGCTTTCTTATCCATTCGTCAGTTGATGGGCATCTAGGTTGCTTCCATGTCCTGGCTATTGTAAACAATGCAGCGATGAACATTGGGGTGCACGTGCCTCTTTAAATTCTGGTTTCCTCGGTGTATATGCCCAGCAGTGGGATTGCCGGGTCATATGGCAGGTCTATTTGCAGCTTTTTAAGGAACCTCCACACTGTTTTCCATAGTGGCTGTACTAGTTTGCATTCCCACCAACAGTGTAAGAGGGT